>CM021100.1:477048495-477089288 GCA_007115665.2 Sequoiadendron giganteum | reverse complement strand
ATTACCTCCCTCTCTCTCTCTCTTTCTCTTTCTATTTCTCTTTCTCTTTCCCCTTCTTCCCCTATTCCACTCTCCCTTCCCCTCTAATTCTCTCTTCCTCTCTCTCTCCCCTTCTTCCCCTCTTCCCCTCTCCCTTCCCCCTCCTAATTATCTCTCTGTCTCTGTCTTTGTCTCTCTCTCTGTCTCCTTCTTCCCCTCTTCCCATCTTGCTTCCCCTTCCTTCTTCTCTCTCCCTCTCTCTCTCTCTCCCTATCTCTTGTCCACCCTACACCTCCTAATTACTCTTGAGTCTATGTGTTACACAAATCGGATATCTGTTTCAAATCGGATATCATATTTTTGAAACCAAAATTTTACCGCCACAATACATTTTTAAATGTTTTCAAATATCAGATATCCAATTTTTTTTACTTTTAAAAAGCGGATATCCGATTCAAAACGGATATCTGATTTGTAAAACTAGGCTTGGGCATTGCTATGGAGCAATGTACTAACACCCAACCCAAAATAAAGTCAACTCGAGATTTCCGCGTTTTCTGGCAAGTGAAAAATGCTACTTTTTCCTATTGCCACTTTTTGGCCCATCATGATCCTGCACATGCCCTTTATGAAAATAAATTGTTATTGCAGCCATGAGGGCTGATGAAAACCATTACATAATTGATATAAATTTGATTTACAACTTCAAATATCAATACACATTATCTCCTTCACTTTGTCTTCTTTCACAAGATTCTAGCTCCTTCAACCTTTAATCATTAATGGAAATCATTGTTGAAATTAACTTACAACCTTCAAGTCTGTTTGTCGTTGTCCAGACACCTTCAAACTTGTAAAAAATAATCCTATTGGTCTCTTTCAACCATTCTTCTTATGAATCTCTCAAGATCCCTTCACAAGGACTTCACTATCTCCTTAAATGTGGAGCTCACTACTCCCAAAAATATGGGCTTCTATACAAATAGAAATCTGCAACAATGGAGTCTTCAAATTTTCTCTTCAATCTGAAAACATCTCCCCATCTCAATATGAAAAAAATCCAAATCCATCTTCCCAAATGACAAGGGTTGAATATATAGATTTGTGAATGAGAAAAAAAACCACTATGGTTTTCCAAAACCACAAGAAAAATACCTCCTTGGAAAATCCATGCTCCATTTGAAGAAATAATCATAAAATAAAAAAATAATTCAACGCTTACATGGCCTTCACATGGGCACATTAACCATGGCCAATCGAATTTGGTTAATTCTAGCATCTTCATTGGTCTTCGGTGGCCTCAACGACTCCAAATATGAACATGCACCAACATGCAAATACATGCAAAATATGCAAAAGAACATGTAAGAACATGCATGCAAAGTGGTCCCCACCTATAAATGGATGCCTTAAATAGATTATTCCAATTTAAATGCCTTGGAAACATTTATCTCAACATATTTCCTCAAAAAATTGCTTTTACATATCTCCACAAGGGAAAATCACATTATTGGAAATTGAAATATTTATTTTTGACACACCTTAGCCCTTATTGAAAACAAAAAAAATAGAAATAGCAATATTTTTGGTGATGCAAGATTTCCTTACACCCTGAATGCTCCTACATCAATCAATATTGAAATTTTATTTATATTTCATAAATATTAATTATTGATACATACACATATATACCAATTGACATGCACAACAAAAATCAATACATACAAAACTTCATATGTACAAATTATATTGTTCAATATATCACTTGATGTTGATTGATATATATCAATCAATATCAATTAATATAAATCTAGGTAGGGTTATATATTATATCATATTAAACATATAAAAATTTATAAGTATTGATTGTTGGTGTGTACTAATTGATATTGATTGAAATGTTAATTGATATATCAATCAACATAAACTAACATATACACCAACAATAGTTACAAATAAGAATTTATATGCATTGATCTTAAATTGGTGTACGCATCAATTAGTATCAATCAATATTAAAATTGATATTTCTAGGGTTTTTTAATTTTATCATATTAAATTTTAAGGGTTTCTACTGTATCACATTTAAAATCTCATATTTATTGATCGTTAGTGTATATATATCAATTGGCATCAATTGATATGTACACAAACAATCAATACATAAAAATAGTTATATATATCGGGTACATTGAAAGGTTAATATATTAATCGATATTTATAGGTTTTAGATATTGTATTAAATTTTAATGTCTAGGATTTCTAAGTTGTAGACCATTTATTAAATTTTAGGGGTTTCTAGATTGTATCACATAAAATTTTATATACAACTTGATTATTGGTGTACATGTATGGTTTCTATTATATCATATGAAATATTAACATGTATTATTTTTTAACTTTAAATTACTAGAAACCTTAAATATAGGTTTTAGGGTTTATAATTTACGGTTTAGGGCCTATTGGTTATGATTTAAGGTGAATTAATTTTATTCTATGGCTCTAGGTTTCATCTAAATGAATTTATCTTTAAAATAGAAAAATAAATATTAAAAAATAATGTAAATAGTGGAGAGCCACCTAAGGCCTCAAAACCCTAAGGGATTTATGATGTTTATTAATGGAAACTGTATACATTCTAATCTCCTATTTCCATTCACTATCACCAGTTGAAGAAATACAAATTACCTCGTGGGAAGAAAAATATTAAAATCTTTTCAAAATGTGTGTATTACTAAATGAATATACATTTGTAACATACCCATTTAGTAATGGATACTCAAACCTATTCGTGTACTTGTTATAAACATGTACCCATTTAGGTTTGGGCTTCCATTTCTAAATGGTTGTGATTTTTCAAAATGTGTATGAATTCCTAGCAATATTTTTTGTCTACATTGATTCAACAAAAAGTGGAATCAAATTCTTACACTTACCTAGCCAAGTCATAAGTCACTATAGCAGAACAAACAAATAGCGCCAGATTTTAGTGTACTTTTGTTCACGAATTGGGTGTTCTGGCTGGTGCAAAACTCGACGCAAATAGGAATGGTCTTTTCTGCCCTGACTTTGGCGCCGATGTTGACACCGAACATAGCACCGAACTTAGCTCTATGGTTGGCGCTGGGAAAATACAACACCCCTGCTAGCACCTAAAATAATGTCGGTAAATAGCGCCAAAAATAGCCGCTATGTTAGCATCATAAATAGTGTTGGAATAGCTCCTCTATCAGCGCCGAAAATAGTGCTGGAAATAGCATCGGAAATAATGCTGGAAATGGCTCCCAGTTTGGCTTCCAGTTTTGCTTCTATGTCTACTCCATTTTTGCTTCTAGTTTTGCTTCCGGTTTCGCTTCCACTTTTTCTTCCAATTTTGCTTCCAGTTTTACCTCCAATTTTGCTTCCAGTTTGCTGTCCACTTTTGCTTTTGGTTTTGCTTCTCAGTTTGCTTCCAATTTTGCTTCTCAGTTTGCTTCCAGTTTTGCTTCTGATTTTGCTTCTAGGTTTGCTTTCAATTTTGCTTCCAATTGTGCTTCTGATTTGGTGTCCACTTTGCTTCCGGTTTTGCTTCTATTTTTGCTTCCAGTTTTGCTTCGAAGTTTGCTTCCAGTTTTGCTTTTGATTTTGCTTTTAGGTTTGCTTCTAGTTTTGCTTCCAGTTGTGCTTCCGGTTTTGCTTCCAATTTTAATTCCAATTTTTCTTCCATGATTGCTTCTTGTTTGGCTTCCATTGTCACTTCCTTTTTTGCTTCTAAAAATGCTTCTTGTTTTGCTTCCATTTATTAATTTAATATGTTTTATTTCAATTTAATTAGTTAAATATATCGTGCCTCTTAAATAACTCGTATGATTATAGAGTAAGTAATTTAATTATTTAACTCATATGATTAAATAACAAGATTTTTTTTTTGGGTCGGTAATACAAATTTTTTGTATTGCTTATAAAGATTAAAAAGTACATCTATTTTTCAGTGTCATTACCCACCAAAAGAGCTTAACACTTCTCTGATTTGTTCAATTACATTATAGAGGTGCCAAACATTCATTTTACCATTCATCACGGCCTTAACTATTATTGTAACATGATCATCATCTATAATTAAAACAAGTGAGTCAAATATCTATAATTTAATTGAATTTGACAACATCCATCCGAAGTAGTAAATTAAAATCATCATACATAATAAATATCCATCCAACAATCATTGACCACTTTTAATATATATAAATTGACAAGTCAATACTAATAAGATCATCATCATATATAACTAAAACAAGTGAAAGTCAAATATGCCAGTACATCAAAAACATGTCAAAATGATACATGTCCAACAATCGACATAAGTGAAAATGATATAATTTTTTTTAATAAATTATGTAACTCAAACCTGATACAAGTCAAGATGATACATGTCAAAATGATATAGTGAAAGTGATACATGTCAAAATGATACAACTCAATAATATAGTATTGTAGGCCATGAAAATGATACATATGATAATAACCATGAAAAGAGTCATCATAATGATATATCAGTAATGATCCATGATGTAGTCTATATGATCATGAATGTCACTAGTTACTACCACCAACTCTCTCATCATCATCATCATCATCATGGTCATCGACCTCAGTGTATTCCGTATCTGCGTCATCATCATCCTTTGCCATGTGATATGTACCGACAAAACGAATATTTTGTGGATCTATATCATGTCGAGGATCATCTTGATCTTTTGGAAGACCCATGTCTGTAAAAAAAAATACATTTAGAATGAAAAGTTATTATTTATTTCATGCAATAATTTTTTTTTTCTGTTATATATCTAATATTACAACATATGAGATAAAACCATAATCATATTACATCATATCAAAGTGCACATACCATAATAAAATTTCAAAAATGTTATAGCTAATACTGGTGAGTCAGGAGAAACTTCAGCTTTCAAAAACAAAGCCAATTAGGCTGGCAACATTGAAAATTAAATCCCTAGTAATATTTATGTTAAGGAAATTTCCTTTAGATGCAAGGATTCAAAGCACATCAACCATGTGGTACAAATGATTAAATCCTAGAGATGATCTATAGAAATGAAAGAGTCTGAAAATTATTAAATCCCTAGCAGTATTTATGTTAAGGAATTTTCCTTTAGATGCAAGGATTCAAAGCACATCAACCATGTGGTACAAATGATTAAATCCCACAGACGATTTGTAGCAATGAAAGAGTTTGAAAAGGTAGAGAGAGCTACATTGGTGACTCAGGAGAAACTTCAGCTTTCAAAAATAAAGCCAATTAGGCTGGCAGATGTGCGGATCAGGCCGACATTTTATAGAAGAGGAAGAAAGATGACTAGAACTCATGTATCAAAAAATTAAGCATGCATTCTTCCAGCGAGTGGAGAAGGAGATTATTACTTTGCTTAATTTTCATTTGCATAACCATATCATGGCATGGGAACCAAGAACATCAAGGATGTCTAGTTTTATGTGGAGGTAATGGATGTGGTCCAAAATTTATGAGGGACAAGAAGGTCAATGTATGATCCTCATGAAATTGAGGAAGAACAACAAGAGAGGGACAAGAAAAATAAAATCAATGCAGAGTTTCAAGGATTTTTCAAGTGAGTAAGAGAGCTATGGGAGCAACCTCATCTAAACTATTTTGAACTAGAGTTTGATATACCACTTAGAGAGCTTGGTTTTCAGGGAAGAGGAAGAAAGATGATTACTTTGCTTCATTTTCATTTGCATAACCATATCATGGCGTGGGAACCAAGAAGACCAAGGATGTCCAGTTTTATGTTGGGGTAATGGATGTGGTCCAAAATTTAGGAGGGGCACGAAGATCAATGTATGATCCTAATGAAATTGAGGAAGAACAGGAAGAGAGGGACATGAAAAATAAAATCAATGTAGAGTTTCAAGGATTTGTCAAGCGAGTAAGAGAGTTATGGGAGCAACCTCATTTAAAATATTTTGAACTAGAGTTTGATATACCATTTAGAGAGCTTGGTTTTCATGGAAGAGGAAGAAAGATGATTACTTTGCTTCATTTTCATTTGCATAACCATACCATGGTGTGGGAACCAAGAAGACCAAGGAAGTCCAGTTTTATGTTGAGGTAATGGATGTGGTCCAAACTTTAGGAGGGGCAAGAGGGTCAATGTATGATCCTGATGAAATTGAGGAAGAACAATAAGAGGGACAGGAAAAATAAAATCAATGTAGAGTTTCAAGGATTTGTCAAGCGAGTAAGAGAGTTATGGGAGAAGCCTCATCTAAAATATTTTGAACTAGAGTTTGATATACCATTTAGAGAGCTTGGTTTTCATGGAAGAGGAAGAAAGATGATTACTTTGCTTCATTTTCATTTGCATAACCATACCATGGTGTGGGAACCAAGAAGACCAAGGATGTCCATTTTTATGTGGAGGTAATGGATGTGGTCCAAACTTTAGGGGGGGCAAGAAGGTCAATGTATGATCTTGATGAAATTGAGGAAGAACAACAAGTGAGGGACAAGAAAAATAAAATCAATGTAGAGTTTCAAGGATTTGTCAAGCGAGTAAGAGAGCTATGGGAGCAACCTCATCTAAAAGATTTTGAACTAGAGTTTGATGCACCATTTAGAGAGCTTGGTTTTCATGGAAGAGGAAGAAAGATGATTACTTTGCTTCATTTGAATTTGCATAACCATACCATGGCGTGGGAACCAAGAAGACCAAGGATGTCCAGTTTTATGTGGAGGTAATGGATGTGGTCCAAAATTTAGGAGGGGCAAGAAGGTCAATGTATGATATTGATGAAATTGAGGTAGAACAAGAAGAGAGGGACAGGAAAATTAAAATCAATGTAGAGTTTCAAGGATTTTCCAAGCAAGTAAGAGAGCTATGGGGGCAGCCTCATCTAAAATATTTTGAACTAGAGTTTGATGTACCATTTAGAGAGCTTGGTTTTCATGGAGTTCCTTTTGAAGGCTCTACTTTTATTGTTCCTACAGTAAACTGTTTGGTAGAGTTGGTGGAATTACCTTTCTTAGTAATCACTATTAGTGAGATTGAGGTTGTTAATAAATTAGGTGCTAATTTCTTTTAGCAATGAAAGAGTCTGAAAAGGCAGAGACAGCTACACTGGTGACTCAGGAGAAACTTTAGCTTTCAAAAACAAAGGCAATTAGGCTGGAAGACTTGTGGATCAAGCCAACATTTTATGGAAGAGGAAGAAAGATGACTGGAACTTTGGAGGCCCACCATAATGAATTTTGGTATTCAACCATGAGAGAAGAGGAGAGAGCTAATATTATGTATTAAAACATTAAGCATGCATTCTTCCAACCAACATAGGAGGAGATGATTACTTTGCTTCATTTTCATTTGTAAAAATAATATCAATGCAAAGTTTCAAGGATTTGTCAAGCTAGTAAGAGAGTTATGGGAGAAGCCTCATCTAAAATATTTTGAACTAGAGTTTGATCTACCATTTAGAGAGCTTGGTTTTCATTGAGTTCCTTTCAAAGCCTCTATTTTTATTGTTCCTACGGTAAACTATTTGGTAGAGTTGGTGGAATTACCTTTCTTAGTAATTGCTATTAGTGAGATTGAGATTGTTAACCTTGAGAGAGTAGGACTTGGGCAAAAGGAATTTGATATGGCTATCATTTTCAAAGACTTCAAGCAGGATGTACTCCGCATGTACACCATTCCTCAATCTTTGCTTGATGGCATCAAGGAATGGCTGAACTCCATGGATATAAATTATTATGAAAGCATAATGAACTTGAACTAGAAGCCAATTTTGAAGACTATTACTGATGATCCAAATAAATTTATTGAAGATGTTGGTTGGGAATTTTTGAATATGGAAGCTATTGATTCTGATTCTAATAATTTGGAAGAGTCGGATCAAGGATATGAACCTCTGATGTAGAAGAGGAATCAAAATCAGATGAGGAAGGTTCAAAAGATGAATCTCTTGTGGAGTCAGAGGAGGATGAAGAAGAAGAAGAAGATTCTAAAGAGGAGGAAGGTAAAACATGGGATGAATTAGAAGCCGAAGCTAGACATGCAGATAAGGAAAAAGGAGACGAGTCTAACAGTGAAGAGGAAAGGTGGAAACAAAAGGTAAAAGCTACAGGGAAGTCTTGGGCACCTGATATTAGAGATTCAAGAGAAATGCTTTCCAAGAGGCATAAAGTCAGATGAATTGAGTTCATCTACATCCTTCTACTATTTATTCATGCACATAAATAGCCATCTTGTAATCATAAGATTTGAGCTCTATTTACTCATCCTATGCATCAATAAACAACTCAACACAAGAGATGCAAATTGACATATTAACACAAAAATATCCAACTAAGTTATTGAAACTTAACTATTGATACCTCGTTCTCCATCTAGATTACAAAATCGTTCCACTTTTTGTTTTGTAACATATTATTTTCGAATTGCTTTGGATGGCAGCCATATTTCTCCTCTTGTCAAAACATGGCACATGGACTAGTTATACTAATTAATATGCAATCATTTAATTTTTCCAAGGAAATAAAAAGAAATATCATTTAACATATTAAATATAATTACAAATGTATAGATTAAGGCCTATAAACCTTTCTGGCCACTGTGATGTGTGGCACGAAGTTTCTCAAGCCTGGCCTTGGAGGCCTTGTCCTGAAACATATACTAATTCAATTTAACTATGCACAAATAAAATTTAAATATCGTTTAATAAATTTGATATAATCTTATGAGAAAATTCAAATACCTGCATACTCTCCTCACTGGACTTCCTTCGTGCTTCAGACTTCTCATATGATTTTACAAGCTATTTCCATACTTTGAGATTTACATCAAGTTGCCTTATTTTGAGCTTTAGTTGAAGAGGGATTTTTTTTATCTTCTTTGTTTGGTTGCACCGAAATCTCTTGTAGTTTTGAGACATTCATAGCTTTACCTTCTTCATAGACCAACCTGTGCCAAGTTCATTCTCCATGTCATGGATAACTTCTTTTTTTTGGTGCATGGGTATCTTTGAGAATGGAAAATGTAGATGGTCTTTGAACCGTTGAAGGCATGATTCCTTCAACCTACTCACAAACGTTTTCCCAACATCCATCATTCAGACTTCCCCTAAAACCACCTCATATTCTATCTCTGTATTGTAGCTACCAATGGAATATTGAAAACAAGGCATGGTAGAAGAAGTCTGTGTCCCGAGAGTGGAAGTCTTTGCTCCTTGTTCCACATTCTTAGAGTTTACTATCACTGGTTTCCTCCTAGATATTTTTCTAGATCCAAGAGTGGTTGGGGAATCAATTGATTCCCTTTGACACAATTGATTTGTTTGCAATGTTTGAGAGGCGTTACCAAATTTTTTTTCTATGTATCTGGCAAGTGTTGTCCAGTCCACATTAACCAATTTGTTCACCGCCTCTACCCTTAATATGGAAGCCAATTCATCTTTATCTTTGTTAGTCTCATGTCCCTATATATATATATTTAAATTATATTTCTTCTTTTAAATTTAGAAATAAAAAACTAAAAGTTAAAATTCAAAGAAACAATGGAAACATTTACAAATCTATAAATTGACAATGAATTACCTCATTGTGGACAATTTTTTTTGAAAATGCTCACTTCCCTCCATTGCTTGACATTTTGAGGCAACCTAGGGCAAATTATTTTTGTCCAGTCTGTGGAGGCAAACAAAGTACACACTGTCAGTTATGAAAGTTTTCATCCAGTTTGTGGTATGAAAGTTTTGTTTTGTGGGAAAATATGTTCCCTAGGTTTTCTTAGTATTGATAACCTAGGGAAAATACGTTCGCTCAGTTTGCTTAGTGTTTATAACCTTATCATGAAAAATATTTCATTATGCAATTTTGCAGGAATCTTTCATGGCATCGGTGAATATGGCGTGGTTGGGAAAAACCAAGCGGTTTCTGTGTTTATTTTCAATAGTTGCTCAACAGTGATCGACCCAATTCCAAAATTTTCCAAGCAGTTCACTATTTCCTTGATACCCAGGTTGGGGAAGGAATACAAAGGCATCCTCGCTTCGTGCTATAATATTTTGAGCCAAAGCTCAAATGGGTAGGGTAAAATTTTTTGTTGGTTTCTCAAAGGTTTTACAATTTATAATGATGGGAAAATTTAGAGCTTGCCTAGATTGGTTAGGCCACAAACCAATAAACAATGATGAATTCAAATGCAATACAAAGAGCAGTAAACAATTGCGAATTCAACCAAATTTTTTTTTTTGTAACCTTACCTATGGTGTCATAAACTAAATTGAATTTCTCATTAGTTGCTGATAGCGCCCTGCTCTCTTCCTTCGCACGACGTTTTTCCCTAATTGTCATCTAATTTCTTCCTTCATGCAGGAAAATTTTAAATTTTTGATTTTGATTCATTAGTCGACATTTTAAATTTTTGATTTTGATTCATTAGTTAACGCCAACTTTAGCGTCGACTGTTGGTCGTTAATGTAATATGTTTGGGATGTATAAGGCGATGCCAAGTGTGCCTCATTTAGCGCCTATCATTGTTGTATGGTGACTATTTTCATTGTTGTGTATCACATGATCCATAGTGTTGGAAATAGTTCCAACTCCTACCTTGTTTTTGTGACCATCATTGTCTCGTGGCTCCTTCATCAGCTTGGTGCAGTAGAGCAATTTTTACCACTATCCCACAAGATGCTTCATCCTTCTCGGCGGTAGTGTGGTGAAAGATTTTATGGCAGCATGCGAGTCTTCCTTCTATTCCTGACGGTGTTGTGGTGACTCCTGCAGTCCTGCAAATCTTCTACAATTGGCATGTAGTAGTGCGGTGACCATCGTTTTCCCAAGCTTCCTTCATCAACTTGGTGCGGTAGAGCGGTTTTTACCGTGGTCCTGCAAGTTGCTTTTTCCTTCTTGGCGGTAGTGTGGTGAAAAATTCTGTGGCGACATCTTTATTTAGAGAGGAGGCCATGGAGAGAGGACATGGATGGTGTCGAAATACTAAATTGTTGAGAGGAAATTGGGTGGAAATAGATGAGACAACAAAATTTGCAGATACAATAGAGGTAAGAAGAGAAAGCAACCTCAACCAAAGGAGGAAGGTGTTTATGAATTCACAAATGCTACAACATAGAGGAGATAAAGTCATTTTTTTGTCCATGAGGCCTATGAGGTCAAACTTATTGGTTGAAAATGCACAGGAATGCTGATTAAATGTGATTCTATGATCAAGGGAAAAGTTTGAAAATTAGGATAGCCAAAACATGATATCAATATGTCAAATATATGACTAAAGTGAGGTTTTGTTATAATTGGTGTACTAAACATTATTTACTATATTGTGTATTATAGGGGCGAGACGAAGCCATGGAAACAGATCGTGTCATATGAAATGAGGACACAATGGATGAAGTGGGACATTAGGTACTCAAATTTTGACTTAACTAGGAAAAAATGATCTGATGGCATTTTGTGATATGTCCATCTTGTTTCATAGTATTATTGAAATTTTAAATGTATTATCCAATCTTGACATAAATTAATGCATGTTGTTGATTATTTTAGATGGAGATTGGAGCAAATGCAGAGCCTAAGCTCTCAACTAGCAAAAGAACGAGATATGTATGTGGACATGGACCTAAAACTATTAAATCACGTAGATGACAGTGGGTGGAAGAGGATATGACAATGGATATTGCAGACACAATAAATAGCACCAATTGTTGTTTGTGGATGTTTTGAATGTCGTGGAAAGAAACAGTTCAAACGAGCGATTGTACAAAGACATTACATATATGATGAGATTCCAGTCGGTAGCATGCCTCCTACAATCAATTCAAATCCAATAGGAATTTTCCAATTTTATATAAATAACATGTATACTTCATTTAAACATTGTTTTATATTATTTAAATAACTATTTTTTTCTTAATGGATACTTGCAGGATAAAGTTCTTGGTTTATAGTTTCCTGGATCATTGACTTCTAGCCTAGAGGGCAATGACCATTTACCAGATGATACATCTAAAAAAAATATTTGCCAATATACTAGCTCAGAAGATGAGGAATTGATGAAACAAGTAATAGAACAAGAACAGGTGTGAAGATGCATAATTTTCTTAAAGACAAGGGGAAGGTAGACTAGATACCTATGAGAATGAATGTGACGGAGATGATGACTTTCCCCTGAGTTTGAGATCAATTTATAAAGAGACATTTGATCGTCGACTATATTGCGCTTGGCCTAGTGATCAACAACTACCTAGAGTGTATGAGGTGTTTCAATTTTGGGGATACAACTACATGATATGACCCTCCAATATTCATGGAGTCAATCTAGGCCTCTTTATTGTCCAAAATTTATATGTGGGATCCAAACATAGAAAAAATTTAGAACAAACCACTAGGAGATTAATGCCATATTATGGTCCATCATATTACATTGGTGAATGGAGAAGGCTAGCAAAATATAAGCCTAACATGTCAATATATGGTCTAAATTCTTATATGTATACACATCATCTCCAATTGGGAAGTGGAAAATAAATGAATAGAGGTAATCTTATGTATATAGATGGGCGTGCATACACACACAAAAATATTGCAAGATTTATAAATAGTAGTAAGGGAAGGGACCCTACTGTAAGACTGAATTGCCAATTTGTTGAGGTTATAAATGATAAAGATGGAGATATGGAAAGAGAAGTTGGTATATTGATAATGGTTGAGGCTATTATGGACCTTACCATTGGGGATGAGTTATTGATTGATTACCCCTTCTTAAAATGCACTCCTGCACTAAAGAAGAGGGAAGAACAAGGTCTCCCTAAGGATGTTCTTAAGGGCAAAAAACCAAAGAATAATAAATGAGTGTGGACTGATGTTTTATAAACTATGTTGTCAAAATTTTGTTTTATAGCAATTATTGTATAAAAAAGGTAGTCTATAAATAATGTTCCATTATTCAATTGATGTATATATGTTCATGAAATTTATATAATGTCTAATATGTATGTCATTCATGTGTAGGTATTTTTCAATGAAGATATTTTTCAATGATGATGAAGATGATGCAGGTCAAGATGAGGATGACGATAATATTAAATACTTGAAAGAACATATGAACATTGACAATGATACATTGGATGACATTGTAGCAGACAATAATGTTAAAATTTTCAGAATGATTTGCAATCCATGTTTAAAAAAGGATGATTCTTATGGCCTAAAATTTGAAATGCTTCAATAATATTATGTTGTACTTGGACAATTGAAAACTTATTTTATTCTCCTAGCAAGCTTTTTTATTTTCCATTATAATTCTAGACCAAACAACATTTGCGGGGATGGCCTTTTACACCAATCTTAATTTGTATGAAGTTCACGAACTTGTTGTCAAGTAGTAAATTCCTTTCGTATACAGGAAATGTAAAGGCTTCATTTAAGAAAAGATAAGTAGTCTCTTTTTGAGGGTAATCCACATGCAAAAAGTAAAAAGCACATAAAAAATCAATTGTACAATAGAAAACAGATTCAATCAGTTATGTCTTATTTCGTTTGCAAACTTATCTAAAAGACATAGGGTATTCACCATACATTTACCTTGAGAAAGAAAATATGTTCTTTAATTTATTTTTCCTATATATCTCAGAAGTGAAATTGTTGTTACATAATGATGCACTGAGAAAATAATATATACAAAAAAATATGAAGAAAATGTTTGAAATTTAACATGCAACCTACTGTGTTGTGCTGAAAGGAATCAAGATTAACTGGGAGAAGAAATACAAATAAAATTTTGATGATTGTATTTAAAAGTTAAAAGGATATGAAAAGTGTGGACAATGATGGTGTTGAAATTGAAAACCCTGATTTTGATGATATTACTGTTTTATGTCATTCGAGATAAAGAGCACATACAATTTTATATACATAGAAAATGAAGCTTTGAAACTAGTAAACTGAAAATGTAAACATTGTAAGTTTTTTCCTTAAACAATAATTCACATACTCACTTACAAAAAAGGGTGAAACATTTTTAATTCAAACTCTATTTTATTTAATAGACATAACAATAAAATAATATTTAAAAGTACAAGAATATATACACTGTTTCATAGAAAATAAGGAATGTTTCATAGAATATACAAGTACAAGAATGTATCATCATCATCATATCTTTAATTACCTATTGCAATATCCTTAAATTGTTCAATCTTTGGTATGAATTGTTGGCAAAAAAAAAAGGATTACTTGGATGCTTCTTCCATTCATTTTGTATCAACATATGTTTGTGAAGACACAAAATTTAATAAAATGTTAATGCACGTAACTCACAATTATTTAGATAAGAAACTTTGTTAAATTTATTATTTTTAAATAGTTTCCATTTTTATGTTGAACATGTAACAAGACAAAATAAGCTCAAATTTTCAAAAAAAATAGTAGCTCTACCAACATCCACAATAAATGCTTTAATGTATCAACATATTCATTCACATAAGCACAGTATTGAGGTTCAATAATTGATATTCATTCAAATATAAGGAGAAATAAGTATGGAAAACATAAGAAAAATACAGAATGATAACACAGTCATGGAGAATCTTTGATAATAAGGTGTTCTCCATTATATTGCTTCAATTGATATATATTAATAACATAAGTCTTCAAAATGGAAATGATATATGATGATGATAATTTCAAACTAGGCCTTGGTTTCCTATATATATAGGAAGCAACAAGCTATAGGCCTTTTACAAAAAGAAACAACCTTTCATAACTACTTCTTTTACTAACAACTATTTAATTAGCATAATTAAGGAAATAACAAGACTTAAGAAATTTTGACATATGGTTCCATTATTCAACGTAGAAGACCCATGATCATTGATCTGGAAAAATCTTCCTCTCCATGATGAACACCCAAATGCTCTCACCTCAATGTCCTATTCTTCGAAAACCAACAACTATTTAATTAGCATAATTAAGGAAATAACAAAACTTAAGACATTTTGACATATGGTTCCATTATTCAATGTAGAAGACCCGTGATCATTGATCTGGAAAATTATTCCTCTCCATGATGAACGTCCAAATTCTCTCGCCTCAGTGTCCTATTCTTCTGAAACCAAATACTTTTCCTCCCACTGATACACCATAAAATCTGATGGCCACTTATATTCCTAGATCTTTTGCATGTTTGCAAGATGAGTTTTTCATCGACTATCTAGTAATTCCTTTGTATCATTGATAAAATTTAGGTATCTCACATCAAGAACAATCAACCCATCTATGATCTAATTTAGCCTAGGAAGACTGGTATTATCATCCTCTTGTATATGAGTTACACACTTATCAACAACCTGACTAAATTCTTTCTTCCACTTATCCAAGTCCTTCAACTGATCACCATCACTCACAATTTTAGGTATATACCACCGATTCCAAGTATGGAATAAATCCATTCGTGTTACAATATTTTTATCAAACCCTTGTACATACTGAAATTCATCAGTAATCATCTTCACAGTTTTTTCAATTGGCTTTAATGTTGTGGGTGCATCGGGACTTCTTTATAGAAATTTGCATAACTTAGCTAAAGTGTGGTGAATAGGTTGCCAAATTTTGAACAAAGGATCTAATACAAGCATATGTGTCTTTATTTGATCCATTTCCTGTTGAATTTTTCTATAACTATCATGCATATTCTCTTTCTTCCACTTATCCAAGTCCTTCAACTGATCACCATCACTCACAATTTCAGGTATATACCACTGTTTCCAAGTATGGAATAAATCCATTCGTGTTACAATATTTTTATCAAACCCTTGTACATACTGAAATTCATTAGTAATCATCTTCACAGTTTTTTCAGTTGGCTTTAATGTTGTGGGTGCATCGGGACTTCTTTATAGAAATTTGCATAACTTAGCCAAAGTGTGTGAATAGGCTGCCAAATTTTGAACAAAGGATCTAATACAAGCATATGTGTCTTTATTTGATCCATTGCCTGTTGAATTATTCTATAACTATCATGCATATTCTCTAGTTTATCCATAACTGATTTTATCCTGTGCTCGAGAATCTTTTCCATAACTTCACAAATTCGTCTTTTCACTTCATCCTGGGTTTGATTGTTGGCCTTCTTTACATCATCCACTTCTTTCTCTGGAGTTTTTACCTATTGTGCAGAAATGTTCTTCACAATATCCATTGGAGCAATAGGAGGCTTGTATAGCACCATCTCCTTGCTTTGTGATGGTCCTAATCGTCTTAATTGTTCTTTCAATTTGACATTCTCCATGAATAGTTTATTAACATCACCATTTACGAACCTTTGTTCCTTTTCATACTCCTTCAATCTATCTTCTAATCCCTTAATAGTTGCTCAAGTGAACATGGCCAAATGCATGGTAATTGTGGCTGCCTCCAAAGGGGTGGTATCTTGTATTGTCCTTACCATCGCTGCCCATTTCATCCCTTGAATTACATCCAATAATTTTGGCTTCTGTGTATTTTTTTGTTTGATCCATATGGCTAGGGTTTCAATCTTTGGGTTATACCCAGTTCCACTCACACCTTCATCAGAGTCAAATTCTGCAACTAGCATTGGATCTTCCTGAACCCGCACTTGATCAAGCATAAACATTTTCTTTAATTCCAAGCCAGGGAAAATGATCATATTGCTCTTCAAGACCATTTCTCTAGCCTTCTGGGGGCTAATGTCGATGTTGCCAACTCTTCATTCCTGGAAAGTATGTGCTACAATTTCATTTTTCTCTAATTCTTCAATTCCTGCTTCAGCTGATTCCATTCTCTCTTGAAATTATTTTATCTTCATATTCCTCCAGAAATCCTTAAACTTGGGAGTCTTAATGAATTCATCATCTTCTATGAATCTCCTGGCTGCAATTTCCCTTTCATCTTCATGTACCTCTGTACTTTTTTTTCTACATCACCCATCCTTTCCTCATGTTTATGGGCACTGGTCTCAAGGATGGGTTGATCAAATTCAATATCACCTATCAATGATTGTAGTACTATATCCACTTCCTTAGTATAACCGACCTCTTCAGTATCCTCATAAGGTACTAACTATTCAATTCTTCTTGTCTTCTATCTTTTGGGAGGTAATTGCTCCATGGGAGGCTCAGAGGTTTCACCTAGGGTATGCTCTGTAGTTGCACCATTACCATGTTCTTTGAGATATGCTTCCCTCTTTCTGTACAAGTCTTCAAATCTACCAATTATCAATTCTATCCTCTTGATGGGGTTCTTTTCCTCAACAAAGTATCCTAGGAAATTCTTGGACGTTCGCTTTGTCCTTTCTTCAAGCTTCTTCATATATTCCCATTTTTTTCTTCTACTAAATACATCATTATAAGTAATGCAGTTCCTTATGACATCTTCTTCAAAATCCACTTGGTGTGGCACTGCCATTTTGGTAGGAAGATTGTGCCTTATGTTGTTCATATGATTTTTAAGGTCAAAGGCTCTTTCTTTTTCGGATTCAATGCATATCTTATGTTCAAATAATATTGTAACTCCTCTAGTGTGGCTGTGCCTACAGTCCAATCTTCACACTTGGTTTGGTTTGGCAGGAAAGTGCCTTTATTCTGCTTGTGCATTACATCTTTCTCCATCCACATCATTTGCCACATAAATTCAAGAAATGCTAATGTGAGGGGCACAAATTTTGGTAGTATGTGTGGAGCAACAAGACATCCATAAACTCTTATTATTGTAACTTCCGGGAGGAAGAACCAATCTCCAGAATTGTGTGTATGACCCTGCTTTGGTCTTAAAGCCAAAGGTCTCACTAGTTACAACATTTTGTTTGATAATCTTGGTATTGAATACCCAATAACTCGAAGGATTCTGTGTACAAAGTCTTCGTAGAATACAACAAAGCTTGAATTCTTGCACCGACTGTCCCAAATATAGCACCATTTTTGGATAGGTGTGGGATTCCCTTACTCATCTATTGTAGCCAAGTCCATTCTTTTATTCTAATGGTTCCTATTCTGGTACAATATCAAATGACACTATAGGGAATAGTGTCTGAATGTAATCAATGCTCTATCCTCTATAACTTGGGATAATTCATCATCTAACCCCCTCTCAATGTATGAAGCAAAGTCATATTCAATATTAGTTTATGGGTTTTGAATTATTATGGCCATCATCATTAGGCCCATTGGCATTTTATCTTGAGCATCTATCCCCAACACTTGGAAAATAGATAAATATGTATTCACTAAGTAATACTAAAAATTTGTCACGTTTAATGGTTCAGTAGTGGTAGTAGAGATGGGGAATGTTCTGTTACCAATGCCTCTTTTCATATATAGGGGTACCTCATCACTTCTATAAGTCTTTTTTAACCTAGCATAATCCTCCTCACTTTTCTGTAGGTTTATCTTGGTCAGAGCCTGCTTGTTTAAGCCAAAACACTCAATGATAGCTTTTCTAGTTACTTCTACCAATACTATGCCGTTTGGAAACCTTACTTTTTTGGTAGCTGAGTGATAGTGTTTGGCTAGCAGTCTGATAAATTCTACATCAACAAACACATTTGGGACAATCAACCTTTCTATATCCAACATCCAAGCGTTTGACACTGTAATCTTCTCATTTCTCTTACTGTAAAAATACCAAAATAGGTCCCATCCAGATTTGGAAATGAGGGCATCCCTACAACTTTGTGCGGTGTCCATGAGAAACTTCTTATTACCCTCTTTAGTAGACCTTGGAAGTATATCTAATATGGAGTAATGGAGTGGTCTCTTCTTTAATTTAGTTTCTTCATCTTTAAGTTTAGGCTGGCTTTCTTTTACTTCTTATTGTTTTGTTTTAGGATGGAGTGCTTTCTTCTTTACTTTAGGTTCTTCATCTTTAATTTTAGGCCAAATTTCTTTTACTTCTGATCATTTTCTTTTAGGAGGCATGTTTCAATTTTCTCTACTATGGCTTAAGATGACAAAACCTTGAAATATTTTTTAAATTAATAGAGCTCTTTCAGAGAGTTTTTGTGCACGTACCAGAGTATTTCATGCTTTCAAGACTTCTTCTTCTTGTATCCTTAGCTCTTGCCACAGTAGTGCACTACAATTGAGTGCGATATTGGGAAAACTCACTTATCTTTGGATGGCGCGGTATTCAGTCATATTAGTTTTGGAAACTCTTAATAATTTAATAGCATTTAATTTTGGCAACTGATGTGATTTTTTGCATTTATTTCTTAAATTATAATGGTGCCACAATTATCGTACTATTGCTGTCTCTTATTATACTCGTTGCGGTATGGTGGTGTTTTTCCCTTCCCTTCTACTGTTTACCACACTACTGTCTTGCTCAAGGCTTCTTGCTGTGGGGTTGCGGTGTATATTGCTCTACCGCATATGTTGCTCACCTTCCCGATGGTATAGCAGTGTATGCTTTTGATCATTATTTGAAGAGTGTCAATGAGACAATCTTATTTGTCTTACCAATATCTCAATGTCTCACCGACATTAGATCTTATGTTCCTCTAATGTTGGTTGTCGGTGTCGATGGGACAAGTTAATATCTCTTACCAATATGCCGTTTTCTCATCGATATTTTCCTTCGGTGGTATTTCTTTATAAATCGGTATAACTCTGCCATGTCGGGGAGACTTGTGATTATCACTACGGTATAGTGGTGTTTTTCCCTTCCCTTCTACTATTTACCGCACTACTGCCTTGCTCAAGGATTCTTACTACGAGGTTGCGGTGTACATTGCTCTATCGCATATGTTGCTCACCTTCTCGATGGTATAGTGGTGTATGCTTTTGATCATTGCTTGAAGATTGTTGATGAGACAATCTTATTTGTCTTACCGATATCTCAATGTCTCATCAACATTACTTCGTTATATCCAAGAGTTGTGTTTCGCTGAGCACTTGTAGATATACCTTGTCGATGTGACATAAGTGATTCTCTCCTCGATATGCCCATATCTTGTTGACATTTCACTATTTTACATCGTTGATGAGACATATAAATAAGTCTCTTCGACATAAGGTGTCTAATCCGATGCTAAACTTGAAGCTAAAATTGAAGCTAAATTCGTAGCTAGACACGATGCTAAACTTGAAGCTAATTTTGGTGCTAAATATGACACTAATTTTGGTGCTAATTAGTGCTGAAATTAGCGCCGACTTTTATTGATCAATGCAATAAACGCCAAAAATTGTGCCATCCTGATAAATAGCGCCAACGTTTTCAAAAAATTGGGAAAAAATACATTAAAACGGTGGGTGGAAGCAAAAAATGGAGTAAATCACAGGGATTTGTTGTAGTGAGTGGGATGTCCTATTTCCCAAATGAGACACAAATAATAAATAAATACAATACATATTTAATTCAAACATTAGTATTTTCAAGGTGTATGATATGCTTAATCCTAACAAACATTATGAACAAACTACAATATTGGACTTTGCAATGACAAGTCACAAATTGACTGAAAATAAATATTTCTAACTTCAACTTTGATATAGAAATTGTTGGTAAAATGACAACCGAAAAAAAGAACATCATGTAACACAATCTATTTTTATTGGGTACAATATAGCCTTGGTGGATAGTTTGGAGTCTATTAAGCTCCCTCTCTATCCAAGTAAGAAAATTTCCCTTTACCTAAAACTTCCTAATATAAAAAAGCCTTAGAATTTCATAGAGAGAAAATTCACAGTACAATTTTCTAAGGAAATATAAGGCCAACTCATAGTTGTTACAAGGATTTGATCAAATACCATCTACCACATATCCTAAAAAATATTTTTTTATTTCATTATGATTATACTAATGGAAAGGAAATTTATTGCAATTCAATGTAAGACATGCATTAATTTTTGGACTTATAAAAAGAGCACACATTTCATTTTTTCATCTCTTTTCTTTTGATTTCATCAAAAAATAAATTTATCACATAAAATTGGTGGCATTAATCCCTATGAATTTATTACTAAAGATTTTGACCCATCATCAAGTCAACTAGTCAATCATTTCTTCTAATGTATTTACAAGATATGGATGGTGGAGTTTTGATGTCAATACCCTCAATATTTCAACTAATTTTGTAATTTGAGGGTTTTTTGGTCTAGTTTCCTCAATAGATCTTGGCTCTATGGAGGGTTTATGGGAAGTGTTAGAGGGGATTTAAGTTATATGGGTTTTTATTCAAGTAATCCTTCTTCCAAATTAGGCTCCAGGCTAGGGTTCAAAAGAGTTGGTATAAAAAATAAGAAAAATAAGAAATTTATTTTATAAAATAAAAAATTATTAATTTAAAAAAATTGATCTAAAAATTTGAAGATACAAATCAATTGTTTATCTTTTGATGTAGCACTATGGAAATAAATAGAATGGGCTTGCAAACGATTATATTTACCAAAGCATTTTTATAAAATATAAATCACATTATTAAAATATTTTGTGGTTGCAGGTTATGTCAAACCCATGGCTTGCGTTTTTCTTTTTCTATAACACTTTAATGTGTCACATTATAGCATGTGCATGTTATGGCTTGGTCATTACCAAGATATAATGTTCATGTGTGCAATATACCTTGTTCACATATTAAAAAGTGCATATGCATTTAAGGCAAAAACAGATACACTTGGCCACATTTGTGTCCCTCAACTTGGTGTAATCACCCATAAATTGGATTGAGATATTTTATGTTTAACCGCTTTTATTACTAATCAATCTCTATGGTGATATATAATCCTTAGTTTTCATGAGGTCCCTCTAGGTAAGGCTGTGTGGGTAAAGCTAAATCATTCTCTTTAGCAGTTTCTAATTCTTAACTTACATGTGATGACTCTTTCTTTCTCTCCAATATAGAATCCAAGAACTTATGTAAGTGAAATATCCATAGTATCAATATTTTACTATATGAGCTACTCACACCTGTATAACTTGGTTTGAGTTCAATCCAAGTACGATCTCAAAAGTGAATATTTTGAATTACATAGTAAAATTATCATTACTTAGCTAGATAAGTTATTGAATAAGCCTAATCTTAGTGCCCCCATAATTTTCAAATGAATATATTATCAGATAACACCCCTTTTTCATATAAGTCTAAGTTGGTTACAATGTGTTCACATGAAGGTGGTTTTATATGAAAAAATTGACCACTAATGGAATCTTACTTTGGCACCTTTAGACTAGAGACATCAATTTAAAAAATCATTAAAATCAAATGTATATCTAAATAACTTTCATTATTGTTTATCTTACTACAACAATGCCAATATTTAGGGCTGCACTTAAACATTTAAATCATAAAAACCAAAATTATTTGTTGTAACCAAATTGATCTCCCATGAAATATCACTTCTAATTATGTTGTAGAGTTCAAGATACATGACATTAGATACATTCTTTTTTCAACCTCTTTTGGTCTTAAATTTTTACTTGAAAAATATTTAAAAAAATAAATAAAATTTGCTACTTATAAATTTTACATAGCTTTGGCTTACATTTGACATCTATATTTTTTTCATACTTAAAAAAAATAAAATTCAACTTTATTAATCAAGAAAAAAATGCAAAAATAAATATGTTAATAAAAAAATGATCTAAAAGAAAAAAAATATTACATTAACAGAGATGCGAATGAGGAATCAATAAAATGATAGTGAGCGAGAGATGACATTGAACCTGTACTGCGCGGGTGAGGATGCACACGGCCTATAAGGCTGCATGCATGTTGCCCTTCGTATTGCATGTGTCTTTTGCGGTCTTCTTCGGTGGCATGTGGGATTTTTCTGCGATGGGGGTGTTTGAAGAGTTCAGAGGGGGGTTCTTTTTCATTTTTTGTGGTTCGTGGTTTCTCCTGTGTGGTGTTGTTTGCAACCGGTGGTGAAGGTGCTGGGGTTTTTTTTTTTTTTGTTTGTTTTTCTTTGCTGTGAGGTGTGGTGTGCTTGGGTTCTTTTTGCTTGGGCTCAGGGGATCTGTTGGTGGATATGATGGAGCATCAACTTTCTACCAGTCTGATGGTGGCTGATCGTGGGGTGTTTCACTTTGGATCTACATCGGGTTTGAAAGCTCAACATTCTGAGTCATTTTATGTGGGGGATGGCCCTAAATTGAAGAAATCGAATGGTTGTTTGCCCAAGAGTTAGGATCATTTGGTCTTGGTTCTTTCTCTTGAATATGTGGCTGATGATGTTTCTTACTGGAGTAGACATGCTTTAATCTGAAAATTTCTTGGAATTTGTATTCTCTAATGGCTTTGGATGCTTGGATCATGCATACATGACAGGTTGAGGGCGACATGGAGCTAATGGTGGCTGCAAACAACTATTTTGTGGTTGTTTTCTCCAATATGACTGATAGGAATCGGGTTGTTGAGGGTGGACCCTACTTTTATAATCATGTTGGATTGTTTATAAAGCCCTGACATGTGGGTTTTAACACATATGAAGAATTGTCATCGAGGGTTCCTCATCTAGGTCCATCTGTGGCAGCTTTCTCTGGAGTTTTGGAGAGAAGATATTTTACAATGGATTGCAACTCTTCTTGGTAAGCCTGTTGTAGTTGCTTAAAAAACCCTTGAAAGAAAGGTTATTTCTTTTGCTCATATTTGTGTGGAGATTGATTTGAATATAATCCCTTGTCAGATTCTCTTGAAATTTGTCTTGGATTCAACAGCTTGATTATGAGTCCCTTCCTTTTCGTTGTTGGATTTTTCATGAGTATGGACATCTTCAGAAGAAATTTCCTAAGATTAATAAGGCTCCTCCTTCTAATTCCTCTCCTCCGTCTTTGGCTCCAAAATTCGTTAGGGAGGATAAAGGGAAATCTTCTATGGAGGGTGAATCGAATAAAGATGGTTTTGTGCCAGTCAAGCGGGCTAAGGACCGTGATCAAAAGAGATCGTTTAAGGACAAGAAGAATGAAGAGGACTTTAATCGGTTTGAGGTGTTGAACAATTCAACCTTGGAGGAAGGAATCTTGCCGAATGTGCCTTTTGATGTTGTTAGTATGGGTTGTGCTATGGGAGAGGGATATGGATCAGATTAGGATATTCATTTATCACAAGGTATGCAGGATCGGCTGATAACTCTGAATGATCATATGCAAGATGATGATGATGATGATGATGATGATGGCATGGTTTTGGCAGATTTGGCAAAGGAGGGACTAGTTTTTGGTAAGAGAAAAGGGTCTTCTCTAGCCTTGGGGGTGCAACAACGCACACTTATGAAGGAACTATCTAAGCACTCTTCTAAAAGTGGCCGCAAGAAGGATCTTGAGAATATTAAGCGTACTGGAGATTTGTTGGGAGAATCTGGGGCTATTAAACCCATTGATGCTCACTTTTCACCATCTCCTCCATGATAGTTCTCTCATGGAATGTAAGGGGGTTGAATAGCACCCCCCATCAAAAGGCTATTCATGACTTGACTGTTTTCCATTCTCTGGATATTTTTTGTGTTCAGGAGACTAAACTTTCAGTTGATCTTATTCTTCAGTGTGCTTCTCGTATTTGGTATTTTGGTCAGTGTCAGTGTATTGGTTCTTAGGGGAGTTCTGGGGGGTTGGCTCTTTTTTGGGATCCAAGAAAGATTGCTCCTCTTTGGTGGATTTCTAGTCATTCTATTATTTCCATTGCTTCCTCTTCTCTAGAAACATGTGAGACCATTCTGGTTACTAATGTTTATGCCCCGATTGATATTCATGGAAAAGTCTAGCTTTGGAATCAGATAAGGTATGTTAGATCATGTGCTCCATATCTTCCTTGGATCTTAGTTGGTGATTTTAATTTTGTGTTGAGCTTGGAAGAGAAAAGAGGTGGGTTGCCTTGGCTTGGACCTGCTTCTGATCTTTTTCGGGAGAATGTGGATTTGCTAACTTTAAGTGATGTCAAGCCTTCTAATGGGGTTTTCACTTGGAATAATAGACAAAATGGAGAAGAAACGATCTTAGAAAGGTTGGATAGATTTCTTGTTTCCTATTTTGGGTGGGAGGTGGATTGGTTATTGGTTATGGGATTCTTGATTGGAGGGTTCTGATCATTGACCAATTAAACTTTCAGTATTCCATTTTACTACTCCTAAGAATCATCTCTTCAAGTTTTAGCTTATGTGGCTTCAGGAGCTTTCTTTACATGATCTTATGGCCTAGTGGTGGCATGATGACAACCCTACTTATGGTACTGCTATGTACTCCTTTGTTAAGAAACTTCAATATGTTAAATTTCACCTTAAGAGATGGAATAGGGCGAGTTTTGGTAACTTTAAGGTTATGAAGAGGAATGCCCAAGCATGCCTTGATGTGATTACTCACCAAATTATGGATTTTGGTTTCTTGGATGCTTTGGGTCAAGTGGAATCCCAGGCTACAAGAGTAGTGGAGGAGTGGGAGGTTCGGGAGGATATCTTATGGAAGCAAAAGGCTCAGATAGATTGGCTTCAGGAAGGGGACAAGAATACTACTTTCTTCCATCATTCTATGTAGGCTCGTTGCAATAGAAGTTGTATCTCGTCTCTGGTTATTGTAGATGGGATCCACATTTCTTCTTTAGAGGCTTTATCTTGTGAGGTTAGATAGTTTTATTCTACTCTATTTTATGAGGATTCGCCCCCTATTAAAGACGAGGAGAATTTGATCCTTGCTTGCATTTCGTCCCTGATCTCTAGAGAGATGAATGATTTCCTCATTCGCCCAATTTCTTTGCCTGAATTGAAAGAGGTTGTTTTTGGGATGAATGGAGGTAAAGCCCCTGGACCAGATGGTTTTCCTATTGATTTTTTTAAGGAATTTTGGGATACTATAAGTTTGGATTTGCTGGAGGTTGCCTAGGAATCTCTTCGCAGTAAGCAGATGCTTCGTGCCATGAACTCTACTTTTTTAGTTCTCATTCCTAAAAAGTAAGGTGTTAATAAGCTTGAATTATTTCGACCTATTGCTCTCTATAATGTGGTGTACAATTTTTTTAGTAAATTGATTGCAAAGAGGCTCAAAGTTTGTCTTCCTTCTATAATCTCTGAGGAGTAGGGAGGCTTTGTGGTTGGTAGATAGATCCTGGATTGGGTAGTGGTTGCCTCTGAAGTCATTCACTCTATGGTGACTTCTAAGGACAAGTCTATGTTTATCAAATTGGACATGGCCAAAGCTTATGATAGAGTTAAGTGATTTTTTTTTGCAGAAAGTTCTCTTAGGCTTTGGTTTCAGTCCAAATTAGATCAATTGGACTATGAGTTGTGTTACTTCTTCCTCTTTTTTTGTTCTTGTGAATGTGGAACCTTCTGAGCTTTTTGAGGCTTCCAAGGGCCTTCGTCAAGGAGATCCTCTTTCCCCATATCTGTTTATTATTATGGCTAAGGGTCTGGGCAAATTTCTTAAGTCATGGGTTTCTCAGGGTAGGATTCAAGGTTGGTGTTGGGGCAATGGGCTACCACATCTCTCTTATCTTCAGTTTGTGGATGACACTTCTCTTATAGGGAGGGCTCGCCTTCAGGAGGTTGTTTCTTTTAGGAGGGCTTTGGATATTTACCTAGTTGCTTCCGATCAGAAATTTAATGAGCACAAGTCTTCTATCTTCTTTTTTAATATTCCTCACACTATTCAATGACAGATTGTTGATATTTTGCGGTTTCAGATTGGGTCTCTTCCCTTTGTCTATCTGGGCATCCCTCTTGCTATTAGTAGGCATCCCATGTCTTCTTGGAAAATATTTCTTGATAAGTTGCATAGTAAAGTCAATCATTGGACTCATTGTTGGCTTTCTATTGCTGCAAAAGTGACCCTTCTGAAGTCTGTTATCTAGGCTCTTCCTATTTATAGACCTGTTTTGTTAAGACGACTCTGTTGTATTTCCTATGAGAATTTGATGCTCTCTCATGATAATTTCTTTGGAGTGGTAATCTGCAGTCAGCTAAGTGGAGTCTTGTTAAGTGGGATTTAGTGTGTAAGCCGCAAAAAGAAGGGGGCCTTGGATTGCATTCTTTTGTTTTGAATGGGAAAGCTATTGCTTCCAAGTTATATTGGCGCTGGTGTACTAGTCTTGACATCAACTTTGGGCCCATATTCTTACCCACAAGTATCTTAAGGATGTTAACACTTTTGATGTTCCTCGTTTCCCTTTAGAAGGAAGGGGATCTATGATTTGGAATATCCTCAAATTGAGGGCTCAGTTGGTCAAGAAGGGGTTTTTTTGGATATGCCATTCGGGTTCTCTAGCTCTTTTTTGGTGGGATTCTTGGGACAACTACCCTCCTATTTTTTTTGCTTATCCTCACCTCTAGTCTCTTTGTGATCATTTTTCTATTGCAAGTTGGACCATGGTTGAGTGTTATAAGTCTATTCAAAATATTGGATTGGCTACTAGCCTTGATGGAATCACTCCTCAGATTGGCTGCCAAGTGGGTCAGAGGGGGATAGCCAAGAGTTGGTTCAAATTCTTGCTTCGCGTGATTGCAATTCTTTGACAGGGCAGGACGTATTGGTTTGGGGTAACAGTGATTTATTTGGTAAGTATTCTATTTTAGTAGGTTATGGTGAGTTGCTTTAGGCAGGTGTTTGGGGACATTGAGGTTCCTTGGTGGAAGTATGTGTGGAATAATTTTTCTTGGCCCAAGTGCAATTTTTTTCTATGGTTGATGGTCCAAAACAAGTGTCTTACTTGGGATAACTTGTGCAAGAGAGGGTTCTAGGGTCCCTCGATGTGTGTTTTGTGTTGCAAAAGTGAAGAGAGTGTTTCCCATCTCTTCTTCCAGTGCCCCTTTTCTAGGAGTCTTTGGCACCTTTGGTGGGTTGTGTGGAACCAAGCTTGTTGGTGTGTCTTTTATTTGGAAAAATTCTTTGCCCAGTGGGGGAAGGCCCCTGTTAAGACCTCCTTTATTTGAGTCACTTGGGCTTTGGAGCCGAATTTTATTATCTGACATATCTGGTTGGAGAGGAATCACAGGATTTTTCAAGATGTGCAACTGGTTGTCCAACATTTATGGTGGAGGATTCTTAATTATGTGGGAGAAACTACTACGACTAAGTGTGACTTGGCTGAGGGTATGGATCTAGGAGAGGTTGTCTTTTGTACTCGTCTCAATCTTCCTCTTCAACCAGGGGTTGCTTAGAGGGCTGATTAGATCATGAAAAATAGATGTCATCATCCCCTTCAGAAGATAAGTTGGGAGAGGCATTGGAGTCCTCCTCCTCAGGGTGTATTGAAAATCAACACAGATAGCTCTTTTCATGGGAATCCTATTCCTGCTGGTATTGGAGGTGTTGGGTGGACTAGTTTTGGAGTTGTTGGGTTTATCTTTTATGTTTATAAGGGTTGGCATACTAACAATGTGATGGAGGCTCTTGCCATTCGTTGTGTTGTGGAGTGTGGTTGTGCTCTCAGGTGGAGACAAATCATTTGTGAATCTGATTCACAGGTGGTAGTGACTTTGTTGGAGAGGCAACAACTTGATGATGTTAGTTGGCATCTAGTTGTTATTATAAAACAAATTCTTAATTTGTGTGCTTCCTTGGATTATTTTTCTTTCTATCATATTCCGCATGAATGGAATGGGGTTGCTGATTGTTTGGCTAAATGGGCTTCAAATCATTTGCAAGATTGGAATATTAAGGAAAGGGGTCAATTACCCCTGGATTTGTTACAAAAGTTGGACTAATTAGTGGAGATTGATAGGGTTGCGTAATGCCCTTGCTTTGTATTGTTATTTTTTGGCTTTAATGAATTTTTACCCCTCTTTTAGTTTTAAAAAATGATCTAAAACACCATGATCTAGATTCAGACCTATATTGAAAAGGAGTGCTAAAATTTGAAAAACTTTAAACACTTATTAGTTACTAAAGTAATGCTATTTGTACTATTAACAAACTACTTCTCACATATTCTTGTAAGAAACTTTAATTTAAGGTATATGATACCATCAAAGATAAAGTTGCTCGTACTCTAGCATTTTTTTAAAAGAATGCAAGATTCCCACATTTTTTACAAAGATAATCTTCTTTTGAAGGAGAGATCACCCTTTTTAATATACATCTCTCATTGAAGGAGTGAAACTTAAAATTTTATTTTTGAGATAATAAATTTAGTCTTAATCTCAACAATAAAATAATATTAAAAGTGTACAAGGTAAAGTTGAAGAAAAGTTAAGTGGCCCTTCCATTCTTCCACTTTAATTACACTTCCTAATAACTTCAAGTTTATTTTCTTTTGTGAGAAGAGTTAAAAGTGAGATTTTGAAAGGGCTCCCACCCCTATATATAGAAAACAATAGATATGACAATGAAGCTCACAAACAACATAAAAATTACAAACAAATCCATTTTCACAACACTTGTTAACCAAGAACAAAAGACATTCACTTGATAATTAAAAGACAACAAGAGAAAACACTTCCTAATAACTTCGAGTTTGTTTTCAGTTTTGAGAAAAGTTAAAAGTGGGATTTTGAAAGGGCTCCCACCCCTATATATAAAAAACAATAGATATGACAATGAATCTCACAAACAACATAAAAATTACAAACAAATCCATTTTCACAACACTTGTTACCCAACAGCAAAAGACATTCACTTGACAATAAAAAGACAACAAAAAAAAATCAAAAAATTGGGACAAATTGAGACAAATTTCTTAACAAGTAACTTAACACCACTTAGATCCAAAATACATTGATAACCATCTGTCACATCTTTTTTCCCCTTGTTGATCAAGTTTCCCTATCTAGTCTCCCATATAATTTTATATATTAATATATAATTATATAATATATAATATTATATAACTGCTTAAATTCTTTGGAGACCCAAAAAGGATAAAAGGAAAAAAAAAAGTTCCATAACTTTTCCTCAAATGTGTAATCCTCCAAATTTCAATGTTTTAATAACAAACACGAAGCTTGTTCTATTTTTCTGATATTTAATATACCACCTTTTCTTGAAGGTGTCGCCCTTCATTTTTTAATGTTCTTTATTAACTTCTGAATCTGACACGATTCCCCTCCATTTCTTTTTCCTGTGAATCAATTAAAGAATACCACTCAGTCAATTTGATAGAAAATCTCTCTAATAATGTAACTTCATGTTCTTAAAAGTGATGTTACTCAAGTGACTTGTGGTAGTTGAGCAAACTTTTTGTGATGAAAGTACCTTTTCCTTAATAAAATCAAATAACCCATTAACTTATATTTATGAATAGTTAAAACCCACGAAGATTTTGCAATCATTGGCTTGGCTGCATTAACAGATAAAATATGGCTGACATTAAGAAAAACCCAAAAGTCTAACTTCAAAATTTCAAATTACCTTATCAACGTGTAGTTGGAAACATAGAAAATACATTATCAATAAACTATAAGTTTGAACTACATATCACATCATGTTGTAGAAAACCAAAAAGTAACCCAATACCACCAAAAAAAACAACCCTCATTGTTAAAGTCATCACCAACTCAGGACTTGGAATGCAGCACCACTGTTTTCAATCTCAAGAATGATTTGTTTATTTGAAAACCCCACATGTCACCATGGAAATCAACTTAAAAAACATCGTTCAAAGTTTGGTAAACCCACAATATCATTCTTCATGAAATTCATATTTCTCCTGCTAAGCAATGGTATGCCTTGCCTTGTTTGCCTTGAGTAAACAAAATTTCGCATCTATTGGTCAGCTGTCATATCAAACATTTACACATGCTTCAATACTTAACTTGAACTTCCTTCTAAAGAGGGTACTATTTGAAGTATATCAGTCTGCTTGTGAGAGAGACAAAGGCAAGACTGAAAGGATCATAAGAGCCTCTTGAAAGCATGACAGAGTTGCAGTAAATGGAAATAGACAGCTTAATTTATTGTAAGGTATGGGCCTTACCAAAAACAAATCTATTGGGCTTTGAAATGTGATTTTCCTTGTGATCCTCAGTGCTTTATATCATAATTCTAATACAGCTTATAGTTTAATTTTGCTTATATTCTTATTACTTTTCTATCATAAATTTATTGGGAGTAGTCCTGATTTCTTAATAATTCTTATTATGACACTTTCAGAGAGAGAGCGATCTTTCATCAACTTAATTACTTTGCCTGATAATTGTGTTGCAGTTTAGAATGTATTTTTTTTTAAATCTTATTGTTTTTTATGATGTTTTATTGAGTTTCTGAGTGTGATTCATTAATAATTCTGGTTATATTGTATCATATTGTCGATGACTCGATAGTATGTATTGATGTTTTCTTAAACATGGAAATATGTAATTTAAATGATCTCATTGTCTTTTGGTAACAGTACAGCTTGTTATCTCCAACCTTTATATCCAATACAAATGATCCGATAATAGAAAACAAAAATACTATTTATTGTTATAAAAGCAACACATTATTATTTCAAATACTGTTTATATTCAATTTTAAATGAATACAAGGTATTTATTGTGCTCACTTTTTATATTTGTGATAGAACAACTATATAATATGAAGTACACCAATACATACGCATTGCTATCAGAATAATTATAACAGCAATAATTGTTTAAATGAACATCTTATTTTATAAATTGCACATTTATATTGAATAGTTATGATATTTTATAAAGAAAAAAAATAATTATTTCATTTATTCTGTATATTCATGTAATGGTCCATCTCTCTCAATTGACCCCTTAGAATTTTAGCCACGACAGTCTCTTAATCAACTCAAAATCAATATGTGGTTCAGAATTCTGATATCGCAGGAAATTGTTATTGCTGACTTAATTGCTCAATAAAGGTGTATTCTTTTCATGCACCTTTAGTGATAGTTGTGTGTCTAGTCGATATTTAAATAATGGCAACACGTATAAGACATACATTTCATCGTGTATGTTCTGCAATTTTTTTTCTGGTCTTGGCCTGCAGTTTGTGTCGTTTTGGATTCAATTGGTAAGCTTCTATTCTACTTGGTATACAAATGTCAATGTTAGGAGGACAATGATTTTGGGAAAACAGTGTCGTTCATCTATCATATCAATTAATAGTTATTTGTGGTGTGATTTAAAAAAAAAAAAAAAGTTTTCATATTTTATGGATTGTTAAAATTCATATAAAATTATTATTATTTTCTGTTTAAAAATGAGTCATATTTGAAATGAAGATGGATTAGTTATTAAGAGAGTCAGTAGATCAGTGATAAAGCACTCTAACAACAAATGAGATGTTCTAGATTCGACTCTTAACTAGTTCATGAAAAGTTTAACATGGTATTAGAACTCAAGTCATTAAAACCAGATCAAGCTAGGATCCCTGAGCACCTGCAATGTGGCTTAAGAAGAATTTGAAAAATGAATCACACCGAACCAAAGATGGATTGGTCACAAAACGAACTGGTAGTTCAGTGATAGAGCATCCCGACAACAAATAAATCCTAAATTTAACTTCTAACTGCTCTATGAAAAGTTTTCACACTTTTTCCTCCTACCATTGTTCTTTATGATTAGCAAACCAAACTATCCATAAAGAAAATTAGATTGAAATGAAAGATATTCTAAAATGTTTCTGAAACTTATAATCAGCATCTTCAGCACTTTAATTGTGGATAAATATGAATATTACAGATTTTTTTGAATTTTTTTAAGATGTATAATTTACTTTTACAGAAATGGATTGCAATTTTTCTATACTTGTGATGACAATTTCACTATAATTGTTTGCTCCTTTGTGGACATGAGTATAATTTCTTTCCGCTTAAGATATCTTTATTTTTTTTAATAAATTCTCATTCCATTTTTTTTTTCACTCCTTTATTTTAGAAGTCTTTCAAGTTTGGATAGAGCCTCTTGTTATTTATTCATTATTCAGTTGTAGTTCAATGTCTGATATTCAATTTTAATTTTTCTTGTTTAAATTTTTTATAATTTTTAATTATAAAGTATCATGGAATTGTATTGATTTCAAGTCTACTGCATCTATTCCAATGAGCAATCGTTGTAGGACACAGTCCATTGATGAGGACCAGCCTGTTTGATGACCATCTGTTTTGAGACCAGGACACCACAAACTAGTCCAATGATGAGGACCAGCCTGTTTGGTGACCATCTGTTTTGAGACCAGGACACCACAAACTAGTCCAATGATAAGGAACAACCCCATAAAGACTTGCCCAAATCAATTGGACAACTATAACTTCCCACCCACGCTATGAGGGGAACTCATAGGGGACGGTTCCATGGTGAGCATTGAATCTAAAGAGATCTAACTCATTAGGGGGATTAATGGATCGTGTGCCATACCTTAGGGAAGCTTAACAACGAGATTCACATGTAACTATGCTTAGGTAGATTCGCTCACACTTCTCCAAGGCAGCATACATCATGAAACATATTTTCCACCATGAATCGGGCTTCTTCAGTGATACATAAATGCTAGGGATCAAACCCGTATAAAAAAAATAATTTATTAAAATAAAAATATCATTTTATATTGAATACTATTTTTTAAAAAATAATTATTTATTTTTAATATTTTATTTCACTAATATAATTTTTAAATCTATTGTAAGATGCTCATTAGATCAAACATGTCTTCATTTTTTTAAAGATGTTTTACCTTTACCATTTTCTATTTATACAAGACTCATATCAAAATAGATGATATTTCTTTTTTTTTCATGATTTCGAAGGAAAAAATTAGAAATTGTTGATTTTTTTGATGCTCTTATATTATTATAGATAGTTGTATCATCTGTTTTATAATGAATAGATAGTTCCTCCACTAAGTCGAATGGTTATCCCTCAATTCTTGACTCTCAGTCTAATAGATTTCAGACTCCTATATTAAATAAAAAAACATCTTATAAATGATATAAAATTCTTCATGAAACAAAAATATATAAAGACAACCCATTATTTACTATGTTACATTGATCATTATTTAATCATATTCACACAGAATTTGCTTGTCAGCATATTTTACATGGTTTATTTTATTGCAGTGGTCATTTTTCAATCGTGTTCTTAGGATTGTTTTTATTTCACCCAGAATTTACTTGACTGCATATTTCACAATAATTTATTGTACTGCATTCATCATTGTTAAATCCATGGGTCATAGGGTTCTTTTTGTTCACCCAGAATTTACTTGTCTGCATATTGTTCTCTGTTACATTGATCACTATTTAATCATGTTCTTCAGCTTGTTTATATTTTCACCTGAAACTTACTTAAACTGCGTATTTCACCCATCAAATACTATCCTGCATTCATCATTATATAATCTAGTTCGTGGGATTGTTTTCACTTCACCTGTTTACTTCACTGCATACTTCACCAATAAATTATTCTGCTCTATTTATCATTATTAAATCTTGTTTCCAGGATTGTTTTTCATTCACACATAATTTACTTGACCAAATGACACATTTTTTAACAGCATAGACTATATGACATCTGTTTTTGAACAATATTTGATCATATCATTAAAATTCTTTCTGAATTGTTATTGCATATCCATTTGTGCATTTGTTCTTTGTATTTCTTGTACTACAAGATTAATATCAATAGTTCTCGTGGGGTATGTCTATTATTGGAAGTCTGACTGTTCTTGAATTAATTGACAGAGAAAGCTGGCTGTTGGAGAATCTGAAAACATATATGGGCAGCAGCAGAGCAATTAAGGGCAGATTGACATTAGCAGAAAAACGTGGAAGTTGTCCTGCTCGATTCCTCCGCCTGTATTAACAGCATTTGATGCCCTAAAACAGGGGAGAATATTTACTAAAACCATACTTGAAAAAGATAATAATTGGGTACTTCTGGGAAACTAATTATATTGGGTCTGTAATTCTTAATATTTGAGGGCCTGCAAGAATTAAGCCCCATTATAAAATATGAGTGCAGAATCAATGTCAACCCAAGCTAAGTTGGAGGTGAAATTGCACAAGCCTGCTCTCATTAAGCCTGCAGAGCCCACAGAGAATCATGTCTATTATCTATCAAATCTTGATCAAAATATAGCAGTTATTGTACAGACTGTTTATTGCTATGATGCAAGAGAAGACAAGCGAATGGAGGACCCTGGTGTGTTGATCAAAGAAGCACTGAGGAAGGTTTTAGTGCACTATTATCCTCTTGCAGGGAGGATTGGCTTAAGCCCAGAAGGCAAGCTAAATGTCACCTGTAATGCAGAGGGGGCTGTGTTTGTGGAAGGTGATGCAGATTGTAGATTGGAAGATCTGGGGGACATAAGCAAGCCTGATCCAAGCACGCTGGGAAGGCTTGTTTACAGTACTCCTGGTGCTAAGAACATCTTGGAGATTCCTCCTCTTGCAGCTCAGGTGTAAATAATCTTTATGTTTCCGACAGTAAAAATTATTTTTTCTTTCAACATTTTATATTGTTGATTCAGCTAGTGTTGTCTTTATTTTGGGCTTGATCATTATTTTTGTCGGACTTTTAGTGGGTAATCCTCACTTTTTTAAGAGCTTATAAAAACACCCAAACCCATTTTCTCTAGCCAGAAAATCAGATGCTGCCACAGACTCGGGGATTATTCCTACCAGGAGATATCATCTAAAGTTTGGACTGACAGAAGTCAGTCTTACCCCTTCATACCAGCAGGATGGTTTGCAATGTTATTAGATTTCCACAATTTATATCATCAATTTTAGTAGTTTTCTGAATTTGATTGTATGTCAATTGATTCAAAAATTGACACACAAAATCCAATTGAATATCATCTTAGTTTTCGAATATAACCCTATTTTTTTCCAAAAAAGAAAGTTAATTCCCCGTCCTCTTCTCTTAGCTTTTGTACTTTTAACACCTTTTGGTTTTATCCTATAATCCATATAGCCTCATGCTTTGGTATTATGCTATATAATCCTTTGTGGGTTGTGTTCTTGTAGCTATCTATTTTACACATTTTTCATCTTTGAATCAATGGTTTTCTACTATCTCATCCTAAGTTTTTGGAGAGGATGCTGATTTTTTGCTTCTCTGTTTTATTACTAATTACCTCTACTATTACAGTTCATTTTACTAATATAGTAAATTATAGCTAATATAATCTTTGTTTTTTTTGGCGTATAAACATCCAAGCAGGTGACTAGATTCAAATGTGGCGGATTCGTTCTGGGGCTAGCCATGAACCACTGCATGTTCGATGGTTTGGGAGCCATGGAGTTTGTGAATTCCTGGTCAGAAATATCCAGAGGCCTCCCTCTTTCTATACCTCCATACTTGGACAGAACCTTGCTCCAAGCTCGCTCTCCTCCAAAGATAGAGTATCCCCATCTTGAATTCTCTGAGATAGAAAACCTCTCCAATTTCACAGAAGATTCAGAGCTAGAATACAGGTCATTTTGCTTCGGCCCAGAAAGGCTAGGAGAGCTTAAACAAACAGCAATGGAAGATGGAACCCTGGAAAAGTGCACCACATTCGAAGCTCTCTCATGTCAGTACTCTTTTTGCTAGCTATTTTGGCAAGTTCTCCCATATTGTGGGAATTTCTTTTCTACTTTTCTACTCCTAACAAGTTCTCCTATATTGCGATTGAAAGTACTTTTTCTATTTTCACAAGTACTCCCATGTTGTGGGCGAACATGTTTCTACTCTTCTAGATTTTGTTTTATATTTGAATGAAGGTGGTGGTGTTCCAAGGTCAATCCATACTCTTAAAAATTGAATCTCTGAGGGGCAACTAACTCAGACAGAATTCTCACCTAGGTTCAATTTTGACATAGCTATGGACCGACCTTCCAACAAGGCTTTGAATACTCTTGTTTATTCTAAGACAGTTTCAGTTTTATGGTCTGAGCCACTTTGTTTTGATTATTTGTGGGCATTAATATGATTTCTCTCTTTCTCAGCCCATGTCTGGAGGTGTCGAAGCAGGGCTCTCCATATGGCACCGAATCAAGAAACCAAGCTTCTTTTTGCAGTGGATGGGAGGAAAAGATTCGAACCCCAGCTGCCCAAGGGATATTTTGGCAATGGGATCGTTCTCACAAATTGTCTGTGCAAGGCAGGGGATTTAGCAGAGAAGCCTATATCATTTGCAGTGGAACTGGTTCAGAAGGGCATAGGCATGATCACAGACAAGTACATGAGATCTGCCATAGATTGCTTTGAAATAAACCGTGCCAGACCTTCGCTGACTGCAACTCTTGTGATAACAACATGGTCTCATCTATCATTCCACACTGCAGATTTTGGATGGGGGGAACCTGTACAGACTGGGCCTGTGACCCTTCCCGAGAGGGAAGTTGTTCTGTTTCTCTCCCATGGCAAGGAGAGAAAGAGCATCAATGTCCTTCTGGGTCTTCCTCCCCCTGCAATGCAGCGCTTCGAAGAATACATAAACTGATCATATACCAAAAAGCCTACCACCTCGAAGAATATATAAATATATAGACATATATATACTATACAATGAGTATATGCTAGCAAGTTTACTCAGTGTTAACGAACACACCATGTGTGTGAGAGATTGCAAATGCTGTATATATGGAAACTTCTCAGATGGTACTGAGGGATCAGCTAGTGTAGCTTATTTCTGTGTGCATGTTATTGTTTGTCGGTTTGGTTTTCTTTTGTGAGCATCCTTGAAACTTTGCTATTGTAATTTTAATTTTTAAATATGCATTTGACTACTCCAATCAAATAAAAAATATGAATGTCGATGTAACTTTCCAGTAGTGGCTCTATGATTGGTGATGTAAATGGTTTGGAGTGATGTTGAATTTTGGTGAAGAAATTGAAGTTATTATTATGGAATTGAGGATAAATTTTAGTATAGTTTATTGTACTTCTAAACAAATAATAAAAATATGTATCGTATAAAAGACTAAACAATTAAAATAAAAATATTTTAAAAAAAAAAAAATCAGTTATAAGGAATATGTGAATATAAATATTCATATTAGAATATATATTTTATATTATTGAATTAGTGAAATTTGTATATTCATATCATTTTTATTTAGTTTTGTGTTTATTTTGAAGTGATATTTTATAACACATATATAATGACAAATAACATCATATTTTGTAAAGTTGGGTTCATTTATCTTGTCTCTTTATTCATTTACACATTTACATACCTCTATACATTTAAGTCTACTTCATCTATTTATATGCATAAACACATATGCATTTTGCTTGTTTGTGCATATATACACTTGTTACCCTATTATTAGAAAAGATGTCTAGCGATATCCTTGGTCTATAAATTCTAATAATAACATTTTTGGTATAGATCACGCACTCAACAAAAGATGAATGTAAAAACAAACCACACACAAAATAGAGATACACTAATATGCAGATTGTAGACAACGAAAGTGGGTTTACAATTGGAGTGAGGAAGGAAAACTTCCAAAAAAATGACCCCAATAAAAAAAAAAAATCGTTTTGGGGGGTTTGAATGAACTCTAGGTTTGAGCGAACCCCTTAAATGTGGGAACCCACATTTTCCCATTGTGGAAAGGGGGTTCGCTTGAACCCCTCGTTTCCCACCTTCCCACCCTTCGACACAGAAAAACTCTAGATTTTTGCCTTTCAAAGCTCGTGTTGAGGATGAAAATGGAGGAGATTTCATAGACCCAACTAGAAGATGGTAGTCCTCAGAATGAACTATCCAACAAGTTAAATTTTAATATGTTTCAGTTTTATTACGTATTTGTTTTTTTAGTTTTATTAAACATAGGTTTTTCACTGAAAATCAAGCTCTTTGTTCTGCACATGTGGAAAAATAATAGATTATCAAAAAAAAAAATTGAAAAATATGTTAGGTTGGGTATTGATGTCCTTGATCCATTAAAAAATAAATTGAATTTTGATACATACATAAAAAGTTATGTTGTATACGGTTTGCCTATGTCTGAATTGTAATTGGTTTGAGTTTGAAACTTGATTAAGGAAAAAATATTTAATAAAACACTATGAAACCAAATGAATTGGTTAGATATTGTAGTTACAAGTCTAAATTTCAAAAAAATAGAGTTTTATCCTTCATACAAAAATAATTATGTTGTATACGGTGAGCGTCACTCCTTAAAAATGTTGTTTTTAAAAAAAAGCTAGTTTTCGAAGGAGATGGAAAAAGAAGTGCAATCTGATTCCAAATTTAAAAAAAAAAATATATTTAGAATCTATATACAAAATGTCACAAATTACTAGTTTGCATCATCTACAAATTCCTCACGGTTTAGCCGCTATAGGAGCCTAAAAGTGAAGATTTAGTTAAAAAAAATCAGTTCAGTGTCTAGTTTGTCCAAAAATTGTAAATTGATTAGTATTGTGGGATCACCCATACCCTAAGAAAAAGATTTCAAAATAATTCCTCCAAAGCACCAAAACTAATATACTTCCAACAAAAAAATACTTGCAATATAATATCAAGCTTCAAACCTTAACATAGAGAACAAAACACTCAACCAAGAAAAACCATGTAGTATGTGGCATTTTGTAGTAGTGAGAAACTATTGTTGTTATCCTTATGAAACTAATCTAAGAACAAATGAGACTCAAATATCCCACTCCATGCTTCTCAAGATCTCCTCAACAAACAACCCAAGCCAAACACCAAGCTCCTAGTTCCACTCACAATAAACAAGTTCAAGATGATTAAGTGAATGATAAACAAGTAATAAATGAATCCATCCCAAGCCTCCTATTTATAGGCAAGAGAGCAACTAGTAAGAGGAAATTTACTATTTTAGCTTCCTAAATACCTTTTCCACCATTATTTAGTGTCCCCCAAAAAAATAATTAATGCACATGCACAAATAATTAATGCTCAAACATCTCCATAGTGACCCTTTTGCTCCCTCAATTCAAGCTGGCTTGCAACATGTGCCCCAAGTATTAACTACTTTTATAATATTGAATGCATTTTACAAATTACCAAAAATATTTAAAAATAGATTCCTCCAATGAGCCCAATTGACCACATGCTTTCTAAACCATGAGCGTCCCAACATGTTACATTAAATATATTTATAATGTCAAATATAACCTACCCTAAGAGAATACCATCAAACTATAAAATATAAACTTATACTTTAATATGCAAGACCCGTACAACGCCTTCCCAACACTTCCTCACTTGTATACCTATAAAGTACCAAACATAGATAATTTGTTACAATGGAAAAAAATCCCCATATCCATTTTGCATCGTCCACATTTATTTTTGAGCTTCACCAAAGAAACTTTAACATCCAAAACTACACATCAATGTATTGATCAACTATACATGAAAATTAGGCTTCTTTTCCATGCTAGTGACACTTTGACATCACACTAAATTATGTTTCTAATTTGACATGCAAACAAGCTCCTTGAAGTTAAATCTTGTCCTAACAAGACTAAATATATAGCTCATAGACTCTATTTCTAAAACTCTGACCAAAAGAGAAACCACAACCTACTTATCACTAATCCAACCAAGCACATCATAAATAGGGTGGAAGCGTATATGTGTATCTTATTTTTACCTAAGTGGACCACTCAAATCAACATTTTAAGCCAATTGTTTATTTTCTATCAAATATAGGATGCAAACCATTATGAGTTTAAAGATAATATAAACCACTAATTTATGAGATCTTTTGTGTGTAGATTCTAAATCTATATTTTGATTTTAAAAAATACGTGGGAATGTGCACAAATATGGGGGACCAAAAAGTGTTCAAAAATGTTTTGGTGGAGATAACAAGTTTGTGTTATAAAAATATAACACAATTATGTTATAAAATGAGTGCAATAGACTTAGTTGCATTATAAATGTGAGCACATTTAGGTTTGATTAATTTGAACATAAAGACACTTGTGATATA
>CM021100.1:477026763-477048395 GCA_007115665.2 Sequoiadendron giganteum | reverse complement strand
ATTGTGGGATCACCCATTAGTCATATGCAAAGATTTCTCAACATATAAGATCATAGTTGTGTAATGGTATAGTTAAGAAAATATATTAATACCCCCAAAAATGGATGATTTTTTCATCTTCACTTTTTACAAATAGATCATGGTGTATTTTTAAACATATCTCAATTTCTCTATAACATGCCTTAACCTATAGAGGATCTAGAGTGGATAGAAGAGGTTTAAGGGACCTAGATAATTGAAGAGTACAAACAAAGGAGCTATCTTAATACCTTAAAAGTGAGTTTGAATAGACCACATATGTCACATATTTTACACAAAATTGACCAAACATAGATTAGTTATTTGTGTCAAGAGAAACAATATCTCTAATTTTAGTTGGTTTGTAAGATATTAGCAACACTTGAACAATTCTAAGGTGAGATGATTCTTAGGTGGGACAAAAGATATTTCAAATGGTAAATGGATCTATATTATATAAAAATGTGTTGTTTATCATCATGTACATGTATTAATACTTAAAAAATTTATAATTATGAATCATGATAATACATTTTAATATTATAATTATAAGGTACTAATCTTATTTGATAATTATCGACAATACGGCCATTTAAAAAAGATGATTTGCATGTGGACACAAGATAAGTGTATAGTGACAATTTCACACTAGGTTTAACTCCCCCTAATGTGTTGGACCTAATTGTGAAAATAATTTTCTCATTTTATCATAGTTTTTGGGAAAACAAACTTAAAATAGAAATTATCACTTATTATTTATTTAATGATGTACAAAAGGCCCCAAAATACTAGGTCTGGGCTAGAGTTCCCAACACCCCTATCCAACCTATTTTGTCTCAATTTAAAATATGTCAGTGTCGGCATTTTAACATAATGAAAATCCAAAGTCATTTGTCGATTGTCGATAATTGATTATCAAGAAATTAAACAATTGCATATAAATACAAGTACTTTTCATCATTTGAAATCATAAGAAGAGCTAGAAGATCTATTTAGAAAATTGAGCATCCTAAAAGCAGTCAAGGTAATTCAAGAGGAAAATTAGTAGCATTATTACAACACTTTCATCAATTAAGATCATTCTTTCAAGTCAATAAAGATGAGAAGAATTGAATAAGAAATAATGATCTAAGAACTATTATGATCTATCATGCAATTATTATGGAGAAGTATTGAGTTATTCTCTACATGATATCTACAGGAATCTATTAAATTTTATGAACTAAGCTTTTGTAGGTCTATCAATCAATCAAGGCATCTATCAATCAAAATTTGTGGCAACTTGTGGTGTGGCATCACTTCATCAAGGATTTCATACCAAAGGTAATAATATCATTTATCATTTTAGTCAATTATTGTTGTTTTTGCATCTACTCGACCTAGGGTATGCCCTCTTGATCATCATCATTTTATGTACGTGGAGGTGGAGATACCAAAAATGGGGTTTGACTTAGGTAAGCCCCTATACAACACAATATTTCCCCCTCTTTTCATGTGTGCAAGTCAGATCTGAAAGTTTCAATAGTTAACAAACATAGGAAACATAGAGCAAACTAGAATCTACATTTCAGAGTTTTCAAATCCCAAAATGAAGTTGGAAGTTTGTGGAGTTTTTCATTGATATACTTGTTGGCAACATGAGCATGAGTTATACAGTATGCAGATACAATGTTGTCATTGATGGACCAACATTGTGGTTTGGTATGAAGATCAACGTGCAAACCATTTTGTGTAGCATGAGATGGCATAAATATGTTAACCCAGTGCTTACTTACAAGAAGGTTTGTTTCGGTGCAGACAGTTGAAGTGGAAAATTGGCTAAGTATTAGAATAGTGTTTTCAATGTATAGGGCATCTCGTATTTTGGTCTGCATTGGTCCACCTTTAAGAATCTTTCTCTACGGTTTTAATGCAATTTTGTTGGATGTTAGAAGAGTCTAAATCTAGATTTTCACATTGTTTTTTTCCTCTGGTGAAGAAGTTATGAATGAAAAAATATCGAGTCTTCTATTGGCAATGGTTGCCAATACAAGGTGTATGTTTTGATTAGTCTAAACTTCACCACAAAAATGGTATCTAGTCTTACGGATTTTTGGGAGTGTTTACAAGTGTCAGTAGAGTCTACTCTCCAAGTGACATGAAGTCTGGAGGTCCACATGTCAGTTTGTGGTTGTTCAGTTGGTGAATTTTGATGTTAGGTCACCAATGGTGCCAACCTAATATATTTGGGGTACTACGGAGGAAGTAAGTATTGATATATTATAAGGGAGATATTATAGGTCCATTTCAACTATTTAAGGTGTTTCATGTTTTTGAATTAAAGTGCAAGGTGTGTATGTTTGATTAGGAGCCGACAAGTTATGTTTTTCTTGATACAACTAATTAGGCTAACCTTATTGATGTTGTAGGTGTTTTTGGATGTGATGGATATATATGTAAGTTCATTTCAATGTTGTACAGTGTGAACATAATTATTGTTGATGTGAATTTTATGAAATTAATGTGAATGTAGAGCAAAGTAGTGTTAGAGAAGAGTGATATGACTATATATTGAGCTTCAATGGAACTGTATTCCAGCATGTTGTAGATGTATTTGTAACAATTCATTTTGGTTGTGTACCACCCCTCTCTTCTATCTTTTCTTCTTGATGTGGGTAGTTATCTCAATAGGACAACGAGTCCACCTACAATGAAAACTTCTATAATATCTTATAATCAATTATAATATATTGTGAGCTAACCCTTGCTGTGGTTTTTCCCTTTTTGGGTTTTCCACATAAAAATCTAGTGTTCATGTGCTATGTGGTTTTGATGGTTTCTTTTATGCTTTCCTTTATTACTACACATTGAATATGATATATAGAATTAATGTTTAAATGTTTAAGTGGTTTCAGAGAATACCGATTCACCCCCCTCTCAGTATTATGGGTGTTCAACAGAAGCATCCTAGGTCTAGGGCGCCTAACACCCTTGTCCCTACTATCCAACATCTTCTTTTAGTCACAAGTTCCTCTGTATCACCATTTCTCATATCCAAGTCTATTCTATTAGTTTCCACTTTCATCCATGTGGAAAAATATATTTTTAGATGTAGGGGTTATATTCCAAATAGGCTTGTTAAAACACATATCAAATTTATCATCTCTACAAATAAAAATTGACACAAACCCTAGGAGATTGCATCTCCCTTGTGGTAGAAAGCTAATCATCAACACTATTTAATCTTGTGTCCAAATGTGGAGTTAAGTGAAAAGAGTTTAATCCTAGTTGGATATAGGATCATTTTTCCTTATTCACATTTTGGTGAGCCTAATATTTCCTACACTTGTAACTTTCTAATTTTCATTAACATAAGTTCTAAAAAATTAATTCAAAAATATTGATGCTTTGAATATTATGTTGCTAGCTTTCATTGGTTTCATTTTTAAAGCTATACATTTGCACTCCTTTTTCATTATACATCAAAAGGAAAATTACAAAAGCATTGTGAATTTAATTGCATAATTTCATATCTGATTTGGGCTTAGGTTAGAGTTATATCATTGGGAAATCTTAATACAATCATAGGTTGTTTTCATTTGTCAAAATGGATGCATATTTTAGTAAAAAATATTGAAAAAGTGAAGAATTGCATGGTGTTTTCATTTCAAAAGATTAAAAAAAACATTGTTTTTTTGCATTTCTTAGGAAACAATCAATAAATTACCACACTTTAAATTATGAAAATTGTCATTTTAATAATTTTCATTGCATTAAATATATAAAATTTTATGCATTCTTATGTCTTTCACATAGAGAACTTAGGGTTTTTTGCATTTCCAAAAATATGTGTGCATCCAAACTTGAACCTCTACAACTGTAGATCTTTAAACAATGTTCTTCAATTTCAATTTTTTAGAACATCAAAATTTAAATCCTCTAGACTAGGGCACCCAACACCCATGTCCAATCAATTTGAGCTTATTTTTTTTGTGCAGAACCTTACCTATGGCCTTTGCTCAGATTCAGTTTTATTTTCTGGAGTTCAATCCTAAAACAATTTAATTTTGCTATGAACTATTACTTTGATCCATCAAGCATAGTAAAAACATTCTTTGCAAAAATCTTGTTTTTTCATAATTAATATCTTATTTTCAATCTTTGTTAAGAAATTTAAAGAATTTTTCTTACAAGTTGCACGTGAAAATGAGTTTTTATCTCCTCTTTTGTTATTCTTTTATTATCTCTCTCCTAGTATCTCTCCTTCTTGTGAGGGTATCTTGGTGTAAGAGGATACAATCATTGATAATCATGAGGATCATGTGTGTCCCTCTCCCAATATATCTCCTACTTGTGAAGGTATCTTGGTGTAAGAGGATCCAATCATTGATAATCATGGGAATCATGTTTTTTTCTCTCCCAATACCTTTCTGTTGGGAAGATATCTTGGTGTAAGAGGATGTAATCATTGATAAATTTCCTCCTTCAAATGATAGTAAGGTTTCTTGCATAGACAAAGACTAAAAATTGACAATAGATCCCCCATCAATAGAAGTCATCAATGAGTAGTTAACTTAGTTGAAATTGTAAACCCATAATTGATTATTGGACCTCCTCTCATTATAGGAACTCCAAAACCTCTTGGCCATATCCTAAAATTTTCAAAACAACTCACTTAAAGTAATCATGTGCACCAATGTATTTCAAAAACTAAGTTATCACATAGTTGCTCACACATATTACACTCAAAATAATTAACAACCAAAGAAAATTCCAACCTCTATTCCATTTCCTCAACCATATCTTCCTCTCACACCTCATCTTAGTCAACATAGTGGTAAAGAGTATGATCATGTTGAGTAAATTTGTAATACTCCAACCAAGATCTCTCTTTGGTACTTAGTTCAAACTTCACCTACATACTAAAGGATGCTCCAATAGGATTTGCAGAAGATTGACATCTCACCTTCTATTAAACCAAATGATGTAGTAGCCTTGTTGGATGGTATGAATACAACAAACCTAGATATTGTTTTCCATAAAAGTGAGTTACCTCAGGTCCTAAGATTCAAAACCAACATGAGGCTCTAATGATATTTGCAGTCATCAATAAAACTGAGGTCAGATGTATTATTGACAATGGATTAGGTCTTAATGTTTGTAGCATTGATCTTCTAGATAATCTTGTTGTGGATACGAATCTTGTATAACCTGATAATATTTCTATTTATGGATTTGATAATGTTGGTAGACAACTATTGGGGACAATCACACTACCCATTAAGGTAGGACCCATGATTTTTCCTACCCTTATCCATGTCATCCCAAAACCTATTTCATTTAATCTTATTCTTGGTAGACCATGGATTCATGCACCATAAAGAAGTGTCATCTACTCTCCATTGTGAGATGAAGTATGAATATAATAACAAGATACATATAGTTAAAGTGGTTACAAAAGTTATAATTTATAATTTGAAGCTGAGCATAACATTTCCAACTCTCTTAGTACTTTGATTCCATCTTCAAAATTGGAACCATCCCCTTCCAATGATAATAATGATGATTTATATTTGTTATATTTTACACCTAATTTCTATGGAGAATCTAAAATATCACCATCGAAGCCCAACAAGTCAAATGTTATGGCATTAAATATAAATTATGATCAAAGTATTGCTTCATCTTCAAATATATGCTTTGGTAATGATTTGGGTTCATTAGATTTTACACCCTCCTTTGTGGGAGAGTAAAAAATATTACAATATAAATCTAAGGAGTCATTTGCTCAATCTTTTTCTCCATCAACAAATCCAAAAAAAAATCATCCCATGATGGTGATGGTGGCTCTTTAGATTTTTTCCCTCATATGTTGGAAATGTCTAACCTTAGCATTTCAACACCTAAAAAGGATTTGAATTCTTACTAAAGAATCAATTCTTCTCATAAGCATTTAGACAAGACTTCTCCATCTGAGTTGGAAAAGTGTTATAGGCTTGGATTCAAAAGTATTTCTAAAGGTAGATATATTTAAAAACATGGAACTAAGATTTAAGGATCATGTGAAGTATACACCATACCTTCTAAAAATGGTTTAGGTTTCCAATCTTCTTCTACATCTTCATCTCATACTCCATTATCTACTATATTTATAACATCTTGTGGTAAGAAAGAAAAAAGTTATTCACAAGAGAAAGGATTGTATACTACCCCTCTATCAGAGAAAGAGTATATTTTTTGAAGGCTTCTAAAAGCCTACTTGATTACTCTTCCTCCTCCAATGTGTAAGAAATTTTATAAAAATGACTCTATTTTTGCATATCATCGAGTGCATAGTCATTCCACCAATGAATGTCAGGCCTTGAGTAATAATATGTACAACTTACTAACTATGGTACTCTTCCATGTGTTGATGCACCTAATCATTCTAAATAAGGATCTCTCTTCTATGGTCTTTCTCCTCAATATGTGGCATTTGTAGCTCAATGTGTTTGCTCATTGCCATTCATAGTGTTAAAATATTGCATGCAACCATATTTCCTTCTATGGTAGCAAAAATGATGGGTGATCCCATAAAACTGGTCTACAATTCCGTTGAGGAAGAAAAATTGCAAAAAATGCCCCCATGAAAAAAAATTGGGTTTTGGGGGGTTCAAACAAACTTAGGGTCGGAATGAACCCAATAAGGGCTCACTTGAACCCCCATTTGAGTGAACCCTATTAAATGTTGGGTCCCACATATTTCACATTTCCTGAAATAAAAAACAAAGAGAAACTTTGTACAAAGGAGGGTTCGCTCGAACCTGGGTTCATTTGAACTCCCCTTTTCCCCCCTTCTCCCCTTTTGGCACCAAAAATCTCTAGAATTTTTCCCTTTGAAACTCGAGTTGAGGATGAAAATGGAGGAGACTTCAAAAACTCAACTAGATTTTTTATTCCTCAGAATGAGCTATCCATCAAATATAATTTTAATATGTTTTGGTTTTATTATGTACTTGTTTTTTTAGTTTGATTAAGCATAGGTTTTTCACCAAAAAATCAAGCTCTTTGTTTTGCACATGTGAAAAATAGCAGATTATCAAAATAAAATTCTAAAAAATATGTGTAGTATAGGTATCGATGTCCTTGATCCAGTAAAAAATTTTGAATTTTGATACATACAAAAAAAATTATGTTGTATATGGTTCGCCTATGTCTGAATTGTAATTGGTTTGAATTCGAAACTTGATTAAGGGAAAAATATTTAATAAAACACTATGAAACCAAATGAAAGGGTTAGATATCATAGTTACAAATCTAAATTAAAAAAAAAATGAATTTTATCCTTCATAGAAAAAAATTTATGTTGTATACGGTGAGCATCACTCCTTAAAAATGTGTTTATTGATAAAAAATAGATTATGAAGGAGATGGAAAAAGAAGTGAAGTCTGATTCCAATGTTTTTGAAAAAATAATATTTAGAATCTATAGACAAAATGTCACAAATCACTAGTTTTCATCATCTTTAAATTCTTCATGGTTTAGCCGCTATAGGTGCTCGAAAGTGAAGATTTAGTTAGAAAAAATCAGTTCAGTGTCCAATTTGGCCAAAAATTGTAAACCAGTATTGTGGGATCACCCTGATAGTCTCTTGCATGGTTATATTTTCCTTTACATTTGGTGGCAAGGAGGATAAATAGTTTTGTGAGGTGTGTATTCTTTTCAAGGATCCCCTCTTCTCCTTATTTTCTTTAAAATATCAACATAGCAAGTATATTGACATTTTAAGTAGGGGGCATATCACCCTATCAATTTTATTGATGTCTTGTGAGATTTGACTTATTTACATACCCCTTTGGTGGTGGTGGTGTTTATAATTCTCCCTGAGGCATGGTTATCAATTTATTCCCTATAACGTTAAGTATTGATTCATCCCCCATGACATTAAATTTGTATGCATTCCCTAAAGCATGATTGGAAGAATAGTCTATGGATTTAGCATAATGGAGCTTGTTGGTTTATGAACTAGAATTTTTTACATGGCCACCTAATGTAACACATTTTTTGTTCCAATGGACTATTATGCTTCATGAGTCACCTAGCATAATGTAGCTTGTTAGTCTTGTGAAACCCATACATATTGCATGAACACCTAGAATAGCACATCTTGCTAGCTAGTAGATCTATGTATCTTATGAATGGTTTTAGCATGTAACACAAATTTCTAGTCCTTGTGAGGGCACTATTTTATCTAACACATTTGAGGGATGACTTTTGGTATTTGAGACAAATTTAAGACTAAGGTCTCTTTACCTTATTGATTCGAATCCTTTTTAGTGTACTAACTTTGTGTTTATGTTTTATTTTTATGATGTTTGTATTATGTCTTTGGCATGTTTACTTTCTATATGGTATTGTGTATGCCTTGTGTCTTTCATGTGTTTTCACCATGTTTGTTTTGTATTATACTTTCATTGTGAAATATTTGTGTTTTTCATGATGTATTGCACCTCATGTGTGTGTTCCCTTGTCCTTACATTTTTTCCATAGGACCTTGAACCTAAGGGCTCGCGCATCCCCTAGATTTGATGTCATCCTATCTCTTTAATGTTTGGATAATTGAACCCTTCTTGGCTTATCCTTACTTTAGTGCAAGTTAGAGTGTAAAAATATAGTCTCATTGAAGTGGGGGCTAAATGTAACATCATAAATTGTCACCCTTGATAGTTTTGCACTAGGTTTAGCTCCCCCTCATGTGTTTAGACCTAATTGTGCTTATGATTTTCCCATTTTCTTATCATTTTTGGGAAATTAGACTTAAATTGGAAATTAACATTTATAATTTATTTAATGATGTAAAAAAGGCACCAAAATAATAGGTCTAGACTAGGGTGCCCAATTGCCCCTATCCAACCTATTTTGGCTCAATTTAAAATATGTCGGTGTTGGTATTTTAAAATTTGAAAATTCAAAGTCATTTGTCGACTATTGGTAATTAATTATTGGGAAATTAAAGAATTCCATATAAATACAAGTCTTTTTCATCATTTGAAATCCATTTAAAATCCTAAGAAGAGCTACAAAATCAATTGAGGAAATTGAGTATCCTAAAAGCGGTCAAGGAAATTTAAGGGAAGAATTAGCAACATTATTATTGTACACACTAAAAATTGTCTCAAGCTTGCGGTTTCTAAATTCTCCCTCATTTCCCCTTTTGTCTTTGATAATTAAATAATTTTAATTATTTTCTAAATTCATAATTCTTCTATTAATTAAATAATTTTAATTTTTTAATTAATTCATTTTTTTAATCTTTATTCCTTCTTGATTAATTAAATAAATTTTATTTAATTAATTACATCACTAATTAAGTCATCTTCTTTCTGAAATTAAATAAATTCTTATTTATTTAATTTTTGTCCACTTTCCACTATAATTAAATAATTATTTTTATTTATTTAATTATTCATTAGCCTTTTCTCTCATAAATTAAATAAATTTTATTTATTTAATTTGGTCCACTCTCTTGAATTTTGAATTAAATAATTATTTAATTCAAAATGATTCCTTTTGTCACATTCCTCTATAATTAAATAATTATTTTAATTATTTAATTATTCATTGACCACCTAAATTAATTATTTTTTATTATTTTATTTCTCCTATCACCTCTTTGTTCGTGCCAATCTTATCTTCCACATCAAATCTTATCTCTTGACATCTCATTTAATCCTAGACCTTGATTGAACTATCTCATAATTCAATCTCAACCCTTCATCCTTATCATTTTCCCTAATTTAGCCCTAACCCTATTTCATACTACAACTTTCAATCTTGGCCATTGATTAAGACATCTTAATGGCATCCAATCTCAACCTTTCATTCAATTTTTTTTTTTTATTATAAAAGACCTTACCCTTGTCATTGTCATTGGGACAGATCTACACATATTATGCAAGTATATGCTGCTAGTGTGAGACAACAATCTTCAATATTTTGCTAGTCACTTGTCATAGGATTATTATTGCACACTCAAATCTGAGGGAAATTATCATATTCAAGCAAAATGGAGAAGTGCAATGGAGGTGAATCAATGGTGGCATGAAGATTTGGTAATATTGTTTTATGCTTTATGTCTTTATGCTCATTTGTGCTTCATTGTTTATTAGGGTTTGATATTTCATGCTTTATTGCATTAAAATTTAATATTTCATTCCTAATTACAATTACAACACTTTCATCAATTAAGATAATGATTTCAAGTCATTAGATATGAGAAGAAAGGAAGAAGAAAGAATGATCTAAGAACTATTATGATCTATCATGCAATTATTATGGAGAACTATTGAGTTAGCCTCTACATGCTATCTATAACACTATATTGTGTTTTGTGAACTAACCTTTTGCAAGTCTATCAAGTAATCAAGGGATCCATGAATCAAAATTTATAGCAACTTGTCGTGTGGAATCACTTCATCAAGGATTACATACCAAAGGTAAGGTTGTTAATTATCATTTATCGTTTTAGTCAATTATTATTGTGTTTGGTCTCTACCTTACCTAGGGTATGCCCTCTCGATCATCATCATTTATTGTGTGTGTAGGTAGAAATACCAAAATGGGTTTTGACTTAGGCAAGCCCCTAGATAGCACAAAATTTCCCCACTCTTTTCATGTGTGCACTTGCTAGATTTGAAAGTTTTGATAGTTGGCAGTTGCAATAAATACAAAGTAGACAAAAACCTAAATTTAAAAGTTTCTAGATCCCAAAAGGAAGCATCTCAAGTCTAGGGCACCCAAAACCCCTATCCATGCAATTCATTCTTTTCTTTTAGTCACAAGTTCCTCTTTATCACCATTTCTTAGATCCAGGTCTATTCTATTAGTTTTCACTTTCATGTGTGTGGTAAAATAAAATTTCACATCTTAGGTTATATGTCAAATAGGCTTGTTAAAACACATATCAAATTTATCATCTCTACAAAACAAAAAAGGAACAAACCCTAGGATACTGGCTCTCCCTTTTGGAAGCAATCTAATCATCAACACTAGATAGTTTGTATCCAAATATGGAGTCAAGTGAAATTAGCTTAATCCTCGTTGGATCTAGGATCCTTTTTCCTACTTCACATTTTCCTTCCTCACTTTGGGGAAATACTGAGATTTTCCTTTACATTTTTCTTATGCCTTTATTCCTATTCCCCACTTGGGTTACTTAGTTTAGTTTACTCAATTTCTATCATTTTTTCTATGTTTGTTATCATTTTATTCCTCATACTCATGATTTATTTCTATGACATTATTATAGCATGCTACTCATAGCTTAGAAAATCTATGTACATTTCTCATGCTTCCTAAAGCTCACTTATTATTTTCACATTGCTATATTATTCTTTCTAGATCTTAAACATCTCACTTCCTATCGTATTAATTATTATACATATATTTTCATATCATGCTTCTAGATCTTTGGACTTTGATCCTACATTGAGATATTCCACTTCTAGAGACATATATTATGGAGAATCATAATTATTCCCATCATGACACATCAAGCTTACTTTGTCATATATTTATATTGGGTGACACCATATTTCCTCTCCCACCTTATGCTTCTATTGTTGTATCTTTATACTTTAAGAATACCATGATTTTATTATTAATCCTTATGTGATCTTATTGCCACATATTTATCATTTGTATATGGGGAATAATTACTTCATCTTTCTTATATGTCACACCTTTATATTGGTGTCAATGTGCATAGTATTACCCTTTCTATTTACAATTAGGGGAATCATGCCTCTTTATTTTCCACATTATGTCTATCATTGCTATGTCATTTGGACTTCCCCCAACATTTCAATTATATGCTTAGTATTGGGATCTTCTCCTTACCATGGCTATATTCCTTCTGCTTTGGTTTCATGCCTTTTATCTCAACTTGATTCGTTTCTTGGGTCCCTTGCCCATAGTTTTTCAATTCCATATCATTATTCCTATTTTCACTATAACTAAGGACTAAATTCCTTACCAACCTTTTTGTGCTCATGCTTTTGCATGTCACAGTGGGGCATATTACTAGGTCACTAAGGGATACAACACCATTCTAGTGTAAGTGCTAGGGGAAAAAATATTATTAACTAATTTCATCTTCATTCCAATGTGCCTACATGATGCATTATTTATAGTCATTTTTATATTCTTACAATGCTATGGGTTGATGCTTATATGACTATATATTTGCATTCTTAGGTTACATTAACTTTTCATGTACTATTTTCCCTCTTTTGATAATTCCTTGTAAAGTTTATGGTATACAACTCATTGTTGTGGTGGTATATCCTATCACTAATGTTCCTCTATAATTTAGATATGCAAATAGACATGTAGGTAGTTATAAAGATGTGTCTTATGAAAAATACATACACAAAATGTGAACACACATGATCATTCCCTTTCAAGGTTCATTACTTTATGTGAACCTCATGGCTTGATATACTTTGAATGTGAATATTTAATTTGCATACACATGTTTGTGAGTGCTACATAATTTTAGGTACATTCCTATATTAGGATTCATGTGCATCTAAATATGGGGGGGAGGGGGGGGGGGGAATGTAATGGTGAAATTTGCATACTCATGTCATTTCCCATTTAGTTTTGTGCATATTTTGAGTTTGTGTCTTAATACACATACATAATTAATATTAACATGATATTATTTGAAGTTGGGCTCATTCTTGACTAGAATATTTGTCCATTTACACTACATATAGTTATTCTCAGTCCCTATCTATTTATACATGCACACTTCTATGCATTCTCCATTTTTTCTTTTTGCTATCATACTTATCTTTACAAATATCTTTGTTTAGTTGTTTCCTACCTTGACCTTACTATTATTACATCTCAAGACATGTCTACAGACATGGGAGAAACATGGCATTCACAATTTTTTCTCTTTCCAATTTAATACTTGAAATTCAGATTTGATCAATCTTCCTCCTTCATTGTTCTGCATTGAGCTAACTAAATACACTTTTGACACATTTTGATATTATTCATACTAGTATTTAAATAAATTTGACTCAATCATTCTAATCATGCTTATGCTTTTGGAATTTTATTCATTCTAGAAATCATTAAAGTGATAAATAGAAACATATTTTGATTTGGTACAAAAAAAGAAGTAAAATATGCATATTAGGTGCTTTCCTACTCATTTTTATATTGTTCAATTTCAAGGGATTGATCATGGTGCAGTTCCTTCATGGTTCAATCATTATGACAACCTCACCAAGGTATTCATTAATACTACTAACCCAAAATTTTAAAGAAGGTAAAGTAGAAGATTGTGTATGCAACATAGTTGTAGGATAAAGTTATGCATATTGCCAAGACAAATTTGGAGCACAAGTACAAATACATGATTGTAACTCTATTCCAAACTTGAGAACATGTCCTCTAACAACCCAGTAAAGATCCAACACAAAATTCTAAGCAATTACATTAACAATGTCATTATTTTAAAATCTTACAACAAACAAATTATAAGATATTATCCATTTGACATCATTCATCAATTATTGAACTAAATACCATCCTTTCATTTTATTCAAATTTTGAAATACTTTATTCTATCCCTTATTAATTATGCTTACTTATATTAATTTAATTATATGAAAACAATATTTTCCTTTTTTCTACTACAAGAATATAGTTATGACTAGTATTTTTATATTAGTGGTCAAAAGTAGTCACCTACTTCTATTTCATGAGAATAAATAAATAATTAATAAACCAAAGATAGATAATCGTGAAAGACTCATGGAGTGAACAATTGCAATTTTTTAAGCAGTAGGTAAGCTACTAAATTACTTATTTAGAAAATAACAACTAAACCTACGCCATTTTAGTTGTTGGCATGCAGTTGATTATCTAAATATTCTGAAAATCAATTTGTTTCAAATGTTAATTTAAATGAAAATATCTGAGTTTTTAGTCGCCACACATGTATACTGTTAGTTCAGCCGTGTTTACTCTTAGCCTCGTTTTCTGTCAACAGCTGAGTTGGTTTATGGCTGTTGAAAAGAAGTAAAAAGCATGAGCTTAATAACATAAATTGTAGATAAATTAATTTTTATTTAAATATAATAAGAGGTTCTTATAATTTGATAAAAGTATTCATCATATTTTACAATAGTATAATGATGAAATTTATATATCTATGCTATTTTTTGAAAGAATGTCTTAATGTAATTGTATATTTACAAATAGTACAGTTTTGTGCAAAGTTGCACTTATACCATAGCCTTCATTGTTTCTCATTTATACACATCATCGTGCATTTTATCTTATCTCGCCATATATAAGCTCTCCCTTGCACATCTCACATTTATTGCATCCAAAAAATTATACCTTGCATAGACTTCAATATTTAGTTATCATGGGTTATTCACACAGGTGTAGGATTGATTCTACATATGTGGTTCTAACTCATAAATCTCTAAAATTTAAATTCAAATTTGACTAACTCTCACCTATTTCAATAGTCATTATAAGCCACCAAAATACATGTTTGTGTGATTTATTATTACCTGTGCTTGTATTTAAATGCATTCAATTGTATTCATTTGTCATCCTCTCACATCAAGCATTTGCCAAAAAATAATAATCATTCAAGGAGAATGTAGAAAGATTTATTAATTTTGAGCACCTAAAAGGAATCCAATTCTACATCATATCATTCTATGTCATTATTTCTTGCTATCTATTGATCATTTGCATGACTATAAAGCTAGTATTTTTAAGGGTTGACCTAGGAGAATGCATCCCTTAGTGATCTAGCAACCCTCTAAAGATATTCTTGAATTCTTGGCCAAATATCTAGTTTGTGAAAGGAAGCAAGGTATGCAAAAATGCTTCCATAAACTCATATTAGAGGAGAGTATTGTTCAAATATTAATTTTTTGCAATTATAGAAAGACAAATATAAAATATAAATAAAATCATACCACAACATAGGTGTATATGAGGAAAACCCTTTTGGGAGAAAAAAATCACACTCTAAAGTATCCCAATGTATTATTCAATAAATTAAATATAGTTACAATACATTTATAGAGCAATACTTTCTAGGATTTTTTTGACAACCAAAGATCTAGAGTAATTTCAACAACATAGCAATACATACAAACTCAGTATCGAATACCTCCATTGCATGCATCCTATAAATAGAAATACTACACTAGCTCATTAAATGGTAATTAAAAAACCATGAGATAAAACCACTCAAAAAAGTGGCACCCAAATATCTAGTTAGAAAACCAACACCTAAATCCCAAGATGAGTTCATAGTCTAAAAGTAGCATATTTCTTCCACCTATCATAAATACATCATAATCCACTCACCAACTCGAGTGCTCCATTTTGGATTCATTATCTCCATTAAAAATATATCTTATGATGTTTCATAACATAGATCATGTAAGTAGGTCAACAAGTGTAACTCCCTCTTATAGCTCTTTTATATGTTCTAAACATTTTTAATATTTTTCAATGGAGTAGCAAAACTTTCAAAGGTGATTGATTCTCCTCTTTTAAATTTTAGAGCTCAAAAAGATCTATGCAATATGCATCCCTACAAGTAATGACAAAAATAAATAAATTATTTTTTCCAAAACAAATTCTAAAGCCCAAAATTTGAGTTTTTTTTTTTTTTTTTTATAATCTAAAAATATAATATCTTTATAAAGTCATCATTAGGAGCAAGTTTGAGATTATCCCACTTTTCAAACACTTTTTAAGAGAAAGGAGAGTAACAACACTTTTGAACTAATGATTAGGGATTAAGATGTCCATAGACTCATAGCACCACCTAAACTTATTTGTGCTCATTACCTTCATCAATGCATCTACATAAGTTTGTAAACTATCAAATTTATACAACATTACCCTCCCATCCTCTACCATGTCATGAATAAAATAATTTTTTAAACCAACATTCTCTTTTATTGTGTGAAAGGTTTAGTTATTTGTCATACATATGATACTCTGACTCTCACATAGAGATATAATAGCTCCTAGACATGGCCTCACATTATAACAATCATTTAAGTCAAATGAATTCCTTAAAAGCATGAGTATCTATCATGTATTATGCTTATATGATATACGAAACAACCACATCATGTCACTTTCTCATCTAATTGATACAACCACCAAAGATATAGTGAAAATATATTCATTGTTGGGTCTTCTATTGTCAACATCTCTAGCCTAATCAAATCCATAAGTCCTTGAGTAGTCATTGAGTGTTGCTCCCCTATAGTTTTATCATGATAATTTAAATGGATTGATTAGAGGTAACCCAAAAATATGTGAAGGCCCTCTTCATTGCATCTCAATGTAGTCTTCAATAATTATCCATGAAACAACTAAGGACTCTCATCGTTTGGGTGATGTTTAATCGTGTGTAGACTATAGAATACATAAAGATCCCAACAACACTACAATATGCTACTCTACCCATATCATCTATCTCACAAGGATAAATCAAACATTGTTCAACTAATAACTTAGTCCCCACTAAAATAAGAACACACAAATACCTACAAATTGGCATGCCAAATATCTCCAACATTAACATTACAAAGACCTATAATATTATTAATAATATAATAAATTACAATATGTATGTCTATAATGAATCTACAGAAGCAAAGAGGGATATCCAAGCTAGTAGAAAAAACCTAAAAAACTAATTATGCGGATGGTGACTGTGGCCCAAAATTTTCTTCCAATATTTGAAACATAAACACAAAAAGGAATAGATTTTAGTTATTAAATTTGTTGATGGAACCCCTCAAACCAACCACTCATACATTATACAAAAAAAAAACATATTATAAAATTTTCATTGATGAAACTACAATTGAACCCTTAATTTCCATTGTAGAAGAAAGCGTTGCAGGATGTATTCCTTTCAAAAATTGATGCCGAGTATAGTAACTTTCTTGATAGAACTCTCTTTATGGAAGAAATTTATGAGGCCCTTTTCAACATGGCCATTCAAAATATCCCAGGAATAGATGATCCCCCTATTAAATTTTATCTAGCTTTGTGGCCATACATTCATGAAGACTTCTACTATGTATATCTTGAAGGAATTGAAACTGGTATCTTAGGACCAACCATTAACCAAGGTCTCATCAAACTCATTCCTAAAGGAAAATATGAGGATATAGTGGCTAGTTGGAGACTGATTACTTACTTAATACTTCCTACAAAATTATAGCTAAAGCTTTGGCTAGAAGAATTAAGCCCATCACCCAAATGATAGTGCAACTTGAGAAAATAGGGTTCTTAAGAGGACGATTTATCCTTGACAATATTGTGCTAGCCTAGGAAACAATTTAATGGGCTCAAAAAAATTCCCAAGATGCCCTTATTGTTAAGCTAGACTTTGACAAAGCCTATGATCTCATTCATTGGCCCTTCATCCTTAACATGATGCACAATGTTTGGGATTTGGTCCTAAAATATGTGATCACATTAAGAAAAAATTTATGGATGCAAATGCTAGAATAATTGTTAATGGAAATTTCTCCTCAATTGTCATTTTAAATATGTATTCACCAAGGTTTTCCCCTAGCCCCTTTCCTTTATGTTCTTGTAGTTGATGCTCTCAGCTATTTATTCCATCATGTGAAGGCCAATCAACTTATCCATGACATTTCCTTGCCTAATAATGCAACTGCCCTCAACTTATACTTTGTTGATGACAACATTCTTTTTATCCAAAATAATGTTGATGAGGTGACCAATACCTTGGATATTTTAGACCTATTATGTACCATTTCTGGTTCCTAATTGGCTATGCACATGACAAAATTTATTATGTATCATCCTAACCTTTGCCAAACCTGGATCCTTTAGAATAGAAATAAATAAAATATGGCACAAACACCAAAAATTTGGGCATCCCCTTTGGTATTGGAATCTCTCTCAAAGGCATGAGGTCTTGGTTTTTGAACAAGATCAAGGTCAAACTCTTGAATTTTGAGTCAATGGTTGTTTTTTGAGCCACTAGTTATATTATAGATCCATATATAGAAGGAATTTAGAATTGGTGAAATTTTGCATCCAAATTGCTTTAGCTAGGCACTCTTGGGATTCTGCAAGTTGGAAAGATAAGATCCTTTTAGCTCAATTCTTCAAAACTCATGGATCTGCTCCCTTCAATTCTATTTGGAAATCCTAGTAGATCACTTCAACAAAATTGATATGGTTTGATCAATCCTTTAGTTATTGGCTAAGTTTTACTTACTCTCTATTTGGTGGAATCGACTGGTGAAACAAAATGGTTGTCCTTTAGGTACCATCAATAGACTTAATGGTAAATAATTTTTTTAAAAGGTATTCAAGTGTTTCGTGACTTATGGGACCCTTCCACTTTCCAATGGAATTCATGGCCTTTTCTTAAATCTTAGTTCCACCTCTCTATGATAAACAACCAATTCTTAAAATCCAACAACTAGTTACTCCATAACTTCATAATTGACTTTCCCTAGATTGCCATGCTAACTTTTATCAATGATTGGCAATAGCCTAATACTCACAACATCCACTTTTTCCCACTTTGATACATCTATAAACAATTCCTTCCTCCTATGACCATCACACCCTATCTCAATAAGAAACGATATTGCTTCTTCCTCCACTCCAAGTGAAATAAACTCAACCATCAAATTGGGAAGTCCAAAGTTGACGCTCAATCCCAACTCCTTGTGTGGAAACTTCTTAATTTTAAGTTTCCTATTGACAAATGCCTTAAATTTGTTTACCCTTGACCTAATTGTCCTTTCTATGCCAAAATAGAATCTATAAAAAATGCTTTCTGATTTTGTACCCATGCTCATAACTTATGGCTCCTATTATTCACCTCTCAAACTACCTTGTTTCCCCAATCTTGGACTTGGAAATCAGCTCTCCTAGGTGCTTCTCTTTCCTTTGATATTTTAACTTCTTTAGATATTTCATTGTCTCGTTGTGTTCTCTAGCACTATTATCCACCCTTAGATAGAATTGCACATGATTTGTGTTGATTTATCCATCCATTTAGCTAATCTACAAAATGTTCAGCCTTCCATGAAATTTTATGAGAAATTACACAACCTTCTTCTTCAGCTGCATACAATTATCATGGAGAACGGATCTTCGAATGTTGCATGATCCTAGTTTTATACTTGAACTACAGGTAGCAAAAATAGGATAGCTTTATTCTCGTTGTCTAAGAGATCTTTGAGAGCAGCAAGAATTATTTCACAGTGAAGGGAACCATATACCCGATTGTCTACAGAGGAGTATTACAACTTTGACTATGGGGAGAATAATTTTAATAGGCAGTCAGGTAAGTGCACCAATTTGTGACACAATTTTGGCTCTTAAGATGCCACTTTTTTTTTCTAAAATCAGAAAAATGTAATTTGCACGAGAAAATGAAGATAGTTATGCTCAAAATTTCAAGATGCAGTAAGAACAAAAGTTGAAGTGCTCTGAGTCTAGTTTCTAAGATACTATTTTAAAAAAAATTAATGAATATTAAGGGTCTCAAAAAGGGGGGGCCCAAAACAAGTCCTTTTAAAAATAAAAAAAATAGCAGAGCGCCTGAAGGCTCCCCCCTTTTTGATTAACTTTTTTTTAGAATTTCAAAAATCCCAATGGTGAGAAATTAGCTAATACCATGTAGTTTATCCTCGTTCTTTTAGATAATTTTTTTAGTGAATATATAATATTTTATGAATTTTCAAAGTGGACACATCCTAAAAATTTGAAATTTGGGTGTGCTCCCCCCTAAATTTTTTGAAAACTAATCAAAAATTGATTTTTTTTCATGATGTGTAGAATGGAGTCTAGTTTCAAAAAATGTAATTTGTTTCACGTTTCGATGAACAAGTAAAAATCTATCTTAAAACTACCACATGTTGGTTTTTGAAAAAAAATGGAGGCATTTACAATAGGAGCCATGGATCAAAACCTTAACTAAATCAAAATGAAAAAATAATTATATATTTAGATAGCTAAGAGAGAGGTTAATGCTGTCACGGTTTTTTTATAAACTTGCATTGAAAGACGTGCAAATGAGATGGGGAGCACAGACGAAAATATGAGGAAATTTGGCAAATCCTGTCAATTAACACATCCAAAGCAGGTCATTTGGCGAGTGCCAAATTTGGTGCTCGCCAAATGACCTGCTTTGAACAAAACCTAAATTTCCCCTCTCTTTGGTTAACAACTTTGATAATGCTTAGAGTGCACAGTTTATGATTGTAGATGGATAGTTGAGGTTTTACGTTTCATACGCTCTCTAACTCATTACCCTAATTGGATAACTCTTTATCCCTCTAATGTCTCTCTCTCTCAGGTCCCACTCCCTCCCATGCGACCTAGACTACTCTCTCAATCCAATCCCCTCTCTCAGGTGTATTTCCCTCCCACCTAGGTACCTAAATAAATCTATCTCAATCCAACCCCCTTTCTCACTTTCCCTCTCTCTCTCCCCCTTTGGTTTTTTTTTCTGTCTCCTCCATCTCCCTCTCTTAGGTCATTATCTCTCTCTCTCTCTGTCTCTCTCTCTCAAGTCTCTCCCTCCTACCCCTCTCCCTCCCTTAGGTCTCTCACTCACTCCTCTATCTCTCTCACATTCCTCTCTCTCACTCTCTCTCTCTCTCTCCCTCTCTCTCTCTCTCTCTCTCTCTCTCTTAGGTGTCTCCATCCCCCCCCCTCTCTCTCATGAATACAATCCCTCTCTCTCCCCCACTCCCTCTCTATCACTCCCTCTATCTCTCTCCCACTCTCTCCCACTATGTCTCTCCCTCTCCCTCAGGTCTCTCCCTCCCACCCCCTCTCCCCCCCTCTCTCTCTCAAGTATCTATGTCCTATCCCTCTCCCTCTCTCTTTTTCAAGTCTCCCCCTCCTACCCCCTCTCCCTCTCATAGTCACTCCATCTATCTCTATTCAACTCCCTCACTCTCTCACTCCCTCTATCTCTCTCCCTCTCCCTCTCCCTCTATCTCAAGTATCTCCCTCCCACCACCTCTCCCTCTCTATCTCAAGTCTCTCTCTCACATGCCCTCTATCTCTCTCCCTCTCACTCTCTCAAGTCTCTCCCTCCCACCCCCTATCCCTCCCTCTGTCTCTCTCAAGTCTCTCCCTCCTACCCCCTCTCCCTCTGTCAGGTCTCTCTTTGTCTCTCGCACTCACTCCCTCTATCTCTCTCCCACATCCTCTCTCTCTCCCACTACCTCTATCTCTCTCCCTCTCTCTTAGGTATCTTTCTCCCACCCCTCCCACTCTCTCTCTCCCTCTCTCTCAGGTATCTTCCCCCACCCCCCCTCTCTCTCTATCTCTCTCACTCTCTCCATCTCTCTCCCATCCCTCTATCCCAATTACTCCCTCTCCCTCCCACCCCCTCTCCATCTCTCAAGTCTCTCTCTCACTCCTTGTATCTCTCCCATCCCTCTATCTCCAACTCCCTCCCTCTCCTACTTTCTTAGGTCTCTCCCTCCCATCCCCTCTCTCCCACTTTGTCTCCCTCTCCTTCTCTCTCAGGTGTCTCTCTCCCACCCCCTCTCCCTCCCTCTCTCCCTCT
>CM021100.1:476972500-477026743 GCA_007115665.2 Sequoiadendron giganteum | reverse complement strand
TCTCTCTCTCTCTCTCTCTCTCTCTCTCTCTCTCTCTCTCTCTCTCTCTCTCTCTCTCTCTCTCTCTCTCTCTCTCTCTCTCTCAGGTCTATCCCTCCCACCCTCTCTCCCTTTCTCCATCTCTCTCTTTGTCAAGTCTCCCCCTCCTACCCCCTCTCCCTCTCACAGTCACTCCCTCCCTCTCTCACTCCCTCTATCTCTCTCCCTCTCCCTCTCCCTCTGTCTCAAGTATCTCACTCCTACAACCTCTCCCTCTCTCTCTCAAGTAGAGGGTTTAGGGATTATGATTTATAGTTTAAGGGTAGATGGTGTAGGGTTGAGAGAGAGGGGGGGTTGAGGGTAGAGGGTAGAGGGTAGAGGTTTAAGGGTAGAGGGTAGAGGTTTAAGGGTAGAGGGTAGAGGGTTTAGAGTTTTAGGGTTTAAGGGTTTATGGTATATGGTAGAGGGTTTTAGGGTTAAGGGTATAGGGTATGGGGTACAAGGTTTAGGGTTTACAGTTTAAGGGTTGAGGGTTGAGGGTTGAGGGTTGAGGGTTTAAGGGTTGAGAGATTAAGGGTTGATGGTTGAAGGGTTAGCGTAGAGAGTTTAGTTGGGTTTAAAAGGGTTTAAGGGTTGAGGGTTTAGGGTATTGGGTTTAAGGGTAGAGGGTAGATAGTTTAAGGGTTTAGGGTTTAAGGGTAGAGGGTAGATAGTTTAAGGGTTTATGGTTTAACCTGGTTAAGGGTTGAGGGTTGAGGGTTGAGGGTAGAGGGTAGAGGGTTTAGGGTTTACAGATTAAGGGTTAAGGGTAGAGGGTTTAGGGTTTAGGGATTATGATTTATGGTTTAAGGGTAGATGGTGTAGGGTTGAGAGAGATGGGGTGTTGAGGGTAGAGGGTAGAGGGTTAAGGGTAGAGGGTTTAGGGGTTTAGGGGTTTAGTTTAAGGGTTAAGGGTATAGGGTTTACAGTTTAGGGTTTAACCTAATTAAGGGTATAGGGTTTAGGGTTTAAGGGTTGAGGGTAGAGATTTTAGGGTTTGCGGATTAAGGGTTAAGGGTAGAGGGTTTAGGGTTTAGGGATTACAATTCACGGTTTAAGGGTAGATGGTGTAGGGTTGAGAGAGAGGGGGGGTGTTGAGGGTAGAGGGTAGAGAGTTTAAGGGTTTAGGGTTTAGGGTTTATAGTTTAAGGGTTGAGGGTTGAGGATAGAGGGTAGAGGGTTTAGGGTTTAGGGATTATGGTTTTCAATTTAAGGGTAGAGGGTGTAGGGTTGAGAGAGAGGGAGAGGGGGTGTTTGAGGGTAGAGGGTTTAGTGGTTTAGGGTTTAGGGTTTAAGGGTTTAAGGGTTTAGGGTTTAAGGGTTGATGAATTTCTCTCTCTATCTCTCTCTATCTCTATGTCTTTCCCTCATTCTCTCATAGTCGCTCCCTCTATCTCTCTTCCACTCCCTCCCTCTCTCACTCCCTTTATCTCTCTCCCTCTCCCTCTTCCTCTCTCTCAAGTATTTCCCTCCTACCACCTCTCCCTCTCTCTCTGAAGTAGAGGTTTTAGGGTTTAGGATTACGGTTTACGGTTTAAGGGTAGAGGGTGTAGGGTTGAGACAAAGAGAGAGGGGGGGTTTGAGGGTAGAGGGTAGAGGGTTTAGGGTTTAAGGTTTTAGGGTTCACGGTTTACAATTTAAGGGTAGAGGGTAGAGGGTTAATAGTATAGGGTAGAGGGTTAAGGGTAGAGGGTAGAGGGTTTAGGGGTTTAGGGTTTAGGGTTTAAGGGTTTATAGTTTAGGGTTTACGGTTTAAGGGTAGAGGGTAGAGGGTTAAGGGTAGAGGGTTTAGGGGTTTAGGGTTTAAGGGTAGATGGTTTAAGGGTTTAGGGTAGATGGTAGAGGGTTTAAGGGTTAAGGGTTTAGGGTTTAGGGTTTAGGGATTAAGGGTTTAGGGTTTAGGGATTATGATTTACGATTTAAGGGTAGATGGTGTAGGGTTGAGAGAGAGAGGGGGTGTTGAGGTTAGAGGGTAGAGGGTAGATGGTTTAAGGGTTTATGGTTTAGGGTTTAAGGGTTAAGGGTATAGGGTTTATGGTTTAAGGGTAGAGGGTTTATGGGTTTAGGGTAGAGGGTAGAGGGTTTAAGGGTTAAGGGTATAGGGTACATGGTATAGGGTTTAGGGTTTATAGTTTAAGGGTTGAGGGTTGAGGGTTTAAGGGTTGAGGGATTAAGGGTTGAGGGATTAGCGTAGAGAGTTTAGTTGGGTTTAAAAGGGTTTCAGGGTTGAGGGTAGAGGGTATTAGGTTTAAGGGTGGAGGGTAGATAGTTTAAGGGTTTAGGGTTTAACCTGGTTAAGGGTTGAGGGTAGAGAGTAGAGGGTTTAGGGTTGAGGGTAGAGGGTATTGGGTTTAAGGGTAGTGGGTAGATAATTTAAGAGTTTAGGGTTTAAGGGTTTAGGGTTTAACCTGGTCAAGGGTTCAGGGTTCAGGGTTCAGGGTAGATGGTAGAGGTTTTAGGGTTTAGGGTTTAAGGGTTGAGGGATTAAGGGTTGAGGGTTGAGGGTTGAGGGTTGAGGGTTGAGGGTTGAGGGTTGAGGGTTGAGGGATTAAGGGTTGAGGGTTTAGGGTTTATGGTTTAAGGGTAGAGGTTAGAGGGTTAAGGGTAGAGGGTAGAGAGTTTAGGGGTTTAGGGTTTAAGATTTTAAGGGTTTAGGGTTTAGGGTTTAGGGTTTAAGGGTAGAGGGTAGAGGGTTAAGGGTAGAGGGTAAAGGGTTTAGGGGTTTAGGGTTTAGGGTTTAAGGGTTGAGGGATTTCTCTCTCTCTCTCTCTCTCTATTTCTATGTCTCTCCCTCTCTCTCTCTCTCTCCCTCTATCTCTCTCTCTAGTCTCTCCCTCTCACCCCCTCTACCTCTCCTACTCTCTCAAGTATCTTCGTCCTACCCCCTCTCCCTCTCTCTCTTTGTCAAGACTCTCCCTCCTACCCCCTTTCCCTCTCATAGTCACTCCCTCTATCTCTCTCCCACACTCTCTCTCCCTCTCCTTATCTCTCTCAAGTCCCTCTCTCTCATGCCCTTTATCTCTCTCCCACTCTCTCTCCCTCTCCCTCTCTCAATTCCCTCTCTCTCATCCCTCTATCTCTCACTCCCTCTCTTGATTCTCTCTCCCTCTCTCTCTCCCCCTCTCTCAGGTAGGAAGGAGAAACTTGAGAGAGAGTGAGAGGGAGTGAGAGAGAGAAAGAGGGTTGAGGGATTAGGGTTAGTGTTCAGTGTTCAGTGTTTAAGGGTTGAGGGATTAGGTTTGAGGGTAGAGGGTAGAGGGTAGAGGGTAGAGGGTTCAAGGGTTTAGCGTTTGAGGGTTGAGGGTTGAGGGTTTAGGGTTGAGTGTTTAAGGGTTGAGGGTATACGGTTGAGGGATTAAGGTAGAGAGGGAGGAATGGTTGGAGGGAGAGATGGAGGGAGAAGTGGGATAGAGAGAAGGAGATAAGAGGAGGGAGGGACAAAGATAGATGAGGGTTGACAATCCAATGTTTAGGTTAGAGGGTTGATAATTGAGGGAATAGGGTTGAGGGTAGACAGTTTAACGAGTTAGGGTTTAAGGGTTTAGGGTATATAGTTTATAGTTTAAGGGTAGAGGGTTTAAGGGTTTAGGGTTTAACCTGGTTAAGGGTTGAGGGTTGAGGGTTGAGGATTTTAGGGTTTAAGGGTTGAGGTTTGAGGGTAGAGGGTTTAGGGTTTAGGGATTAAGGGTTAAGGGTAGAGGGTTTAGTGTGTAGGGATAATTATGATTTACGGTTTAAGGGTAGATGGTGTAGGGTTGAGAGAGAGGGGGGGGGGTTGAGGGTAGAGGGTAGATGGTTAAGGGTAGAGGGGGGTAGAGGGTTTAGGGGTTTAGGGTTTAAGGGTTTAAGGGTTAATGGTATAAGGTTTACGGTTTAAGGGCCCCACTCCCTCTCTCTTCCACTCCCTCTCTTAGGTCTTCCCCCCCACCATAACTGAATAAATCTCTCCCTCTCAAGTCTTTCTCTCGGGTCTCACTCCCTCCCATGCTACCTAGACTAATTTGTGTCACTCCAATGCCCTCTCTCACAGTCCCTCTCTCTCAAGTCTCACTTACCTCCCACCCTACCTAGACAAATATATTTTACTCCAACCCCCTATCCCACACTCCCTCTCTCTCTCTCTCTCTCTCTCTCTCTCTCTCTCCCTTTGGTCTTTTTGTATCTCTCAAGTCTCATCCATCCCAACCCATCTCCTGTTGTTAGGTATTTTCCCCCATCGTAACTGGATAATTCTCTATCCCTCTCAAGTCTCTATCGCTCTCAGGTCTCAGTCACTACCACACTACCTATACTAATCTCTCTCACTCCTATCACCTCTCTCTCGATCTCAAGTGTCACTCCCTTTGTCTCTATGGAAGGTGAAGATTTCAAAACAACACATTTGGCACTCCTCAAATTTGGCGAGTGCCAAATGTATTTTACCTTGAAATGGTAAAATAGGGGTTGACCCCATGATTCATGCCCACATGATTTTGTATTTGTCTAGTCCAGTGCTTTATTTGATTCAGAAACGCATTTTTTATGTAGTTGACTTCATGTTGTACCAATCTATGCTTGATCCATCACCTTTTTACCACCAATCTGCATATTAGACAACATAGAAGAAGGCATTTTGAAGTTTCTACATCATTTTACACTATCTAAAGTAATATATTCATTTTGTAATATTGAAATATTTATATTTAGAATATTTGTTTGTTTTTGATAATATAAACTAAATTTATTTAATGATTTTATTAATCATAATAATTGGACATAGAATTCAACATTGAATTAGATGTGATTTTCATAAAAAAATTCAATTTTTATGAGTTTGAAGAACAAAAAAATGAAAAACATGACATTTACTTAACACAAATTTACTAATTTGGAAAACCTAATAGCTTTCATCAATTTTAATGCCAGTTTCCATTAATTTTTTGTTCCATAAAAAATTCACCTTCATCACATGTGTTTCGATAAATTCAAGTGATTTGACATAGTTGTTAATGCAAGTTTCCATTCATTCATACCATTTACCTTTCTAATAAATAAAAAAAGGGAAAATTTTGTGCAATTGAGAATGCTTATTGTGATCCATTCGAATGTCTATCCTATTCTAAAGATGAAAAACAACTATTATGCACTAATGGAATAACACAAAAGGTACACCTCAAGATTAGCCAAAATAATGATAACACAAAGAAAGAAGATGAAATAGAGATTTTCAAATGATTATACCTTTGTGTTGTTCAATCCCTTGGTTGGCCATTGATGTTATATGCTTGTATGCTCCTTGGATGGCTATGAAAATGGTGTATGGAAGATGAGAAATTTGATAAATGCAAGTGCTAATGGCTAAATAGCTAAGGTGATGCTTGAAAATTGAGTGAGCAATTTGGTAGCATGTGGGTGCAAAATGACCAACTGTTGTTTCAAATTAAAAATGGCAAGAGTTTGGTATCAAATGCCTAAGGTCCTTAAATGAGAGAAAAGAGGGGGTATTTATAGAGAAATTTGAATTCTTTAGAGAATTCAACGGTTGAGATTAAACCAACGAGGCCAAGATGGAGGGCTATGGTGAGTTGAAGAATCACAAGCCCTCACATCTTGACATGTGGAATGTGAGATGGCCTAGGATGTGATGATAGGGAAGTGAGATGGAATGAAGGTAAATGATGTGGACGAAGGACAAGTACCTTGGAAAATGGATGATGTGACCTCTCAATGATCACATAGGGAAGAGGAGAATCTTGGGTGAATAAAAGTGAATTAAAAATTCACATGGTTGGAGAATCTTGTGGATAAAACAAGGTCCTTGAAAAGGTAAGTACTTACCCACATGTGACTTGATGTGCCAAGTCAAAGATTCTAGAACACTTTAGCACATGTGATGTGACAAGTCAAAGGTTCTAGAATTTGCATGGGGAAGAGAAGATTCCTTGGAGGAATAAAAGTGAATTAAAAATTCACATGGGGAAGAGAGGAGCCTTGGATGAATAAAAAAGAATTAAAAATTCTTTGGGGGATGGGGAGAGTTGACCAAGGTATTGGTTAGGCTTAAATGACCAGTGATTAAAATATGATTAGTGGTTAAGGAGGATTAGAAGCCAACTTGCAAAAGTTGGAGGATGTGACACATCCTAATCAAGGATTAGGTATGTGCACATCCCTAATGAAGAGATTAAAAGGTGGGTTAGGATTAAGTGAAAGTGATGTGACATGTGAAGAATTAAATAAATGGCATATTTATTTAATTCATTTGATGAGAGGGGAATTAGAGGGGTAAGGTGTTTAATTATTTAACTAGATACCTTAGGGATTAGAAGAAATTTAGAGTTATTAATTAAATAATAGTGATATTACTTAATTAATTCAAATGAGAGGCTATTTAGATAAAAAGGGATAAATTTGGACAAATGAAGTGTCCAAATTTAGGTGTCTACATTTTTCCCCTCTTTGAGATGGTGTTACGAAGTAGCATCATTTCAAAGAATATTAAAGCATAGAACCCAAAAGAAGATGGTCAGATTGGGAAAGATGCCCCAGTCATCAAAGGAGTGATTGGGAAGAAAGATGATGGGGTGAAGATGAAGATTAGCGATTGAGGATGCCCCCTTGAGAGGACATGTGGGTTCAAGAGAACACGGGTGTGCTCTAGAAATGGATGAGACGATTAAAGGGGAGATGAGAAAGATAATGCAAAGTGATGGATAAGGGAGGATGACAAGCGATATGAGATGATGAGAAGAACAAATGGATTTAAGGAAAAGGTGATGTTTCCCCAGTCAAGCTACAAGCCAAAATGGGTTGATGATGGATGGAGTGTTGTTGATGAGGGAAGGATACATACCAAAACAACATGAGGAGAAGGAAGGATATATCCCGATGATGATGATGATGAAAGTGTTATTGATGAGGGAAGGATACCTCCCAAAACAACATGAGGATAGGGAAGAATACATCTCGACGAAAAGGTTGTTGATGAGGGAAGGATACATCCCAAAACAACACCAAAGGATAGGGAAGGATACATCTTGATTTTGATGATGATGGTGATGATTGGGTTAAGGCTTGTAGCAAGGCTAGGAACAAGACCAAGGATGTGATTAGATGATTTGTGTGAGATTGAATGTATGAGGATGGGGGATACATGCATGATGATGGAATGGAAAATGAAATGCAATCCTAATGCAAGTTGCCATATTCAGAGCACTGATTTTTGCTATAGCATAAGACACCAAGTGTAAGGGTATGAAGAACCAAGGCAGTTTAGTCTCCAATGCATAAAAAAAACACAACAGACAAGAAGGTTATTCCAACACCCCAAAGTCATGAAGACCTTGGTCGGGCCAGGTATTGGAATAACCACAAGCACAAAAGGATTCCCCAGCATAACACAAGACCATAGGAGTCTTGGTGGGCACTACGTGGGACAACCGAGAAGACAACGACAAAGAAAAGATCAAGATACGCCCCTATGTTTACTAGTTAAAGTACACCATGATATGATGGATCCAGGTGACCATGACAAGTGATGATAGGGAGCTAAAATGATAAACAAAATCCAAAAGCATCAAAATATCACAATCAATTTCAAAACATTTGTTGCCATAATATCAAGATGATCGATGGGGTTAATGCGATCTGTTAGGAAGGATAAATCCTGTTGAGACCAAAGATGGTGAAAGGAAAACAGATAGTGTGAAAATGCTTTCCTAACGCTAAAACCATGGAGGAGTAGTGCAAAGACTAGTTTTAAAACTTTAAAACACTTAAGATGAATACATAAAAGAAACAAAGAGTAACAAGAAACATAATCACAGAGATAACACCAGATTTACGTGGGAAAACCCTTACAGGAAAAAAACCACTAGACCTAGAGCAATCACTTTGTATTATAGTAAAAACTTACATACAAAGTTAACAAACTTCTCTCTCTTTGATCATCAACTTACGACAATAGACTTTAGTTTGATTCCTCTCACTGTTACAATGTTTTTCAACATACAATGAATTCTCACATTACCATCACCTTAGTGACCTCTACAATAATACATTCGACTGTAAAAATTCTTACATAAATTATTCTACCAACCAACCAATTGGGTGCCATTATTATGCACCTTCCTTCTGACAGACAAATTTGATCTCTTTTGACCAAGTAGCCTTGCAATCACACATCGTGCCATCAAGGAATTAATGCTCTTTGCCATAATTGGATCATGTCACCCGTTGAATCAAGCCTTACAATTAATGCTTTCACCACTTCAAACTTCAACCAATCAGTTGTTGATTACTTGCTATGTGTCGCCTTCCTATTCATTCACCGTTTCTACTCAAGTTAGACCGGTCAACACAAATTTTGAACTCCTCTTACCATGCTACCTCACCGAGCCAAAGAGACTACCACAGTATGGTGATGTAACCTCAATACCATCCATGTCCTTCTCAACCTCTACAGTCTGGCGGTAGACATACCACACCACCGCGATAGAGCAAAGGAGTCGCTGTGGTATGGCGGTGGGCACTTTACCACCTATCTGCCACCTTCACCATGCCACCGTTGAGCTTAGATCAATCCTCCATGGTATGGTGGTGCCACCTCCCAATCGCAAGGCTAAACAAATCCTCCCGCGATATGGAGGTAACCCCCAGAGCCGACCATCAAACCCACCATGCCCTAACTGCCAAACCTCTGCGGTAAGGAGGTAAGCATCATCTCTCACTACCAAGGCTTATCGTACCACCGCATCATGGACAAAAGGCCATCGTGGTATGGCGGTAAGTGATCTTTGTTGACTGACTTTGTTCACCGTGGTTACCACACCTCCGAGACACCTCCACGGTAAGGAGGTAAACCTTCAGACTGATCACGCAGTCAACCTCCTACCGCCGGCTGAAGACAAAGACCCCGTGATATGGCGGTAACACCGCCCAACTATAGACAAAGCAACAGAGGCCCATGGTATGATGGTAAATCGTGCTACTGCGCCTCTAAGAAGAACTGCTAGCGGTAGGGAGGGAAATTCTAGAAAATGTTGTAGAAATGCCAAGTACTTTACAGAGGTTCAAGCCAAAAGTTGAGACACCTGTTCCCAACAAGTTCCCACTCTACGAAGACTTCCTGACTTCCTCTAGAATTTGAATTTACTAACGATCATAGTCCCCAAGGCCCATCAAATTTGTGCACCATCTGAACTTTTATGTGCTTACTAGCTTTGTTAATGCATCTGCAACATTCTTCAAGGTGTCAACCTTTTCCAAACAGACCTTTCCATCCTCCACCATGTCTCTAAAAAAGTGATACTGTAGATCAATTTGGCTTCGTCCTAGCATGGAAAGTAGGGTTCTTTGCCAAAAAAATGGCACTCTGACTGTCACATAAAATTGTAATCTTCCCTACATTGAAACCAATATCATAACACAAACGACTCAACCAAACAACTTCTTTGCAGGCATGTGTTGCTGCCATGTATTCTTCCTTCGTAGTAGACAAAATGACTACAACTTCTCGCTTGCTCATCCAATTGACTGCACCACCATTTATCATGAAAGTGTATCCACTGGTGGATCTCCTATTGTCAATGTCCCCTGCCCAATCAAAGTCCACATATCCATGAATGCTGAGAGTTCATTGTGATGAAACCAATTTTCCATGGTAGCACAAAGCATATTCTGAAGTACCCTTTAAATATCTAAACATTCTCTTCTCAATATCCCAATGTGTCCTTGGATTTTCCATAAAATGACTCAGAACTCCCACTGCTTGGGAAATGTCTGGCCTTGCACTGACCATTGCATACATTAAACTTCCAAAAATACTTGCATAAGGCACCCTAGTCATGTCCTTTAACTCAATATCAGATTTTGGATAGTCTTCAACAGATAGCTTTGTTCCCTACATAACTGGAATAACTAGCTGCTTGCAATCATTCATACCAAATCTGTCAAGAACAGTGTTAACATACTTACTTTTGCTGACCCAAAGCTTTCTAATTGTTTTTTCCCTAGTTATTTCCATCCCCAGAATATACCTTGTTGCACCCAGATCTTTCATTTTGAACTTTGCAAACAACTGAGATTTAAGATCAGAAATCAGAGACTTACTATTTACTATGAACAACATATCATCCACATACAAGGTAATAATAAGCACATGATCATTCTCAGATTTATAATACACATAATGATCAGATTTTGATCTCACAAATCCTATAGACAACACAAAATTGTCAAATTTTAGGTACCACATTTGAGGAGACTGCTTCAAACCATACATAGATTTCTTTAATTTGTAGACCAGACTTTATTTACCTTTTTCAAAGAAGTGCTCACGCTAGGACATATAAATCTCTTCTTCCAGCTCTCCATGGAGAAACATTGTCTTCACATCCATCTTCGCGATCTCTAAGTCATACGCTGCTGCCAATGATAAAAAAATCTGATAGATGTCAACTTTTCTACAGGGGAAAATATTTCTCCATAATCAATTCCCTCAATCTGGGAAAATCCCTTTGCAACCAGCCTTGCCTTATATTTTTCAACACTACCATTTGGACCCATCTTCTTCTTAAATACCCATTTACAACGAATAGGCTTTCGCCCTTCAGGCAAAGGTACCAAATCCTAGGTTTCATTTTTCTTCAATGATTCCATTTCTTCATTCATGGATTGCAACCAAGAATTTGAATTAGGCATGTTAATAGCTTCTTTAGCAGTCCTAGGCTTATCAATACTAGTAATCAAAGCATAGGCACAGTTCGAGTCTAACATAGAGAAACCATACCTATCGGGTTGTCATTTTTCATGTGTAGACCTTTTTACTGGCTGAGGTTGTGGTTCTTCATCTTCAGAACTCTCAAAGCTACTTGAACTCTCCTCAGTTTTAGGTACACCATGTAGTTCCTCTTTTTCAGGAGTCTGAGGAATTTCAACTACATCATTCTTCTTTTCTCCTTTTTTTGTCCCTAGTTGTGGATCAGCTACTGAAGGTTTCAGCTCATGAAATATTACACTTCTGTTGTACAAAACCTTCTTAGTATAAGGATTACAAAGCGTGTATCCCTTCACACCGACACCATAGCTGATGAAGATACATTTAATAGCCTTGTTCTCCAAGTTTGATCTTTTCTCATTTGGCACATATACATATGCTTCACAGCCAAAAACATAAATATGTCTCAGAGAGGGCTTCTTACCAGACCACGCTTCCAAAGGTGTTTTTTCAACAAGAGAAGAACAAGGTGAATGATTTACCAGGTAACATGTTGTAGCCACAACCTCAGCCCAGAACTTCTACTCCAGACTAGCACTGCTCAACATACTTATCGCTCTCTCCATAAATGTTTTGTTCAACCTTTCAGCAACTCCATTATTTTGTGGAGTATAAGGTGTAGTTTTATTCCTTTTAATCCCATGGTCTTTACAGTACCTTTCGAAATCTATAGAACAAAACTCACCGCCATTATCCATCCATAAACATTTAATTTTCTTTCCAGTTTATTTTTCTACCAAAGTTTGGAATTCTTTAAACCAACTAAACACTTCTGATTTACTCTTAAGAAAGTATATAAATGCCCTTCTCAAATATTCATCAATAAAAAAAACATAATATCTAGACTTCGATAACAAAGGAAAATTAAGAAGACCAAACACATCAGAATGAACATAATCTAGTACACCAAAATATTTATGAGGACTCGAATAAAATGAAACACGGTGTTGCTTTCCATATACACAATGTTCACAAAATCAAACTCAAAGTTACAATCAACAAGCCCTTCAACAAGATTTTTATTTTTCAAGGTTTTTAAACCTTTCTCACCTATGTGGCCAAGTCTATGATGCCACATCATGGTTTTCTCAGTTGGAAGTTTCACCTCTAAGGCATTTGCACTCAGAGGAGCTTCATCATCCTTTTGTACAGGAGCAAATTTTCTTGACTTTACAAAGATGTTGTTACATTAAATAGGACGTGCATCTAGCTTGTATAGAGTGCAACACGTACACCCTTAGCCAGCACCATAGTGCCTCTAGCCATCTTACATCCTTTACTCGAGAAAGAAACTTCCACACCAACATCATTTCGCTTACTAACATAAAGTAAGTTACGAGCCAAACCTGGTATGTGTAGTACATCACCAATCCCTTTGATTCTTCTATTAGGAAACTATATTTTGACTCTTCCATGGCCAACAATCTCCAGTGTTGAATCACTTGCTAGGTACACCTTTCCACCATCATACTTCTCATACTTAGTGAACCACTCTCTATGAGACATTATCTAGAAAGATGCACCTTAGTCAACCAATCAGATGTCATCTGATGGCTGAGTTTCCAAGGCTGCAATGAAGGCATCTGCATCACTTTGAGAAGATTCATTTTTTGAAGTGTTATTCTTCTTCTTCTTCTTCTCCTTACAATCCTTTCGGATATGGCCAGGCTGCCCACAATTCCAGCATTTCACCTTGGAATTTTTACCAGGAGACTTTGATCTCCCTCTAGATTTAGATTTAGGCTTCTTGTCCTTCATCTTGCCTTTCTCCTTTGATCTACCTTGAGCAACAAGGGCCTCTTTGGCCATCTATGAAGACTTCCTTCACATCTCTTTAGACAACAGTGATGCAATGTCTTCCATCTTGAAATTAGTGGTTGTACTTCCAATAGCCATTACAAGATGATCCCAAGTGTCAGGTAATGAACATAATAGGAGCATGCAACAATCCTCCTTCTCTATCTTCACACCCACAGATGCCAACTAAGCAACACTCATATTAAATGAGTTTAGATGGTCTGCAATAGATGCACCTTCTTCCATCTTCAAGGAGTACAACTTCTTCCTCTAGTATAAATTATTTACTAGAGACTTTCCCTGATAAACATCACCAAGCTTCTTCCATAATGAAGCTACAGACTTCTCCTCATGGACGTTCAGGAGTACAAATCGAACAGACTAAGTCTTATCAAACCTCTTTCTTTTCTATCTACATGGTCCCAATCTTCTTGTTTCATGCCTTTTGGCATAGTTCCAAACACAGCAACCCAAAGGTCTCTATCCACAAGAAAGTATTCCATTTTGAGTTTCCACAACTCAAAGTTGTCGCCATTGAATTTTTCAATCTCTACTCCACCTGACGTACTCACCATCTCAAACAGAACTAGGTTCTAACTTTGCAAGACTCCCACTGGAACAATATTAGCACAAAAAATAGCCTTACTAACAAGGATAATACAACTGGTCAGGCTTTGATACCACTTGAATGGAAAAAAGACATTGCAGAAATGCTTTCCTAATGCTAAAACCACAGAGGAGTAGTGCAAAGACTAGTTTTAAAACTTTAAAACACTTAAGATGAACACATACAAGAAAGAAAGAGTAACAAAAAACATAATCACAGAGATAACACCAGATTTACGTGGGAAAACCCATATGGGAAAGAACCCACCACACCAAGAGCAATCACTTTGTATTACAGTAAAAGCTTACATACAAAGTTAACAGACTTCTCTCTCTTTGATCATCAACTTACAACATAAAACTTCAGTTTGAATCCTCTCACTGTTACAATGCTTTTCAACATACAATGAATTCTCACATTACCATCAGCTTAGTGACCTCTACAATAATATATTCGACTGTAACAAGTCTTACATACATTATTCTGCCAACCAACCAATCGGGTGCCATTATTATGTACCTTCCTTTTGACAGACGAATTTGATCGCTTTTGACCAAGTAGCCCTGCAATCATGCATTGGGTCATCAAGGCATTAATACTCTTTGCCATAATTGGATCTTGTCACCTGCCGAATCGAGCCTTGCAGTTAATGCTTTCACCGCTTCAAACTTTGGCCAATCAGTTTTTGATTACTTGCCATGTGTTGCCTTCCTATTCATCCACCTCTTCCAGTCAAGTCAGACTGGTCAACACAAATTCTGAACTCCTCTTACCATGCTACCTCGTCAAGCCAAAGAGACCACCTCGGTATGGCAGTGTCACCTCAGTACTTCCCATCTCCTTCTTAGCCTCCGCGTTCTAGCAGTAGACATACCGCACCACCGCGACAGAGAAAAGGAGTCGACGTGGTTTGGCGGTGGGCACTTGGATTTCATGAGGGTTAGCCATAGCTTGATACTAAGGACAGGGGATTATGAGATAGGAGGAAAATAGAAGTAAATGGAGGGATGGATAAAGATCTGGAGATAGAAAGATGCGAGGATAGGTGTATAGAGGGATAAGGAATTGGAAGGATGGAATGGATTATTGGATGGATAAATGGATGGGAAGATAAGGATGAAAAGATTTAAAAGGACTAGTGGATGAGATTATAGGAAGATAAGGATTTGGTAGATGGAAGGGATTACTAGATGGATAAATGGATGGGGAGGTAAGGATGGGCAGGATGGGGAGATGGAGAGGATTACCTAGAGGGATGGATGGACGATGTCTCCAAGGATGCTATCACAAATAAGGAGATGCCCCCACTCTAGATGTGTCATGAATGATGAGGCAAGAGGGATAGAAGGATGGGTGGAAGGGATATGGGTGTTGACATGATGGATGGATGATGAAGGTAGATGGATGTAGATAATAAGCATGGATCATAAAAGTAGATGGGGAGGATAAGGAATATGATAATGTATGGAGGAGGGGAATATATGCCAAGAGGTATCCAAAGCATGTATATATGTTGGCCCCTATCTAGGTCAAAATCACAAGGAATGGGATGGATTGGGGTAGATGGGATATGATAGGATGGGGAAGATAGGAATATGTAGGATATGGAGGAAAGGAATGTGTAGGTGGATGTTTCTCCCAATCGTGGAAGTAGACCAGATGGGGGATTTACGCATGGTGCATGTTTGCTAGGTTTTCATCGTGGTACTTATCCAAGGTGCTTGTTTGCCAAGTTTTCACCATTGGATGAATGATTTTCTATTTACCATTTGCTTTTTTTTTGTATTTTTTGACTTTTTTTCACTTTTGGGACTTATCGGACAAAAATATGGATGAAGATGGAGGAGAAGATGGATTCATAAATATAATAAATTAGATGAATGAAGTACTCAAGCATCAAGTTCCATATGAGTTAATAAGATCCCATGTGTAAAGTGACCATTGGATGTTGGTACAACCTTATTAGAATGGATGGATTAGGCAAGGGGATGGATCAAAGGGATTGGATGGGGGAGATATGGGGATAGTGGATGGGGTGTTGAAAATTGTATGGATGTAATGATGGAGTGGATGTGTGATAAGGGAAGGTGTTCAAGACCAACATTGGCACATGTGGTGGATGTGAAATGATAGGAAGGTTGATGGATGGAGAATATGGTGATAATGGAGGTGTTGGAATAGTGAATTTTGGGACATAAGGACCCAAAACAGATTTAGGAGATGGAGGATGTGAATTATTAGCTTTGGGAATAGAAACTTTGGATGTCATCATGGATTTTTCATTTGAAGGCATTGGCTTTTTTTTCTTTGGGATCCACATGGTGTTGATTTTTTCTTTGGTTGGCATTTGTGGCCGTTTGGATTGATTTGGATTTTGGATTCAATTTTTCTTTTCGTCAACATGTCTTTTGGAGGGGACATGAGGAGTTGTAGATTAATGTGGACGTTTGCATTTATACATTTTTTCTTTGGCATCCAAAGCGCTTTTAGTAGCAATGGGATGGGTATGGGGATATGGATGATGTGGAGAGGACATGGATGGAGTGATAGAAGTAAGTGTTTGACTAGGAAGTGTGGATGAAGGATGTGAGATAGCATGCATGGAGGGGTGCCTTCATTGATCCTGATTAGGAGTTATGAAGTTAGAATTTTTATGTTGTGCACTAGGGATAGGTGATGGATGGAGGAAAGGGTGAATAGGATGAGATGGAGGCGGTGATTTTGGGATATAAGGACCCAAAACAAATTGTGTATATGGAGTATGTATTATGGTGGATGGATGGGCATAAGGACCCAAAGTAGATGTAGGGGATGGCGGTTGAAGGATGGTGGATGTAGGAACATAAGGACCCAAAATGGACTTAGAGGATGAAGGAGGAAGATGGATAGTTGTTTTGAGATAATATGAAGGGGGAGGGGGGATGGAGATAAATTATTTGGTGGATCGATGAGAAGTACCTCTTGTGCCTTTAGAAGAGGATCGTTTAGGATGTATGGAGGTTGTACCAACATATTTGGAGTGTGAGTCTTGGGAGATATATCCAAGACCATGTGTGCTTGGATGTTCTTTGACCTGGATGGGCTCTAAAGTACCTTGCTCATGAAGGCGTAAACCTTTTCCTTGATAGTTCATGTTTTCTAGCATATGATGTAGGGTAGGATTCTTATTCTTTTGGAAGCATGATGCGAGTGCATTATTAGGTGAAGGAGTATGGGTGGTGCATATACTTTGTTTTTATTCTATAAGGAGACCACCATGGATGAGTGTAATGTTACCAAGGTGATATAAAAGTGGTGTTGGGGTGACAGGGTTGGGTGGTGATGGAGGATCATGTGATGGGGATGAGGGGATATCAACATCCTGATCATGAGGAATGAGTGGGAAGGGATCGGGAGAGGGATTAGGTGGTATGACAAGATCTGGAATTGGGGAAACAAGTGATAAGGGCTCATGAGAGGGAGTGATTGGATCTTGAGTGCAAAGGGGATCATGGGATGGAGTGGGAGAGCTAGTGTGATCTTGAGATGGAGTAGATAGGATGGTAGGATCAGGATTCGGGTGAGGAAAGGAATCATGAGATGGGATGGATGGGGGACTATGATATTGGGATGGAGTGGATGAGATGGAAGGATCTATGTTTGTGTGCTTTGGATCAAGCCCTTGACATGGCTCAACATGTGTAGGAGGCACGATGATGGAGAATTGTTGGATGGACTCCTTAGGTGGGGGAGATGGGAGGAAGGAGGATTCATGAAGGTCATGGGATTGAAATTTGGTAATAGTAGGACTAGGATGAGTGGATTGGATGTCTCTAATAGATTGGGTGGATGGGGATTCAATGGATTCAATGGGTTTGACAGGCTTAACCATTTGGACACACTAACTCATTTGATTACAAAATCTGATGAAACCTTCTGACAAAACCTATATAATCAGATGTATCATCAGGCACTTGTGCGAATTTTCATTTTAAAATTTTTTTTATCCCCGACGTTCGTCGCAATTTTGACGAACCATTTTTCTCATCTACATTTTGACGAAGATCTTTCACCAAAATTTTGACGGACCTGCAAAGTTAAATTGTGGTGGGCATCAGGGATAACTTTAGTGGCTAATCTTCGCCAATTGGTGAATTCTAGGAATCTGGCAATTCAAATTTGGTGAATCTACCGTATCTGCAGGGTGTTCAAATCGCCAGGAATTCACGGACTATCGGTCCAATGCATGTCCATTCGCCAACAATTTTTTTTTACGAGGCATGTTTAGGCAATAAATTCACCATAACATAATACACGTTTCCAATGCACCGATCAATATTTTCGCCTGGAATCCCAGGGAGCATGTCAAAGTCACGTACATATTCACCAATACTATTAAAACAACATTATATGAAGACCCATTTCGCCAATTAAAATTTACAAATAGTTGCTTGTGAAGACCCATTTCACCAATTAAAATTTATAAATAGTTGCTTACGAGGACCTATTTCGCCTTGAAAATTTTGAGGTATCGTTGTATAAGCCGACGGGATTCGCCAAAATTTTAACATACCATTTCAAAATCCCGCGGAATTCACCAAATATGGACTGATATAAATACAATTGAAACTATTATTTGTTCTTACACATTTTGTTCGGTTATGAGGTTCTACTTCTCAATTTAGAAGTCAGCGAAAGCCGAAAACGTAGACTCAAAGGTGAGTGATCATTTCTTCATACTATTATTACTTATTAAACTATTAGTTATAATAATAAGATTTCTTTATCTGTTTTCCATTCTTGCTTCAGTCTTAAACATAATTTTAAGTAGGGAATGGGATCTATATTCTCTGTCGGTATGTCCTTCTTAAACAAGAAGACATTTTTTTCCAGCTTTTATTCAAAGTGAGATCAATATGTCGAGCGGCAAGGGTAAGACTCCTGAGTAGGCGGGTAATGAAGAGACGGGTAATGAAGAGACTGGGAGGCCATCAAAATAGCCAAAATGGAGAGGTACCATACAGTCTTACTTTGGAATTAGAAAAGCTTCTAATCCATCAGATCAAGGTGGAGCTACACCATCAACTCTTCCACCAAATATTATTGAATATGGAGATGCATCATCAACTCTTCCGCCACAGGAAGGTCAAGGTGAGATTGTCATTGTGTTAAATCAAAATGTATCAAATGAGGATGGAAATACCGTAAAAGATGTTCCAAGGGATACCTTGGATAGCCAGAATGAGATAATCGACTTGGATGAGGATGATGTTGGTAGCAAGAAAAGAAAAGGCAAAGCAAAATCGGGGCGTGAGTGGGAAATGACAAGGAATTTTCAAATTGGTTGGTTGTCGAAGTACCCATTCCTTGAACTAGTGGGGGTATCAAACAAAAATGATATTGAAAGGGCAACAGAGGTCAGATGTAAGATTTGTAGTTGGAAAAGTAGAAGAGACAAGATGATGTAGCTAAAGCTTGACACTATAGAAAAGCATATCGGCAAAGTTTACGAAAAACAAATCGTAGATGGAAAGGAACAATCAGTCGTACGATGGAAATCAAAGAAAGAATGTCTTCATGTTAAGTATGCCACAAATTATGGAGAGCATAACCATATAATGTCGAAGATTAAAAAATGTGAAGGTACACTTGAGTCTCATTTTGGAAAAGCCATGGTAGCAGCAAATCTGTCAAAAACTATTTAGATGAGTGTTGTTTTTCATATTTTGTCTAGGGGGCGTCCTATGATAGACTACCCAAAATATTTTGATTTATTATCTTATTTGAGTGTTCCCCACTTTCCCTTCTCACATTGGTCAGTAAAAACTGGATGGGAATGGGCGAACTGTCTTGCTGCAGTGGAAAAGCAAGATTTAAAGGAGAAATTAAAAGAGTCGAATTTCATTGTATTATCTTTAGATGAAGTTACTGCGGTAGACAATACTTATTGGGTTTGTATGCATTCGTATACTGTCGAACAACATGTCACCAAGCTCATCTTCTTTGTGTTCGTAAAATGAAAGACAGTTCAACATCACAAAATCTATTTGAACTAATCAAGAAATCTTTGAATGAAATTGCAGGTATGGATGAGTTGACAATTGCCAAAAAGTTGGTGTGTGTAGGAGCTGATGGAGCTGTAGTGATGCAAGGTCAAAGGAGTGGTCTTTGCACAAAGTTACAAACTACTTGTGCACCATACATGCTTGGAATTCACTGCATGGCCTAAAAAATGAATTTAGCATTCAAAATTGTAAGCAAGTTTCCTATAGTATCAAAAGTTGAAAATCTAGTTCACGAGATCTACGCATACTTCTGCCGAAGTCCCAAACGTTTCCTTGAATTTCAACATTTTTATGAGGGAATAACACCTGGAAACAAGCTTCTCAAGGATGTCGATACCAGATGGATCTCCCTACATGGACCAGCACAACGAGTTCTTTCAGAATATCAATCCTTGATTGGAGTGATGTACGAGCATCATAGCACAGTAGACAAAGCTCTTGACCTCTTACATAGGTTAAGCGATATAGAGACACTCTTGACTTTAGCTAGTCTTCTCCCCATGTTGGATGAGATGAACAATCTTGTGAAGAAAGCCCAAAACAAAACTATGTATATTTATGAATATGCCAATCTACGTAAACTTACATGCTTGGCCCTCGATCATCTATATCGAGATCTAACACAAGAAGGCGCAAATTTTTTGATGTGGCGAAAAATTATTGATTTGAATAATCCTGATAATTATTTACAATTTAATGCAAGCGGGCACTTATGTATTTGTGTACGTGGATATGAGATACCAATGTACCATTGTAAGACAGGCACTGGCAGGCGCTCTAGAAAAGAAGTACCTGTTAACGAGGAAGATTTTAACAACATTGTTAAATCTGTTAGTGATAATTTGAAGGAAATTGCAAAATCTCTTTCCTCAGAGATTCGTGAAAGATTCCCTCGACATGAAATACTTGAAGCCATGGGTATTGTGTATCCTCCATTTTGGGTAAACCGAGATAACCCAAAATATTTTCATGATCAAGTAAAAATCTTGATCGAAAAGTTTTCAGAAAAGACAACATACAATGAACAAATAATAGAAGGAATTTTAGATGAAAAAAAGCTTAGAAAGCAATCTCGGATTTTTGCAACAGCTATGAGGGAGCAGTATAAATCCATGGGCAAGGAGAAGGCCTTTGAATCGGGATCAATAAAAAAGGTTTGGACAAGCTTAGGTCATAGTGAAATATTGCGTGGTTCGATGTCAGAATATTTCAAACTTGCTGATTTATGTCAAACAATGATATTGGGGTCGGTGGAGGATGAGAGAGTTTTCAGTACATTGGGGTTTTTGAAATCAAAGTTAAGAAACAAACTGGACAAGAATTTGGAAAATTGCTTGAGGATGAAAGGAACTACATATAATGTCAAAAAATTTCCTTTTGAAAGGGCACTCACAATCTGGAGGTCCACATGTGAAAGAAGAGGGACCGGGTTGTGCAACACAACCACCTTTACTGGTGGTAGTGGTAGTGGGACTGGGCCTGGGCCAGATGACAATGATATTGAAATTGACACAAGTTAAACAATGAATGTCGAATTTGAGACACAGGCCGAAGAAACTGCAAAGCAGTCTCAGAATCAAGATGACTCCTTTACTTTATCTGAAGATGAGGATCGGTTTGAGGACCCTGACTCCGTTTGGGAAATGGGAGATAATTAGCAGGTTTTAGGTATTTTTTCTGCGCTTCATGAATCAGTTTCCATTGTTCGAAAGTCCAAAGTGTAGTTGATGTCTGATGATATTTTATATTGTATTCAATGAACATTGAAATTAAGAATCATTGCACTTCATGTTCATGATATCTTATTTTATATTGCACTCAAGCACTGCATGTCAGCTTGAATCATATTCCAAACTGTAGTTGATGATTTTGTATATTGTATTCAAATAAATTGTGTATCATTGCACTTCAAGTTTAGAATATATTTTTTTATATTGCAATCCAAGTCTCCATGATATTTTATATTATATTGCACTTCATGAATCATAATACATATGCCAAAGTCAAACTGTAGTAATGTAGTTGATGATATTTTATAAATTATATAAGATTCAATACCATCGGGCATCGGCCTAACAATGCCTCATCGGCGGAACCCCCATCACAATCCCACCGATGGCCCGATAAAAATAGCTCACAACCTAGTATCGGTGTAACAATACTCTATCGGGCTGACTCCTAAGGTGCTCTCCCGATATACCGATAGAGTCAAGTTGTCAACAAAAGTAACCATGAATTATAATTTATGACCATGGGCATGAATTATCTTATTTTATCAATAATCACAAAAATATACCACACTTTGATTTTATGAACAATGCAAATTGTAGTAATTTGTGTGACAAGATCCATATTATAGCCTAGATTCACATTGCATCCATAAATACTAGTATACATATATTAATTAATAATATATATAAAGAATGTTGAAAGTTATCAATACTTAACATTGTTTATTGTAATATTAATTAATAAAATATATTAAAAACTAATAATATATATAAAAATCTATTTCTACTATTTATATATATATATTAATTAATAATATATATAAAAAACTATTTAAGCCTACATATCTTAGTTTGTAATTTTAATCCAAAAGTATTTAAATTAACAACTATTTATTGGGAAGCTTTTAATTTAAAAAAAATCAAAAAATAGAAAAAAAAAACATTTTATGTGCTTGTTATTTTTAAGGAGCACATACTTCCACTTGCCTATAATTTTCAATGAAGCTTCAAAAAGTTTACGAATATTCCTTTGTTGCTTCCATTGTATAACGCTTTCAACATAATTAAACAAAATTTGAAATTCCGTAGTGACGTAGTCCTTCCCCCATTCCTAACAAAATTCAATACCATCGGCCTAACAATGCTTCATCGGCGGAACCCTATCACAATCTCGTCGATGGCCCGATAAAAATAGCTCACAACCTAGTATCGGTGTAACAATACTCTATCGGGTTGACTCCTAAGTTGCTCTCCCGATATACCGATAGTGTCAAGTTGTCAACAAAAGTAACCGTGAATTATAACCATGGCCATGAATTATCGAATGCATAAAGTATATCGGGGGAACAATGGTGCATCGGGGAAACATTATCTGGCGTCCCACCGATAGAACGAAGGATAGGTGTCCATCGGTGGAGAGGGTGGCTATCGGTGAAAGACTGATGTGACATCCCGTGGCATCGTGTTGCGGTGCATTTATGAACTAGAATTTAAGTGAATTATATCACAAGTTGATCGCATAGTTGTTACAAAATCCTGGAAGATTTTGCTTAGGGCAGAAGCAGAAAGGAAAATTCTTGGAGTTCTGACGTAGAAAAGACCGGTGGACTGTGGAGGTGACTCGGTGAGAGTCACGTAAGTACTTCACTTTCAGACCCAGCTGAGAAGCTATTTTACTCAAAAGCTTAAGATTTAAATAATGGAAGAGAGTACAGACAAACCTAAAGCTAAAAAATAGAAAATAGAAAGGCCTAAGAGACTCCTAAATGAAGACCTGATAGATCAATGTTCTAGGTCGGGGCCGAGACCCAAGAGGAGTGCTCAAATGAATCCTTCCATGGATTGATTATGGGACAAACATAAGGGCTTAGGGGATATTTGGACACCACAACGAGGCTACGACCTCTTCATGTACCATTACAGAAAACAATTTAGGTTCCAACCAGTCTGCAATCCATGGAGGTTGAACCTAGGAAGACTTGTGGTGTCCAACATGTTTGTGAATGCAGAGCTAATTAAAGCTCTTGCTATCAGATATGACCCCAAGAAAAGAACTATTCAGTCACATGGCAGGGGTGACATGCTTGTTATTTCTAGGGATCTCATTTCTAATGTCTTTCAGTTAGAGTGTTCACTGAATTTATCATTCACGCTCAAAGATCTCTTGACAGAGTATCGCCACATGGATACCAGCTATAAGAGATGGAAATTACCTTTGCATAGGCCCAAGGATGATGGAGGCCAACTCAAGAGGTTCTCTAGCAGTGAAAACCCTCCTTTCCATGAAGATTTGTTAGAAGAGTATTTCTGATACACCTATTATTCAGCTGGTCAGGTTTTGGGAGTAGAGGTTCTGCCTCTCATGTCGATTGCCCCAATGGTCTTAGCTACAGACATACAGAGCAAGGATGCCAGGCCATTTGATTATGCTAGCTACTTGGCCAACGCCCTACATCGAGGGCTTGAAAAGATTAAAAATAATAGTGATAATATTAATTTTGAACACTATTCTTTGCTTATGCAATTGCTATTGTACGAGGGACAAGTCAAAGGGGTCTAGAGTGAAGAATTAAGGATAAAAGATATAGATGAAAATGGAGATTTTAAACCTGTACAAATGTGGACTTCATTGTGGGACAACCGATTTGGTAGGTCTCATTACCTTTATTTTGAAGATTTTTTTGTAAAACCATTGATGAAGTTGCTAGGGTATTCATGCAACTATAACCTATCCCCAGAAGTACAAAGATTTCTAAGACCAAAGGAAAATGACCGGAGAAATAAAGTGAATCATAATTGGGAAGACTGGTATGTTTTCCCTAATTGTACAGTGATAAGGGTTTATGGGTTTGAAGGGGCTCCACACTTGATGCCACGAGTAGTTCCTGACCGAATTTCTTTTTTAGAAATTGTGAGGCAATTGGCAAAATCTGATTCCAAACACCTCAAAGGACATAGAAAACAATCAATTATGCCCAACACCTTATGTTTTGGAGACTTTACAGTGGTTGCCAATGAAGGATATGGAGAAATTGATGGTAAATTAGCACAGTACAACCTACCTCTAGGTAATGTAAGGAAACAATTTGATGCAGAAGGGTTTATTCACAAGGCGAGATTATCGCAGGGGCTATCAGGTTATGAACATTTGTTCTCAATCGAAGATGTCATAAGAAACCATAATGAGGCTTCCACCAAGGAAAGAATGGATTCCTATAACAAGATTATGCTTGTAGAGGAATGGAAGAGGAAAAATGTCCCATCTTATTCAAAGGCATTTGGTGAGATATAGGATCCTTTAACAAGAATTGAGCAACTCATCACTCATGTCAATGAACTAGTAAAGGATGTTCCCCCAGTTGTTTTTGATGCACCTCATGCAACCTATTCAGAAGTACAAGCTGAAGACATAGAGCCCTTGGATTACATACCTTCACAGCCTACTCCTGAGGTATGTTTTTCTGTAGATACTGATATAAGTGAAGAAGAGCAGAGTGATGAAGAGGGTGAGTAGGTTAAGCAAATCAGTGCTCCTATGATTGCACAATACGATCCCCCTTAAGAGTAGAATATTGTAAGATTTGAGGCATCAAATGAACTATCTGATGATGTGAGGGTCATGGTTGGACAATAGTTTATTTCTGATTGTGATTTTGTTAAATCTTCTGAATTTAAATCATTTGTTTATGAATATAAAGGTAGAAAAATGAGACAACAGATACAAGATATCACTCCTGAACATGAGGCAACCACTTTGGAGGAATTGAAAAGGGAGGTAGAAAATGAAATGGAGTCTATCACTCCTGAAAGAGGTAGGGAATTGCTTCAAGAAGTTGGAGTGTTGCTCTTGCCAGGGTGGGATATTAGCTCTTCAATTATATTTGATAGCTTCAGAAAAAGAGGGGATACGACAATGAACTTAACAGAAGAAGCAAGTGACAAAATGTATTCAGGATCTGGGTACAACCCAGATGAAGCCACCTTGCTTATTTGGTCACTATATCCCCATGATAAAAGACTTGCTATAATTAGTAATCCAAACCAAGTGTTTGGTCATCTCTTGGTTCAACGAGTAGTGGATACCAACCCTATGGAGACAGCAAAATTGAACATAAATGTGGCAAAATTTACCAAAGCACAAATCGATAAACTGATTAAGGAAAATGACAAACTGAAGAAGGAGCTAGCTAATCAGCGAGAAAAAACATCTTCCTCCTCCACATCAGAGTTGTACTCCCCATGGATTGAAAAAGATAAGAGAGTGCTTGATGCATTGGCTAATGCAACCTATTGGAAGAATTGCCATCTGAAATCCCAGGGGAAATGCAAAGAATTGGAGAAAGAAGTGAAAACCATCAAATATAACACTGTATCTAAAATGATAAAAGAAAGGTTCAATAAAATGATGAAATGTGCTATTGAATATTGGGAAGTATTCAATCAAACACTTATTGCATTGGTGGAGAATGAACGATTGCAGCCTAGAATGATGGAGAAAAAAAAGGAGCTCATAGATAAGAATGCCATGAAAGGACAAATATTGCTGACATATAACAAGTTGGTAGAATCACATAACGGATATCATAACAGGCTTAGGGAAGATTTTTCCTACTTTGATTTAGTCCCACTCTCGACACTTCATTTTGGCATTAGAAACCTGCGAGAATATGATGATTGGAAGGGAGAGCTCGATGGGCTTCTAACTGTTGCGTTGCAAGAAATAAATGACAAGGATATGGTTTTACAAAACAGTCATAAGCAACTCAAAAAAATAATGTCTCTGGAATATGATATGAAAGAGGCAATCTCTAACGTGGACACCTATGCTAAATAGGAGTACATCCATCACCTCTCTGCAGTCAATATGTTTATTAGCCAAACTGTAGATTTGTCAGAATCAGATCCAACGGGACAACCATCAGTTTCAGAGGAAGAACGCCAGCCGACAGCATGATGAGTGCCCTATCATGGAGTAGAATCCTTGAATAGATATTAGGTGGTCAGTGGTCACGGGCTTCTACTTGGAGATTAACGGATCAGTGCATTCACCTGTGGCATTGTTTTATTTATAGTTTGAGTTATGTTTAGTTGTCAAAACGTCATGAATTTTTGCAAGGGGTTTGTAGCTTGTTGCCTCTCATATATAAGCGAGATCAAGACCCCAATAGGAGATCAATGGATCATCACATCATTTTTAATTAGACTTTAGAGTAGAAAATAGTAAGAAGATAGATAATAGATTGCACCAATTCGCCTATCCATCTCATTATTCATATCTTAAACTATTTTTATAATGTATATCATTTGAACTTTGAAGATCAATACAATGGAGAAGGTTACACATATTTACTGATTTGTTTTCGAGTGTTCAACTGTTGTGGATTCATATGCTTATAAGTTATTAACTTATCTGGCTGTCTCGAAAGTGGTTGTTTATGTTATTCAAATTGTTTATGTTATTCAATTTGTCAGTACATTGAATTTGAATTCTTCAGGAATAGGGGCTATGACAATGGGATTTTAGATTTATTTATGGACATGATCATTGATCAAGTAGTAATGTGGGCCACAAAATGGATCTTGTCACAAAAATCCCTGCAATTTGTGCTAATCATAAAATCAAATGTAGTGTATTTTTGTAGTATGTGGGATGTGGGTGAGGTGTAAGTTGGTGGATACTGATTAGGATTTTTAGTCAAAACATAACAGAAGCTAACAGTTCAACATGCATAACTTATAAGCTTTAGCTCTACCAAGAAGTAAATATAATGAGCTAACAGTTCAACATCCATAACTTGGAAATGGAAGCTCTACCAAGAAGTAAATATAATGAGCTAACAGTTCATCACTAGTTCAAATGATAAAATAAATAATATAGAATCCTGATAATTGAACATCATCACATTACTAAAGTATGAATTTGAGCTTTTTAATTGAATTTCACATGAAGGAGTACATATTGGAATTGGCAATGCAAAATCTTTCCAATGCCCAAAGACAAGTCTGCATAGAGCTAAGTTGGAACTTCAAAACTCATATTATCAAAGATTGAAAATAATAGATCAAGTCACTGTATCAACTTTTCTAGCAACTTCCACTCTTCAGGTGGTGGAATTTCCATTTGCTCTAACTAATGTTGTTTGACTTGAAGTTTTGTTAACATTTCTTGATTGTAATTGGAAATGGAACCTGTCTTGAATTCTTCAGTCAATTTTTCATTCAAGGTTATCAGTGTTCTGATGGAATCCAAATAGTTCACATCTTGGTTTTAAGGAAACTGGTCCAAATCAATCTTCCTTGCACCTTCCATCTTCTTTCTGAAAGCATCCTTTCCAATGAATCACTCATTTGTGTCAAAAGGCTCTTGAAAACCAAGCTCTGTGAAGTTCCTTACCTTTTCATCCACCACCTTCATCTTGTTTGCAACCAAATGCAAATATTCCTTTGTTCTAGACATTCTCGAACACTTTTCAATGATAGATGACAACTTCATTGAGGTTTCAATCCGATTAGTAATCCCTTTTGATTTTAGATCATTGTCACTGGCTTTGTAGACTGTTTGTAGAACTTCATTTGTAGATTTCTTTAATTCTAGCACCTTTTTGTTGTCCACTAAATATTTGCTGAGCTTCTTATAATGTTGTCAGGTAGCATCAATCAATTGAAACATGTCACACAAATGATCAAACCTCTGCATTATTTCATCCCAGATCTTTTGTTTCATATACCTCACTATATCTCTACAAAATGCAGATAACCTATTTTGAGAAGACTTAATTTCTTTTTTTGCTTCCGTCAGCTCTGTCTCCAATCTTTCATTTATTTTTCTCTATTTGTCCAATTTTTGTTCCCACTGTGCATTTCCATTCGCAATGTTTAGTCTTAAGTTTTATGAAGTGGATTTTTCCTCATCATATTTCTTGTTGCTCTCATCTAGCCTTCGCTTCAGGTCATTCACTTCTCTCTCATTTGATTTATCCTCATTGCTTGCTGATGTAGACGCAGATTTTATTGTTCTTTTTTCTAATTCATTGCTCTTGTTATCTGCTGCTTTCCTCTTTGCTTTCTCACTTGCTATGTTTGGCTGTAACTTTTCTATTTGGGTCTGCAACCTTTTCTTCTCTCTATCTTGCTTTGGCAATGATGTGTAGACCAATTCATTGTTCTTCTTTGATACATTAATTTTGTCAGTATTTTTCAAGCCAGAAAAATCCAATTGAAAATTGGTTACCTGGTATTCATATTGATCCATCTGATTTGTTGGTTTGTTTTGAACTATGGGAACAACAATTGTGTACTCCATGATTTCTTTATTTGTGTCAAATGTGGGTAATACCATGGTTGTTGCAGTCTCTGAAGTTACAGCAGACGCATTCTCCATCAGTTGCTTCTTTTCTTTTTTATTCAAGTCTGATTTCTTTTTAAAATCTTCAATGAAATCATAACCTGGGGAGGCAGGAACAATGGAATGCTTGAATGGTGAAGGAATAGGATAACTTGTAGTTGCTAATGATGTCGCACCCACACTAACTTGATTTGTGGGAGTTTCTGGAAATAACTCCTTTGTGGTACTGGTGGATCCATTGATAGTGTGACTTTGACCTCTCAAAATCCTTTGCCTCTTTTGATTGCCTTGATCACCTGGTGTTTCTGTGGTATCTTTTTTTGTTTTCCTCTTAGTATTGTGTGTAATTTGTCGTTGTTGCACATGTTGACCACTACTAGTACTACTACCCATACCATCGCCACCAATGGTACTCCAAGTTGCACTAAGCTGTCCACCAAGGGAATGTCCTAGTTGTGATTGTATATGACCATGAGGATGAGGATTAGAAGCTCTAACAAATTGAGCTTCACTTGTATGCCCTTGGTCTAGCTTTTCACCTCCAAGCCCAAGGCTAGATTTATCAACTGGTTTTCTATGCTCAACATTTGTTACCGTCCAAGGGCCTTGTCCTTTGGACCCCAAAGGACCACCTTCATAACCAATTTTTTCAAGTATGGCTGCTCCTAAAGTATATGTTGAAGCATATTCTGCTTTTATAGCCTCACTTAAACCAGGTTTGTAATTGGCATGGCTTTGTTCTTCTTCTTCCATATAAATATCATCATCAGATTCATCACGTCCATCAAAATGCCCATGCTCTATATTCCACAATTTGCTAAATTCTTCATCTTCTTCATTATTATCATACTCTTGAAGAGCTCTTGGATCACCTAGGTCCTTCCTCATAGACCAAAAGGCAGTAATTTTTTATCGTGACCATTTTTTATCTAAAATTTTTGTCTCTAGAGAACCTGGAATTTTTACTCTACTAGATGGTTTATCACTTTTTACATAAAATTTTTTGTATGTCCTGATTGTCTTTTGGTGCAATGCCATAATTTCTGCTGACAATTGGTCAAAAGAAATACCATTCTCAACAACACTTTTCTCCATTGCTATTTTGACCTCATCCCAAGAATCTTTGTTTCTCAAGTTTTCAAGCAAGGGTTTACTTTGATGTTGAATTCTATTTGCAGCATTCCTATTGGCCACAATCATTGATTTAATGATGTCACATGGATCATACTGCCAGTGACAGATAGGATCAAAGTCAAAAAATTTCAGAAGATTATGTGCTACACTAAATGCTTTTCTCTCAAATGTGAACCCTCCACATGAAAAAGGTAAAGAAGGAAATAAGGTCTTCTTTTGCTGACTGAGAAAGTGTAGTTCATTAGCACTCTGCACCTGCATTACATATTCCAATGCAAAAACCCTTTCTATCACATGTATTGGAAGTTTGTATGGCTGTACTCCCGATCCATAAAATCTTAGCACAGTATATTCTTCCATTAAGTACCAATCAGCCAATTGTATTTCTTTTCCTAGTTGCATGCAGTTTCTACATGACATAGGCAATCTAGGCATTGGATTATTTGTAATTACTTGATGCAATGGAGCCAAAAAGTAGTCTACAAAATGACTTTAGTTCCTTCGAGAATCATGCATCCTTATCTCATTGGTCCATTCATATACTAGAGCCATTTTTTTTTCCTCTGCATTGCTGTAGGGCTGAATCTGAAGCTTGTTGGCCTGAAACATTCCTCTAAATTTGAATAGAAAAAGATAGCACAAGTAGGTTGTGAACCTAAATGTCTTCGTGGAACCTGCTTTAATCATTAAAAATTGTTTATGCATGGATTCTAGAATGTGTTGTGTATAATTATATTTGACATGTTCTTTAGTATAATGTATATTATATACCATTTCAAGGAGGCTTGCACCCACTTCCAAATTGCTATCCAGACCGAGGAAAAATGCAAGCATGGAAATAGTATCTTGAACCCATGGTTTTAAAAAATCCAAATTATAAGGAGGCTTATGATCATTTGTTTCTATCCTTAACTATTTGATTTAAGAAATCATTTTTCAGCGTTTCTTCCACTGCTTCATAATCACTAGCAAGCTTTTCTAGGTCAATGTGGTGGTTTCCAAATTCTTCGGTTGTAAACCCCAACACTTTTCCAAGTTCTTCTGCATTAATGGATAACAATTCTTCTTGGTTATCTTTATTAACAATTGCTCTTTTCTTATCATCATAATTTTTGGCACAGACCATGATAAATTCTGGGCAAGGGAAAACTTCATGTAACATCATGCGCCCTAATCCAGTTACCCACGATGCACTGATACTATTAACTTCTATTCGCTTTGCAGCCTTATTCTGAGATGAAAATCTAAGTTCTGAGGTACTCCTACATATATTTCAGGATCATAAATATCATGGTACCCATCGGTGAAACCTAGGGTTTTAAGCAATTCTGCATAATGCATTTTTTTATTGGACATTGCTGTAGTGGTATTGGTGGTAGACATGCTTGTACAAATGTGAAGTTGTGTAATTTGAATTCCCTAATAAGTAATACCTATTAGTCCTTCTTAATTTTAATGAATTCTTGAGTCTCTAAAGTCTAAAACCAAACTTCAAACTTTGACAAAATAAGATTTAAAGAAATGTCAAACGATGAAAGTTGAAATGTAGCTGCAGGAATTCTTTCACTTACCCAGATTATGAGTCCCGATGCTTGAAAACTGGAATGGCGTTGTTGGAAGTGGAACTGTGGAATCCAAAACAGGGTGGTGCACTGCAATGAGCAATTTGAAGATTGAAGACTTTAAAAATCAATACAATTTCAAAGTGCAAAGTGCTTTAAATGTTTTTTTTCTCGTAATTGGAATTTGGAATGTAAAAGTGAATGGCACGTCTTAGGAGTTAGGTCTACAGACTACAAGACTACAAGTTGCAAATTCTTCACCGTTGATCTTTTTAAATCTAACGGTTATAGGGTGATTCCGGAGGTTTAAGTTGGGAAGCCCATGGCTCTGTGCATGTCATTACGGAATGCAACTACAATCATACATCAAATGTTCATCCAACGGTTGAAACTTGAGTAGTTAATGATATTAAATTTTAAAATAAACATTAATCATTTGACAGTTGACACTTAGCAGTACAAATTGCTTAAAATGCTTTTTTTCTCGAAATTGGAACATTAAAGTGAATGACACGTCTTAGGTCTACAAGTTGCAAATTCTTCACCATTGATCTTTTTAAATGTAACGGTTATATGGTGATTCCGGAGGTTTAAGTTGGGAAGCCCGTAGCTTTGTACATGTCATTACGGAATTTGATGGTCTATTACATATTTGACCGTTTTTTCAATTTTAGAAACTTTTGTTAATTGTTAATTATAACAGTAGATTTTTATATTTATCACTAATAATTATCATTGTTTTCTAATTTTTCAAGATAATCCATTTATAAAAGATTATATATAAAAATTCGTAAATTAAACAATTTTTTTGATAGGCATTTAAATGACCAAAGTCAAACCATCATAAAATTTTCATATTGATTGTTTGCTATTGTCATAATCTTAACCGTTGATCTTTCTGAATCTAACGGATATAGGGTAATTCTAGAGGTTTAAGTTGGGAAGCCCATCTCTCTATTCATGTGATTGCAGAATTTGATGGTCTATTACATATTTGACCGTTTTTTCAATTTTAGACCGTATAGTTTGACTTGCTATATTTTTATTAAACCATAAAAAATTATTATATAGTCTTTTAATTTATAATATATATAATTTTTTATTTTTTATTATTTCAAAAAAATAGAATATAACTTTTTTGAATATTTTAATATGAATTTAGAAACTTTTGACTTTTTTATAATAGCTATCATTTTTTATATCAATATATATGATTTATAATATTATTATAAAAATATATATTAATTTAGAATCTTTTCAAAATAAAACATAATTAATTTTAATATTTAGAATATATTTATTATTTAACATGATTTATTTTTAATACGATTTTAGAAACTTTTGTTAATTGTTAATTGTAACAGTAGATTTTTATATTTATCACTAATAATTATCATTGTTTTCTAATTTTTCAAGATAATCCATTTATAAATGATTTTATATAAAAATTCGTAAATTAAATAATTTTTTTGATAGGCATTTAAATGACCAAAGTCAAACCGTCATAAATTTTTCATATTGATTGTTTGCTATAATGCTATTGTCATAATGTTAACCGTTGATCTTTCTGAATCTAACGGATATAGGGTAATTCTGGAGGTTTAAGTTGGGAAGCCCATCGCTCTGTTCATTTCATTACGAAATGTAACTACAACCATACATCAAATATTCATCCAACGGTTGAACTTGAAACTTTAGTAATTTACTAATTTATGATATTAACTTAAAAAAATTAACATGACACATGTGTTTTAAAGTCAATACCATAGGCATCGGCCTAACAATGCTTTATTGGTGGAACCCCCATCACAGCCCCGCCGATGGCCCGAAGGCGAAGACTCATAACTCATAAGGTGCGCTGACCGCTCCTAGTCTCTGATATACCGATAGAATCAACAAAAGTAAGCACATCGTTGTAACACATAAACATCAGTGGAATGAATGATTGCATTTCCCTGATGGCCCGATATAACCATGAATTCTCAAGTGCATATTGCATAGAGTATATTACTTAATTTCTCAAAAGAAAAAAAATTGATTTGAATATATTAAATTATTAATAGACAGTGACACTGAAGTTCCGAACTCAGAAAACAACTCTTTACTCTTAAACGTAAATGCATAACGAAGATTCAAGAATAGTACAACACAACCATTTATTTTATTGCAACTGAATTTCAATGTCACATTATTACATATCTTTTTACAGACGAGTAGCACTGTAGCTCCTGTTTTGTATAAATAACATATGTCAGTGTGTCACTTTAGTACTTTACATAGACAAAATTTAATAATTTATTCCAATTTGTTGCTTGTTACAATGGATTACAAATTGATTCCAATTTCCAAGCTTTGTTGCTGAAAACCTAATACACATCTATCTCTAAAAATAAATCTGGCTTTGAAAATAAATTCATGATTCCAAGCTTCTGTTGGTGGATTTGCCAACCATGCTGGGCAAAGGGGGTTCCAATCACTCCTAGGGAAATGGGAGCCATGAAGATACAAAATGTACTTATCCCCTTCGAGAACCAGAGTCATACAGAAGATGAGAAACAAATGTCTCTTTGAAAATAAATGCATGGAGCTTGCCTGGCCAACCATGCTGGGGAAATGGGAGCTGTTAGAATACAGAAGGAGAAACAAATCTACTCCCACCTTTTACCTGTAGCCTCTATGCATTTGGATAGCACTTATCTCCATAGAGCTCCTCATCCTGGTTCAAAACCCATCTAAAAATTCAGGTTAACCAAATCAACTTCTTTCCAATTCCACCCATTTTGAACTTGAAGGAAATTCATCTTTTACTGATTACTCTGTAACTACATAATTGTAGGTAGGAGAATTTATAGTATCCCCAATACTGCATCATCTTCTTCATGAATCCTTATTAACCCTAGAAAATAAAAACCCTTATGGCACTATCTACTAATCACTGAATCACTATCCCTATTTATGGGCCACCAGTGCCGCTACTAGCCTGTATAATTAAAATTTCTAATTTGATTGACGTATTGCTACGTGCCAACTTGAACTCTACCTCAAGCTGACAAGCTATCAAAATCACTCATTCAAACGATATGAAATCATTACAAATCTTGTTTCATTAAAGCTATGAGTTTTCCAAGAAATTGCTTCGGATGTTCATATCACATATGGCATTAATTGCTGACACTGCCACTGCCAACCACAATTTCTTCAAAAAATCAATTTAAATGAATTGAAATGTACAACATCGAGATTCGAGGCATTGAAAAGAGTGAATGAGTGATGAATTAATCTGAATTTGACCTAACACTAATAGATAAACAATAACATTGAACAATTATCATGAAGAAACACAATTCATTCATAATTAAAAGGAAGCATTGATAAATACAAAGATTTAGAAATATATTATTTTATCTCTCTAATGCCAAAAATGTGGTTTCACAGACCTGTCACCCCACACCCTGTACAATCAACATTCAAAAAGCGCTCAAAAGCTGAAACTACGCTCCCTTATGATTGTGTGTCACAAATTCACAATTCACTAAAGGATTCATGTATGTTGTAACATTTTTAAACTGCTGGAGGTTCCGGGACTCTGTACAGTTCCAACTACATTTCCATAAAAAAATTATGAAATTCAGCATGTTCTTCTTCTTCTTCTAAAACAAAAATCACCCTATTGTACTTGGCATAGCTGGTTTTCTCTTTCCACGCCATTGAACGTAGCTAGGAAATGATGTCGAGTTGCTCTTCTTTAGGTCAATTCAAATTGGGTTGCATGAAGGCCACAATTTCATCTTCCCATACCCTAATATCAGCTGGAAGTACCATTTTGAGGAAATTCTAAGTATGGAGTTCAAAATACAGGCTCACTTAACTTTACAATCTACTATTAAATCTGTTTCTCCAAACTCTTTAATACCTTATTTAAGATCTCTCCAGTTGGTGTTTGAGAAGACATCCCTTAATGGCATTGTACAATTCATTAAATGAGTTGTCACTTCAAAAGTTGTGCATCCCACCGAGGTCAGCCAATCGCTAATAAACATAACTTTATAACCATTTGTACGGTAATAAAATCTCAACCATTGATTTCTAGAAATCTAACGGTTCTAGTGATATTCCGGAGGTTTCAAATCGCAAGTCTACTGCTTGATAGATTTACTTCCAGAATGCAACTACAGTCATCCATCGAATGGCCCATATTATTTTTATTTTGCCACTGGATTTTATTATTATTTTTAGATTCATTTAAATTCACCAATGAAAATATACTTTTTGCTTTGAAAAAAGGTTTTAATCGCCAATGGAAAAAAAAAATTGGTTTGAAAAATGAGTTTATTCGCCAATGAAAAATATTTTATTCGATTTAAAAAAATTGCAATTCGCCACGATTTTCCATAGACTTCCAGGGATTATAAAAGATTCGCCAATGGGGATTTTTTTTTTCTCGAAAAATGAAAAAAATCGCCAATAAATTTAATATTTTTCATCGAGAAGTATACAGGATTCGCCAGGATTTTACACCTGCACCGAGGGGGGGGTTTCTTAAAGTTATCCTTGGTGGGCATAAATAAAAATGAGCTCGACTATTTATTGCGACAGTGTTTTGCTCGACGATTTTCTTGGGGAAAATCAAAAGAAACTCAAGAAGATATCACCAGGTTGAGGATAGTCATTGTCTTTTTCCAGAATTCATTTGTGAAGTTAGATTTGTACTTCCAGGTTTGAAAATCATATTTTAAAGCAACATCTCATCAGATTTCATTTTTAGTCTTGTGCATTTTTAGAATTTCATTTCCATATTTTAGACCTGACTTCACAAATTCTTTATAAGGGAATTGTTTATAACTGATGGAAAATTCTTGATGGATTTGGACAAAGATTATATTTGCAAGGTTTCAATTTTAACCCTAATGATCAATTTTCAATAGATTTGGGAGCCATAGCTAGATAATATCAAAGGTGTTGGTTGTTTTTTACTGTAACCAAGTTTATCTTCTAGACACATAGCATATAAAATCTCAGATAATACTGCCTTACAATACCATCAATCTATATTCTAACCCAATACTACTTATCAAATCCTTATATGAACATAGTCACCTATAACCTCACTCAAGCATTTTAATTAATTCCTTGAATTAAAGCCAAAATGAGAATTACACACACCATAACAGTGAGATGAACAAAATAACCCTTGATCACTTTATTCAAGATAATAATATATTCATACAATGAAGATACATGACCTTGAAATGAGTAATTTTCATTCAGATGCTAGTATTGTCTTGAAAATTAAGTACCCATGAAACTAAAACCTACAACATAATGACACCAAACCTAAGAATAGTATCTTTACTATAATATCAAGCTCTTTACAAATTCGCTCTGCAACTTCAGTTAGACTCGACCTAAAGATATCTAACTTGCTAACCCGTATTTCTGGTCTTGAAATCCTTCTTATAGGGAAAATGAAGGAGCAACAAGCATCGGACCAGAAATACACCTGTCATTGGTCACTTGGACCGCCTTATGACATTTCAAAAATTGGTTACAACAGCTAAGTCTCTAGAGAATCTTCTTGTTCATCCCGTCCACTGGAGAATAACTGTTGCATTTTCCAAAGTTTGAAAACTTGCACCAAAACTGCCACCAAGACATAGCCAAAATTTGTTATAACTTATAACCATAACCGCTGAGCTATTAATTGTCAGTTGTAGACTCTATCCTATTCTTGTTCAGTTAAGTAATTTTCTACCCATCCTTGATATTCCTCATCCGTTGGCCAATTAAAATTTACCACCTCATTTACCTTGGCACTGTAAGGTGTATACTTTACTGCTACTTGATTCGCCTCCCTTTCAAAAGATTCCAAAAATGTGCTAGTGTTAATGATTTTATCCATACTACTCATCAACATGTCATAATCTAAGTCATCACAAATCAATTTGATTGATGATTTCATCTACCCTGTCCTGCCATTGCTATAGTGATCTAACATTTCCTTGGGCATCTACAATATCTGGTAAAGATGTGTCACTCTAGTCACCAAAACTCTTTACCAACTCTTTAATCCTCCTGCTGAAATCATCAGCTAAGGCCTGGAAACCTTGCAGTGACTTCACAAAGTCTTGAGTAGGCCTTAATTGTTGAGGCCTATTAGTTGCATTTTGAGAATTTCATTTCCAGATTTTGTTGTGCAAGTTCAATATACTGATTTTAGGAGTCTAGCAGTTGGAAATCATAGTAAAATCGGAATTTAATAATTTTTGGAATTAGCATTTGAAAGTGTTTTTTGGGGTCATTAACTTCAAACTATCTTCTCTTTTGCAGAGGTGGTTGCATGCCGATTTTTTTTTGTGTAAAATATCATAATTATTATATTTTGTTACCTGTGTATGATTAAAAATTATTGGAGTGTGAGTTTGATATTTTTTGAAGATCTAAATATTCAAGCTTGGTAAAGAAAAATCATGTCAGATAATATTAGTCCAGAACAAAATGAAGAGACAGTTGCTAGATTGTGGGCTAGATTGAAAAGAAAGGGTGATGGGAAATGTTATTTTCCTTGCAATAATTGCAAGGGCTTAAAGATGAGAAGACTTTTAATCACAACAGCTGAGAAACATTGTAGGCAACATGGTCACAGTGAAGGGGGGCATGATTATCATCCATTGGTAAGTTGTTCATTATATGTGTTTATATTGATTGAATTTTTAAATGTTTATATTGTTTTAACATTTGATATATATATAAAAAATCACTTGATCATGATCATGGTATTTGTGTCTGTCATTATTATAAAGGTGGGGCACCCTAGGGCACACGATATGAATTATCACAGCCCGGAGAATGTGGTTTTGCAAGCGGAGGAACATGGAGCTATGAATATTGAAGATAAAGTTAATGATCCTATGGAAGAAGATGATCATGCGACAGAAAACACAATTGAAGATGATGGTACAAATACATTGATCCATGACACATGAAGTGGCACATCTGATCATATTGATCGAGATGACTTTGATGATGTTCATGATTTACCTGTACTTGAGAAGGCATACGAGCCACTTTATGAAGGCTCCCAAACAACTCTTCTCTTTGTTGTATTATTACTGGTGAACTTGAAGGTTATGAAAGGTTTATCCAACATAGCAATCTCACAGATGTTAAGGTATGTCATATATGTCATCTTTTTTCATCTATTTTAATTGTTGTTAGTTCATCGCTAGTAAATAAAGGATGAAGTATGTACCATTAATATTCTTTATATTAAGAAATTATTTATTGTTGTAGATTGATTGGTGAATTTTTGTTACCACCATAAAATATTTTACCTCGCTCATACCAAGATTTATCTGGCATTATGAAAGATATTGGAATGGAGTATCAAGCAATAGTTGCATGTCCCAATGATCATATTATATACCATAAACAACATGAATTTGCAATAGAATGCCCAGAATGTCATATCAGTAGATATCGAATAGATCAACTAACAAAAAAGGTGCCTTGCAAGGTTCTTCATTATATTCCCATTATTCCACATATGCAACAATTATTTAGGTGTGAAAGCTTAGCACAATTTATGAATTACCATGCACGTAATAGAAGTGGAGATGAGATTCTTTGAATTCCTGCGGATGGTTCTACATTTAGGGACATGGAGGAAAAATGGCCACACTTTAAAGAAGAACCTTGTAATCTCAAGCTTTCATTGGCAATGGACGTGTCAATCTATTTGGAGAGTTGAGATCTATTTACTCAATGTGGCCTGTTTTTGTTATCAACAATAACATTCTTCCATGGATGTCAATAAAGAGGGAGCACATAATGTTGGCAATGATTGTTCCAGGTATTTTTTTACATCAATTTTCTTTAACGTAGTAGCATCTCATTTGTCTTATTTGTTGCATAATGACTTATATGTTTTTTTATTTAATAGTCATGTACATGAATTTATATATATTGCAGTAAAATGGTTATAATAATTATGTAATGTTTATGTTCATTCAACTAGGTAAGTACCAACTTAAAGATATGAATGTATATTTTATCGACGAGTTACTAAATTTATGGAATGGTGTCACTATGTATGACGTATCTAGACCAATAGGACAAAGACAGTTTCAATTCCATGCAATGTTTGTATGGACAATTCATGATGCCCCAGGGCTAACACATTTTTTTGGTATGTTATAACGTTCGACTGCATGACTTTAATGATATTTAATTTTATGAAGTAGATATTATGCATGTTTTTTAAATAATCTATTCATTATATATAATTATAAAAATTGACATATTTAATCCAATTATATATGATTTGCAGGTCTTCAAACAAAGGGAAAATTTGCATGTCCAATTTGTGGTCCAAAGATGAAATCTCGTCGTTCAACAAGTTTAGGAAAGCAGGTGTTTGATGAGTATAGGCACTTCCTCCACATAAATCATAAGTATCGAACTACTGAAAAACATCTTTTCAATGGGAAAGAAGAGACTACATCAAAACCACGAAGAATGACACCTCGCCTATGGAAGTTGGAATATAATAGAATTAATCATCAAGGTTATACATCGGATCAAATTGTTTATCTATCATTTATGATATGTTTTGAATTTATATTTTTATATTGTGTTGTGTTTACTCATGTTGTAATTGACAATGATTGTCGTTGTTAATTTGTTTAACTTATATGCTTCATGAAGGTCGTCAAGGCATTAATGGTCAACTTCCATAAGGATTGAAAAGTTATCCTAGACAATTTAGTAGGTTGCCCTACTATGAGCAACTACAACTTGTGTATTTTTTTGATACAATGCATATTGAAAAGAATATGATAGAAACATTATGGAAAATATTGGATGGAAGGCATGACAAAGAAAAAATTGTCAAAATTTGTAGTGACATTCAAGAAGCCAGTCACGCAATGAAAAATGTCATTCAATTAAATAGCGATGGAGATCAAATTAATATAAGTGCCCTTCCTTGGTTATTAATGGAGCAACAAAGCAATGCTATAAAACAAGTCATATGAAAAATTTGATTTCCCACAGGATTTGTTGCGAACATAAACAATATCATAACAAAGAAAGGTGAATTTGGGTTAGGGATGAAAATGCATGATTGACATACCTTCATTAAGGTAATTATTTTGGTATATTATATATATATTTGTATACTGCATGTACTTTTCAGTGTATTATGTTTACTACTTTTGGAAAAATATTAATGAAAAGATCATTTTATAATTGGTGCAGTACGTTCTACCTCTATCTCTCCCAGACAACTTCGACAACAATTTCAAGCAAGTTATATATGATCTTGGAAAATACATGAGGTAAGCAGTGATATTTGTTCAATTCATTGTATATTTTTGTTAAATCTCATTAATATATTTGTGCCTTGAATCACTTGTAGATGGTTGTCATCTAAAGCAATCCATAAAGAAGATATAAATTATTAGAAGAGAAGAATTCCTTGTCTAATGTGTGAAATGCAAAAGTGTCTACCTTCGACATTTTTCAATGCACAAGAACACTACCTCATACACCAAGTTGAGGAGATTGAATTGTGTGGACCTGTACACACAAGGTCAATGTGGATGGTTGAGAGGCACTTGAAATTTTTGAAGGCTTTGGTTAGACAAAGAGCACATCCCGAGGGTTATATGGTGGAGGGATACATGGTATACCAGACCATGGTGTACATTACTGAATATCTTCCTAAGTTTACAACAAAGATCCATGTAGATCGCATTTGGGATCCCAACTCCATTAACAAATTCGAAGGGGAGTACTTGATGGGGAAAGGTAGATTGAGGAAAGTGACAGGTAATTATAAGATGGTCATGGAGATTAATTAGAATACATTTTACATTTGATTTTTATGTATATTGTACTTATTTAATTATTAATCTTCAATATTGATCAATTATAAATTAAGGTCGTATACTGTGGTAATTAACTAATTATACGTCGTTTGTGAATTTCATTTTTTTTTTATACAGTTGGTCGAGAGTGGGATGCACTACATTTTTACATCACAAACAATCTTGATTGGATGACGGTATGGATTGAACGATGTCAACAATCTGGTTGTGCATTAACATGGGAAGGTGTGGCTTCATTGGTTAAAGAAGCTCATCTTAATGGATATTCCACTGTTACACCAAGGGAAATTGATTTAGCATATGGTTTAAGAGATAAATAGGTATGTATAAATATATTAATCACCCATATTATTTAATTATTTTGAATTATATTGATGTATATATATGTTGAGATTTTTTCTTTGCATACATTCGGCCAAGAATAAATATGTTTTTCAACTGATGATATTGCAATAAATTTTGCATGTTTGACATATTGTAGGTGAAACACTACAAGGCTATGTGGTGCAATGGTCATAAATTTTGAATCAAAAATTTGGATGACACGAAGAAAACTTGTGATTCTGGGATAATTGCAGTCTTTCAGGTGACTAATGTTTCATCTAGAAGCGACATACATCAAGAAGTCTCAGAAAATCAATACTATGGGATTTTGGATGATATACTTGAGTGTGACTTTAAGTCCTTCAAATTAGTTATGTTTGTTATCCTATGGTACAAACTACGATTGAATGAAAATGATCCCGAAAGAACTGTTATTGAACATGATAATGGATTTACCATGGTTAATACAAGGTATTTTGAGCGAGTTGGAAATTAGCCCTATGTTCTTCCAAGCCAATGTGAGCAGGTATTTTACTCAGAGGTTCCAAGTAAAGTGGGTTGGTCATATGTTTTTATACATGATCCAAGAGGAAGGTCGATAAAGTATAATGTGGTGGAAGAAGAAGATACTGAAGAAATAGAAGATGATGTAGATGATGATCAGGATCAACAATTAGTTGATGATGTGCCCGACGAAGATGTCGAAGAGGAGGAACTAGATCATGATGATGTAGGATTTAATGTTCATGAAGATGATATCTGTGTGGATGATGACATTATCAAAACTGATATCAATGACAATGATGATGATATGACCAATCCTTACAATGTTTAATCTGGATTGGATGATACAGACAAAGAGTTGGATGAAGAAGAAGATCAATGATATTGAAATGTATGAGTTATGTGATTGTATTATCTATTGATATTAATTTATTGATAGAATTATATTTGAATTATGTGGTTACATAATTAATTTATGATGTTTTTAATTTTAATTATATTTGAATTATATTAGAATATGTTCAGTTAACAGATGTAAAAAATAAAATGGATAAACCAAAAGATGAAAGTGTGAGACCACTGCCTTGTTGGGTGTATGGAGTCTAATGAAGATCTATAAAAGTGTAATCTATGATGGTAATAATTCAAAGTGTTTGGCACATAGATGTAGTTTATAACTTGTATAAATGTGCAAGTAAATGATTGACAAACTCTACTTGAGATAGAATGACAATCCTAGTTATGTGATTATTCTTATTGATCCAATTAATAATCTTCAGTTACTGTGATTGACTAGAAGGGTTTAATATTTACTTGAAAGAACCAAATAATCACATCACACAAATACAACAAATGTGCATCAGTAAACTGGATATATATATATGCTTGATATATCAATTTAAACAACAGAAAAGCATCAAAATGGAGACAACCAGATAACTGTATAATTCCACAAACATTTGATACCAAGATTAAGCCACAAGTTCAGACATCTTCATTAACTTCATCAAAATCCATACATGCATCTGAGTCTTTTAAAGGAAAGTTTCATTTCAAACTATCTACTGTATCTTTCTCCTATCCTCCTATATCTATTTTACATTATAAAACAAATATAAATATATCAAAATTGTGAATGGGAACATCCTTTGAGAAATGCCTTTTTCTTAACAAAAATAACAAACTAGAAATTATGCTCTATTAAGCCATAAATAGATGTTTGACAGATAATCTCGGTAAGCTATCCGCTTGTGTGTATCAGCATCCTCCAGTGCATTCCTTATGGCTATCTCCATTTCGAATGATACATATTTTGAATTATGTTTCCTACTTGACCTACTTATCCACAAATGGCAATTTGATAGTGGAAAGATATGATCCTAATATGGTAAAAACTGTATATGCAATATCAAGGTATGAATTAATATGTTCAATTAAGAGATGTCAAATGAAATGGATAATACTAATGTAATGAAAATAAGGGAGACCAGTGCCTTATTGGGTAAAACGGAGTCAAATGAAAGCCTTCAATGAATGGTTCCTATCTAGCAAGTTCTCTAATTGTTTGGCATATAATTATGAGTTTATAACTGGTATAAACATGCAAGTATGTAATTGATAAACCCTACTTGAGGCAGAATATCAAATTTGATTATCTGATTCTTCTTACTAATCCAAATGAAATTCCCAGATTACTGTACTTGATTGAAAGAGATTTAATTCTTCATTAAAGAATCCAATAAATCAAATCACACAGAAACAACAAATGTGCACTGATAAATTGAATATATACTTGATACTTCAATTTAAATAATCAAGAAACATTAAATTGGAGACAATCAAATAATTGCAAGAATCCAACAAACAATTGATACTAGAATGAAGCCACTAAATCAACAGTCTTTCATTATCTTCTTCAAAATTCATACATGCAACATAGTCTCCTCGAATGTCATCATTCTGAAAATTTAGTGCTTACAGTAGTCTATCCTATCCTAATTCTACTATCTTCTACCTTCTTTTAATTATCCAACAATGGATATTTATACATCAGTTTGCAAAAGTACGTGCCTTTTCGAAAAAGTTTAAAGCATAAAAAGTTTAACAAATTCCCTATTAATTAATTTCTATTTAGCCATAAATGGATTGCATACATATGCTCCGTATAATCCTGGCGCTCATGAGTATCAGCATCTCCCAACACATCGCAGATCACAATCTGCATCATTATCATTCCCTCATTTTTCTCACATGCTTCATCCAATGTCACATCCTTCACAGTGGTTGTCTTCAACATCCCTTGGAGTATTGTTTCGCATTCATTTTTCCACATAGTCACTTCTTTCGGTTTCTCTTCATCATCATATAACTTGGTGAATCTATCTTTGGCAGCCTCTGTCAATCCTTGCACATCTCCTTGTAACTCCTAAAAGAAATCGTTGTGCCTATCCATGATACAATTAGCATTTTCAATCTATGTATTACTAGGAGTATCCTTTTGCTCTAATTCTTCAAATTTTTCTTGGATTATGCTATCCACTCTCTTGTGTTCCTTTATTGCCTCCACGTATTGTGAATGTTTTCCCCGGAGTTTGTTTAACCAAGTGGTCAAAATGACCTGCCTTCTTTTGATTATTGCAACGAGTGCATCCATTTTCCCTTGAGAGTATTGCAGGTGTCTTGGTTGGAGCATAGAAGCATTGTGGTTGATTCTTGTGTTCGAGTTCTGGAGAAATCTAGCAAGTCTTCATCAAGTGGGAGATTGTTGGAAAATTGTGCCTCAATCTTGCTGGCTTGTAGCGCGTTGGTCTGAGACCTTCATGTGATTACTTTGTTCCTTGTTGCCATGAATCTTTTTGGTCGGTGGGACTCCTGAGGGTGTTCCAACAATGGCCCAACGGGTTTGGCTTGGTGGCATGCTTTATCGGTAGAGCGATCTCATATCAGCGGGTGACAATTCTTGTCCCACCGATATGACAATAATGTGTTGAGCGGTTGAAGTGGGACCAAGCAGCGATGAAACTGATCAACGACTGTAGTGGAGTTGATCTGATGGTGCTCATCACATTTCACACTCATTTGAGGCAAGTATTGACGAAAGCCTTTGAGTCGGGCAGAATTGCTTATGCATTTGACACGTGGTTGTTTGATCAACAATGCCCGAGTGTTCTGGTTGTGGACATGTGTCGTCGTTTCGAGGAAATTTGCTGAGAATGTGGCAGATTCTTTATTGATTCCCTAAAACTGCTTTAGCGGCATACGCATGGCTTGGTAGGACCCAAGCGTGATCTAAGCGAAGTTCACGAGTGGTGGACATGTGTTAGCATCGAAAGCTAGTTCTAGGTGGGCTGGAGGGAATATTGGAGATTCTCTCCTTGATGCCCCAAAAGTCCACGAGTGGTGGATGTGTGTCTCGGTGGGCCTGGCTACGGTGATGGTTGAGTTTACGAAGGCGGTTACCTCTTGACCATGGTTTTGCTAGCTGGTAGTTACGCAAGGTTGGTTGGTTGTTTGACAGTTGTTTGGCTAACCACCATACCGTGAGGGATTTCCTCTTGGATAGTGGTAGGGTTGTTGACCACCTAACCTTAGAGGTTTGATGAATGGCTAGCAATGGATCTCAAGGCTTGGTTGACTAATTTTCTCAACTACCAAGCGGTGGATGAATGGCATCACGACACATGGTGCGATATCATTCGTTGATTTACATCGTTATTGCAAATCAACAGCTAGTGACCGAAAGCTTGGGCACTTGTTTTGAAGGTTTGATCAGAGTGCAAATTTATTGTAGGGTGGCTCAATGTTTGCTGCAAGGGCAGTGCACGCAATCTAAGATGGTGAATATTTTCGGTGGGGTAATTAGTACCTTGATGGCCATTGGTTGAAAAGAACGATAGAGCTCAGTAGATTAAGGGCTTCGAAGATCAAATGATAGGTGATCGGTGAGATCGATCAGTGATCAAAGTGTGTGTGTTCGAGTGGTATGTGAAGAGCATTGTAACCATGAACACTGAGACACAAAAAAAATGAGAAGATGTGAACCCATGGTGGCCATTAGGCTGGGCTAGCCGAGAGGCTAGCTGAGAGAGTCAACTAGTGAGATGAAATGAATCTTCATTGTATGTCATGTGAGGACATTGTAATAGTGTAAGGTTTCAGTCTATGTTGTTTCCTATATTCTCTAGATGAACAAGATGTAACTCCGATAAATTCCATGAGCCTGAGATTGTATTGTAACTCTATTTGTTACTGAATAATACAATGGCTCGATCTTTTGGAGCGTGGGGTTTTTTACCCGAAATGGTTTTCCCCACTTAAATATGTGCATTCATATGTTTGTTTTTCATGCTTATTGATTCTATAGTTGTGAATCTATACATGGTGTTGAATCTAGCTTTGTCTACATGTACTTTTCTTAGAAAACAACTGTTCCTATTTCCGCTTTATGGCATGTAGTGGTTTGTGTTTTTGAGGTGGTTTGAAGAAATGAAAATCACCAAAGCCACTGTTCTTCTTAGGTGTTTCCTTCTAAGTTGACCCGTTCCTTTCCCCAACAGTACTTACTATAGAAATCATTCAAAAAGGGTATTGTAGATAGAAACCTTTACTTCAAAGTTGAGAGAGATCAAATCTTGATTGTGGTTGTATATTTTGATGACATAATATTTGGAGGAAATGAGGCAACGTGTGAAAATTTTACAGAGAAGATGCAAAATGAGTTTGAAATGTCAATTCTCAGAGAGATGATTTTTTTCATTGGGATGCAAATTAGTCAATCAAAAAGAGGTATATTCATTTCAAAAACAAAACATGTTAAGGAAATGTTAAATAAGTTTAGAATGGAGGAATCTAAACTAGTATGCAATCCCATGGTTACTGGTTGTAAATTAAGTAAAACTAACGAATCTTCTAAGATAGATAAGACCAAATATAGATCCATGATTGGTGGACTACTATATCTAACTATAAGTAGACCTGGTATTATGCATGTAGTATGTCTTGTGGCATGATTTCAATAAGATCCTACAGAATCACATGTTGTAGTAGTCAAAAATATATTCAAATATTTATAAGGCACTCTGGACTATGGTCTATGGTATTCTAAGAACGTTGATCTCTCTTTGAGTTCTTATATAGATGTAGATTGTGTAGGTTGTGCAAATGAAAAAAGTACAAGTGGATGTGCTTCCTTCTGTTGGGTCTGAAAAATGTTGGTTTCAATGAACCACGAGAGGCTGCCACACTCTCACTACGTTGATGGCCAACTAACAAGCCCAACCGATATGGTTGAACCTTCTACTCTTAAGGCTCTGCTAAACCTCGACAGGTGCTCTCATATGAGTGACATAGATTTTGAACTATGTTTCCTACTTGACCTAACTATCCACAAATGGAAATTTGATAGTGGAAAGATATGATCCTAATTTAGTATAAATAGTAGATGCAATATGAAGGTAAAATCTAATATATTCGGTTAACAGATGTCAAATGAAATGAATAAAACTGATGTAATGAAAATAAGGGAGACCAGTGCCTTATTGGGTAAAAATAGAGTCGAATGAAAGTTTTAGATAAATGACTTCTATCTGGCAGGGATTCTAATTATTTGGCATATGATATTTAGTCTATAACTTCTATAAACATGCAAGAATGTAATTATCAAACTCTTCTTAATGATCCAAACGATAATTCTAGATTACTATGAATGACTTGAAGGAATTAATCTTTACTTGAAAGAACCAACCAATACACCACACAAATACATCAAATGTGTATTGATAAACTGAGAATATACTTGATATGTCAATTTAAATAATAAAGAAATATCAACCTTGGAGACAACTTGATAATATTTCAGTTAACTTTAACAAATAATTGATACCAAAATAGCACCAAAATATCAAATTTCTTTCATTTGATCCTTCAAAATTTATACATGCATCATAGTCCCCTTGAACATCATTCTAAAAATATAGTGCCTACATCAGTCTATCCTATTCTAATTCTACTATTTTCTTCTACCTTTACTATTATCCAACAACAAATATTTATACATTAGTTTGCAAAAGGACGTGACTTTTCGAAAAGTCTTAAGCATAAAATTTTAACAAGCTTATCATTAACTAATTTTTATTAAGCCACAGATGAATGACAAACAAACATATGTTTTGTATAATCTTGGCACTCATGAGTATCAGCATCTTCTAATGCATCGCGGATCACAATCTCCATCATCATCATTCGTTCATTCTGCTCACATGCTTCATCCATCGTTACGTCCTTCATACTGGTTGTCTTCAATATCTCTTGGAGTATCGTTTCACATTCGCTTTTCCATGTAGTCACTTCTTTCAATTTTCCTTCATCATCACATAACTTAGTCAATCTGTCTTCGGCAACTTTTGTCAATCCCTGCACATCCCCTTGTAATTCCTCAAAGAAATACCTGTGCCTATCCATGATACAATTAGCATTTTCAATCTCTACATTACTAAGAGTATCCTTTTGCTCCAATTCCTCAAATTTTTCTTGGATTCCGCTATCCACTCTCCTGTGCTCTTTTATTCCATCCACGTATTGTGAATTTTTTCCCCAGAGTTTATTTTACCAAGTGGTTAAAATGACCTGCCTCCTTTTGATTATTGTAGCAAGTGCATCCATTTTCCCTTGAGAGTATGCAGTTGACCCTTCCCAATGATCATTTTTCTATGAACTCTCACCTTGGGTGAGCATCTTTGTTGGCTCTCTTACATCACCTACCAAGTATTTTAGGCATTCATTCTCTCTCAACATCCTCTCATTATTGGTTTTATACATCTCCCTTTCCCTGATCAATGCTTGGATTTGGGTTTTATTCAACTTGGCTATATTTATCCCAATATCTGCAGTTGCTACAGGATCAACCTCCCCAGCCTTCAGGGTCATGATATGTCTAAATGCCTTCTCAGTATCGATAATAATTGATTTCTTGTGAGGAGGATACAAGGCCCAAATCATCAATGTTTCATCATCAGGATTGTATCTTTATCCTGTGTATACCTTCATCACCTTCTCTATGCTGAGCTTGTGGGTAGCATTGTTATCTTTTAAGAAACTATCAAAGACTAATGCAGAATTCATATCCAAACCTAGAAAATTCATAACACCTGCCTTTTCTAGCATCTCCCTTCCCTTTTCAAGGGTCTTATTAATCATCTCTTTTTCTACCTCATCCTTTAGGCATTTTAACAGTTGATCTTCATTTCCTGAAGTGACATTGTCAACATGTCCCCTTATCTCTTTCCCTTTTTGCTTATATAAAAATGTCTTAAACTTCGAGGTCTTTATAAATCCATCATCTGATATAAAAGACATATAGTCTTCATGTCTTGTATCTACATCCATGGTTTCCTCAACATCTATTTCTCTGGCAACATAGGCATAATCCTGAGTCTTCATTCTTGATACCTTCCTAGATGAGCTTTGTGGCCTATCTACATCAGATATCCCTTTAATGGAGGATAACAATTCAACATCCATCAACTCCTGATCATGTTTATCAATCACCATTTCTACTTCCTTTGCTTCCAGGTTCCTAATTATGTCATCAGATGGATGGGGTATATGCTGATACCCTCCAAAATTTATTCTTTGTCTGGTAGAGTGGATATATCCCTTTGGATCAAAGTTTTTTCTTGATGGTGCCCTTCTCATGTTTTAGTGCAATAATTTATCCAGAATAAGAGTGTAACCCTCTTTAGACAATACAGTAAAATCACTAAAGCATAGTGTATTGGGCATGAAGGCCTGTTTTCCATATGAACTTAAGTTCATGACATTAGAGAAATTCATTTGCCTAACAATTTCTAAGTATGCAATTCTATCTGGGACTGTTCTAGGCAAAATGAATGGTGTATCCTCAAAACCATAGACCCTAATCATTGTAGCATTCTCCAAGCAATACCAATCCCCGCAGTTGTGGTCGATCGATCCATTATAATCCCTAGGCCTAAGAAACCTTTTTACTTCTTTAGATAAAGAGTCATCACAAGGATGATTGAAAATCTATACAAGGGTTTCACAAAGAATTCTTCAAAATGCAAGAAATTTGAATTGGCAAAACTTTTGTCCCAAACAACAGTCCATAATTGAATAGGCAATGGCTTACCTTCCTTGTCAGATTGAGAAATCCTCATCTCCTGGGGCCACAATCCTATATCTTGTCCAAAATACAACACTAAGTGCATCAGCAATGAATAATTCCTGAGATGGAGAACAGAGGCACCATTCTTTATTGCCATCAAACCTGCATCCAACTCCTTAAAAACATGTGCAGCATAATCAAATGATCTGGAATTGTGATATTGAATGTCTATAGCAATCACCATGGGCACAACTACCATATGCTTAGGTACCTCCATCCCCAATGCTTGCCCTACTAAATAGTAAGTATATTTCAGGTATGGTTCGGAAAGATCTACATGAAAGGGTGGCACCTCACTGTCTTCCATCGAAATAGGCTTGCCATGACACCTAATTCTATGCAGAGGTAACCTCCACCCTTTATAAATGGTGTCCATCCTTCTGAACTCATTTTCGAGCTCCTCACTTATTATTTTCTCATTGCATATTCCCTCTATCTTGAAAACCTCTGTAATCGCATTCTCAAATGCATGTATCAACGGATTCCCTGACAAATCACCTATAGCCTTATTTTTTGAGTCATAATGTCCAGCTAGTAATTTTACCAGTTTGACATCAATAAAAACATTAGGGCACACCAATTTCCCTAAATTGAGCCTCCATGGATTGCATACCGGCTCAAAGCGATTTCTCCTGTGATAATGGAAATTGAATAACTCATACCCTCTTATTGGAGTCCAAACATCTCCTATGAATTTGCACTTGTCGTCTAATTTGTCAACTTCTGCTTTGAGCTATGTAGAAAGCCTAGCCTTAGGCCTAGAACCAGGTAATTGGTCTATGAGGTCTTGATTCAACTTTCTTTCAGTGCCAACTGGTTGCAATTCAGTCTTTTGCCTCTTTGTTTTTGATTGACTACTCTCTCCGAATCCTTTTCCCTTTGTTTTTCCTGAACCAGTGCCCTCCATATTAAAATTCACAAATTCTAAGAAGATGAGAAACTTACTGTATTTGTCTGCAAATCCAAGCCAGATGAATTCCTTTATCATTCCGCTCATTCCCTTGCTCTCCTTCATTGTCAATTCCTTGAAACAATGATTTCAATTGAGCATATCTTGATATGAAAAATCTTTATGCTTTGTGGTGCCATTAATGTCTTTACTGAGACATGAATGCTGCAATTTTTTTGAAACTCTCACTGTCACATCAGAAATCATATCGGCAAGACAATTCAAATCTTTGGCCGATCCATTTGTTCAACGTTTACCTATCTACCAACACGTCTTGCAATTTCCCCAATATCACAAGTCTCTCTGACAGCTTCTTTCCTTTCACTTCTTATATCACCATGACCTTTACCAAAATAACTATCACCCAAACTTAATGAATCGAGCCAATGGTTCTTCACCTTACTCTGAAAGCTCTTTGTCTCACCGAGATGTTTTATTTATCGCCTTATGTTGCCGAGACCAATCACTGATCTTGTTGACAAAATGATACTCGCCGTGATGTCTCCTAGATCTCCCTGTGGTGACATGTCTCACCGATATGCTTTTTCTTTGGTAAGACAACATGCATCATCTCCTCGACACCTTTTATCTCCACATGCTTGGTTCTATCGGTGTAACCCGAGGGGTCGGTAAGACTTTCTGAACTCTCCTCGACATCACTTGTCCCACCGAGTGAGTCCTCCCTTTGCCTTATCAGCAAGACCAATAGCACTTCGGGCAGTGTTTTGAAATCTCTTTCCGATGACCAAAGTCTCTCCGATAGACTTTACCTTTCTCCAATCGGAAAAAGGTAACTTAGCTCGATATGACCTCTCATCATCACACCGATATCTTTTGTCTTGCCGATAAGAAATACAAACCCGCATTCTTTTGGTATATAATTTTATCGGTGTGACCCTTCTGATGTCCTATCGATATACTGAGGATATGTATATTGTCATCGATAAGACCTGCATCACCTTATGCCGATATTTTTATATGTTAGAGATTTAGTGGTAGATGAATTTTATGGGGTTATATGGTGAAATATAAATGAAAATTTGGTAAAAAATGCTATATGAGGATTTTTATGTCTGTATTTTCAACCTTTTTTGGGAGACTAATAATCATGAAGGTTAATGTATTTTTCAAAATTTTATAGTTCTACTACTCTCTCAGCTGTCTTGTGGGCCAATTTGGCCACATTTACTGTCAGGTGTGTAGCTTCTGTTGTTGAAGTTTTAGAAGCTCTCTTGATGATTAGCCTTCCCCTTAGGTGTGGTCTAATATCAGTTACATTTGGCTTTCTGCCCTGGGGTGCCAATGCCCATATGGCTAGAGTTTCATACTCCTCACTAAAGGCAGAGTCCTACAGAGCTGCCTTAACCTCTTCTTCACTGTTTTGTATAGGGTGCTTGGATTGTAAGATAGCATTGAATGCAACCACATCAGCTATGTCCCATTAAGGAAAAAGTAAGATACCACCCTGAGTCACAAGTCTTCTTCCCTCCTCAGGAGTGATGCCTTTGAATTCTTTCATTAATTCGGCCTTGACCTCATCATCATTCTCCTGCTCAGACCTATCAGGTCTCGATTCTCTCCTACTCTTGCATTTGTTCTGGTACTTTTCTAGTTTCATCCTCCAAACTAGTTGCAAGAATACAAGAGTCTTTACAAATGCATCATCGTCCAAGAATGCCTTGCAGGCCTCCATCTTGGCATCATGTACACATTGCCCCTTTACATCCATTTTTTCTTTATCGCCTTATGTCGTCGAGACCAATCATTTGGCTTGTCAACAAAATGATACTCATCGTGATGTCTCCTAGATCTCCCCACGGTGACATGTCTCACCGATATGCTTTTTCTTCGGTAAGACAACACGCATCGTCTCCTTGACACCTTTTATCTCTGCATGCTTGGTTTTGTCAGTGTAACCTGAGGGGTCGGTAAGACTTTATGAACTCTCCTCGGCATCACTTGTCCCATCGAGTGAGTCCTCCCTTTGCCTTATCAGCAAGACCAATAGTGCTTCGGGCAGTGTTTTGAAATCTCTCTCCGATGACCAAAGTCTCTTCGATAGACTTTACCTTTCTCCAATCATCAAAAGGTAGCTTAGCTCGATATGACCTCTCATCGTCACGCCAATATCTTTTGTCTTGCCGATAGGAAATACAAACCCGCATTCTTTTGGTATATAATTTTATCGGTGTGACCCTTCTGATAAACTGTCGATATACTGAGGATATGTATATTGTCATCGATAAGACCTACATCAACTTATGCCGATATTTTTATATGTTAGATATTTAGTGCCAAATGAATTTTATGGGGTTTTATAGTGAAATATAAATTGGAATTTGGTAAAAAATGCTATATAAGGTAGTTTAAAAGGAATATACTTATCTTCGATGTGGTTAATGAAGCCTTTACATAGTCTATTAGATTCCAAATTTAATTCTTAAAGGTCTACTTCTGATTCCAAGTGAAAATCTAAGTTAACCTAGGCATCACTATCCATATTTGTAAACTATTGTGTTACACATGGATAAACTATTTCTAAGATATCTTAAGCAAATACAGCAGATTTAGCAATAAATAGTGAGGTGTCTTATTAAACTATGCCAAATCCTCACTTTATCCCAATAATTGCAAAAGATAAATCGACTTGGTTATTTTTTATATATAAAATGGGAAACCAAGGTCCCAACCCTATTACATAGCAAGCCCGGAGGATATGAAAAGAAAAACCAAAAAATAACTAACTATAAATAATTAATAGAAGAACAAAGAAAAATAGCACATAAATAACTAACAAACAACAAGAAAAAACTACAAGTTGTAGCATGTCTTTTGGGGAGTCACATATCCCCAATATTCAAAAAGGAAAGAAAAAATATCATCCTTAGGGTATTTCTTTCTATCCTTCTTTAAAACAAGACTATCAAGATTACCCTTCAACCTTCTTTTCTAGAACTCCCACACAACATTCTGGAGTAGAAGCATAGAAGTAACCTATGGATCACCTTATTACTAAAATTAAGCACATTATTGAATCTTTCCTCCAAAGTTTCTAGAATTTGCTCTAAATAATTAAGAGAATTGGTGTTATGGCCACAATGAGAATATAAATGCACAAGATCAAAGTTATTGTCCACCTAAATTCCTTTTACTAAAATTAAGCACATTATTTACTCTTTCCTCCAAAGTTTCTAGAATTTGCTCCAAATAATTAATAGAATTGGTGTTATGGCCACAATGAGAACATAAATGCACAAGATCAAACTTATTTTCCACCTAAATTCCTTTACCCTTGACATCATCCATGGCCACCATATCATTTCTAGGGACTAAATTCACATCATTTTCAACCTCTCAATCATCCCCTATGTTAGAAGACTTAGTGTCATAAAGAACATTCATTT
>CM021100.1:476810699-476972400 GCA_007115665.2 Sequoiadendron giganteum | reverse complement strand
GACGATGTCAATCCATTTGGAGAGCTGAAATCTATTTACTTGGTGTGGCCTGTTTTTACTATCAAAAATAACATTCCTCCATGGATGTCAATAAAGAGGGAACACATAACGTTGGCAATTATTTTTCCAAGTATTTGTTTACATCAATTTTCTTTAATGTAGTAGCATCTCATTTGTCTTATTTGTTGCGTAGTGACTTATATGTTTTTTCATTTAATAGTCATGTACATGAATTTATATATATTGCAGTAAAATGGTTATAATAATTATGTAATGTTTATGTTCATTCAACTAGGTAAGTACCAAGTTAAAGATATGAATGTATATATTGAGCCTCTTATCGATGAGTTACTAAAGTTATGGAATGGCGTCACTATGTATGACGTATCTAGACCAATAGGACAAAGACAATTTCAATTCCATGCAATGCTTGTATGGAAAATTCATGATGCCCCAGGGCTAACACATTTTTTTGGTATGTTATAACATTCAACTGCATGACTTTAACGATATTTAATTTTATGAAGTAGATATCATGCATGTTTTTTAAATAATCTATTCATTATATATAATTATAAAAATTGACATATTTAATCCAAATATATATGATTTGCAGGTCTTCAAACAAAGGGAAAATTTGCATGTCCAATTTGTGGTCCAAAGATGAAATCTCGTCGTTCAACAAGTTTAGGAAAGCAAGTGTTTGATGAGTATAGGCACTTCCTCCACATAAATCATAAGTATCGAACTACTGAAAAACATCTTTTCAATGGGAAAGAAGAGACTACATCAAAACCACGAAGAATAACACCTCGCCTATGGAAGTTGGAATATAATAGAATTAATTGTCAAGGTTATTCATCGGATCAAATTGTTTATCTATCATTTATGATATGTTTTGAATTTATATTTTTATATTGTGTTGTGTTTACTCATATTGTAATTGATAATTATTGTCGTTGTTAATTTGTTTAACTTATATGCTTCATGAAGGTCATCAAGGCATTAATGGTCGGCTTCCACAGGGACTAAAAAGTTATCCCAGACAATTTAGTAGGTTGCCCTACTATGAGCAGCTACAAATTGTGCATTTGTTTGATACAATGCATATCGGAAAGAATATGATAGAAACGTTATGGAAAATATTAGATGGAAGGCATGACAAAGAAAAAATTGTCAAAATTTGTAGTGACATTCAGGAAGCCAGTCATACAATGAAAATTTTCATTCAATTAAATAGCGATGGAGACCAAATTAATATAAGTGCCCTTCCTTGGTTATTAATGGAGCAGAAAAGCAATGCTATAAAACAAGTCATACGAAAAATTCAATATCCCACAGGATTTGTTGCGAACATAAACAATATCATAAAAAAAGAAAGGTGAATTTGGGTCAGGGATGAAAACGCATGATTGAAATACCTTCATTAAGGTAATTATTTTGGTATATTATATATATATTTGTATACTGCATGTACTTTTCAGTGTATTATGTTTACTACTTTTGGAAAAATATTAATGAAAAGATCATTTTATAATTGTTGCAGTACGTTCCACCTCTATCTCTCCCAAAAAACTTCGACAAAAATGTCAAGCAATTTATATATGATCTTGGAAAATACATGAGGTAAGTAGTGATATTTGTTCAATTCGTTGTATATTTTTGTTAAATCTCATTAATATATTTGTGCCTTGAATCACTTGTAGATAGTTGTCATCTAAAGCAATCCATAAAGAAGATATAAATTATTGGAAGAGAATAATTCCTCATCTAATGTGTGAAATGAAAAAGTGTCTACCTTCAACATTTTTCAATGCATAAGAACACTACCTCATACACCAAGTTGAGGAGATTGAATTGTGTGGACCTGTACACACAAGGTCAATGTGGATGGTTGAAAGGCACTTGAAATTTTTGAAGGCTATGGTTAGACAAATAGCACATCCCGAGGGTTCTATGGTGGAGGGATACATGGTATACTAGACCATGGTGTACATTACTGAATATCTTCCTAAGTTTGCAGCAAAGATCCATGTAGATCGCATTTGGGATCCCAACTCCATTAACAAATTCGAAGGGGAGTACTTGATGGGGAAAGGTAGATTGAGGAAAGTGATAGGTAATTATAAGATGGTCATGGAGATTAATTAGAATACATTTTACATTTGGTTTTTATGTATATTGTACTTATTTAATTATTCATCTTCAATATTGATCAATTATAAATTAAGGTCGTATACCATGGTAATTAACTAATTATATGTCGTTTATGAATTTCAATTTTTTTTGATACAGTTGGTCGAGAGTGGGATGCACTACATTTGTACGTCACAAACAATCTTGATTGGATGACGGTATGGATTGAACGATGTCAACAATCTGGTCATGCATTAACATGGGAAGGTGTGGCTTCGTTGGTTAAAGAAGCTCATCGTAATGGAGATTCCAATGTTACACCAAGGGAAATTGATTTAGCATATGGTTTAAGAGATAAACAGGTATGTATAAATATATTAATCACCCATATTATTTAATTATTTTGAATTATATTGATGTATATATATGTTGAGATTTTTTTCTTTGCATACATTCGGCCAAGAATAAATCTGTTTATCAACTGATGATATTGCAATAAGTTTTGCATGTTTGACATATTGCAGGTGAAACACCACAAGGCTATGTGGTGCAATGGTCATAAATTTTGAATCAAAATTTTGGATGACACAAAGAAAACTTGTGATTCTGGGATAACCGTAGTCTTTCAAGTGACTAATGTTTCATCTAGAAGCGAAATACATCCAGAAGTCTCATAAAATCAATACTATGGGATTTTGGATGATATAATTGAGTGTGACTTTAAGTCCTTCAAATTAGTTTTGTTTGTTGTCCTATGGTATAGGCTACGATTGAATGAAAATGATCCCGAGAGAACTGTTATTAAACATGATAATGGATTTACCATGGTTAATACAAGGTATTTTGAGCGAGCTGGAAATGAGCCCTATGTTCTTCCAAGCCAATGTGAGCAGGTATTTTACTCAGAGGTTCCAGGTAAAGCGGGTTGGTCATATGTTGTTAGACATGATCCAAGAGGAAGGCCGGTAAAGTATAATGTGGTGGAAGAAGAAGATACTGAAGAAATAGAAGATGATGTAGATGATGATCAGGATCAACAGTTAGTTGATGATGTGCCTGACGAAGATGTCAAAGAGGAGGAACTAGATCATGATGATGTAGGAGTTAATGTTCATGAAGATGATATCCATGTGGATGATGACATTATCGAAACTGATATCAATGATGATGATGATGATATGACCAATCCTTACAATGTTGAATCTGGATCAGATGATACAAACAAAGAGTTGGATGAAGAAGAAGATCAATGAAATTGAAATTTATGAGTTATGTGATTGTATTATCTATTTGATATTAATTTTTGGATAGAATTATATTTGACTTATGTGGTTACATAATTAATTTATGATGTTTTTAATTTGAATTATACTTGAATTATATTAGAATATGTTCAGTTAACAGATGTAAAAAATAAAATGGATAAACCAAAAGATGAAAGCGTGAGACCACTGCCTTGTTGGGTGTATGGAGTCTAATGAAGATCTATAAAAGTGTAATCTATGATGGCAATAATTCTAAGTGTTTGGCACACAGATGTAGTTTATAACTTGTATAAATGTGTCAGTAAATGACTGACAAACTCTACTTGAGATAGAATGACAATCCTAGTTATGTGATTCTTCTTATTGATCCAATTAATAATCTTCAGTTACTATGATTGACTAGAAGGGTTTAATCTTTACTTGAAAGAACCAAATAATCACATCACAAAAATACAAAAAATGTGTATCGGTAAACTGAATATATATATATGCTTGATATATCAATTTAAACAACAGAAAGCATCAAAATGGAGACAACTAGATAACTATATAATTCTACAAATAGCTAATACCAAGATTAAGCCACAAGTTCAAACATCTTCATTAACTTCATCAAAATTCATACATGCATCTGAATCTTTTAAAGAAAAGTTTCATTGCAAACTATTTGTTTTATCTTTCTCCTATCTGCCTATATCTATTTTACATTATGAAACAGATATAAATATATCAAAATTGTGAAAGGGCACGTCCTTTGAGAAATGTCTTTTGCTTAACAACAATAAAAAACTAGAAATTATGCTCTATTAAGCCATAAATATATGTTTGACAGATAATCTCAGTAAGTTGGCCACTTGTGGGTATCAGCATCCTCCAATGCATGCCTTATGGCTATCTCCATTTCGAATGATACAGATTTTGAATTATGTTTCCTACTTGATCTACTTATCCACAAATGGCAATTTGATAGTGGAAAGATATGATCCTAATTTGGTAAAAAATGTATATGCAATATCAAGGTATGAATTAATATGTTCAATTAAGAGATGTCAAATGAAATGGATAATACTAATGTAATGAAAATAAGGGAGACCAATGCCTTATTGGGTAAAATGAAGTCAAATGAAAGCCTTCAATGAATGGTTCCTATCTAGAAAGTTCTCTAATTGTTTGGCATATAATTATTAGGTTATAACTGGTATAAACATGCAAGTATGTAATTGATAAACCCTACTTGAGGTAGAATATCAAATCTAATTATCTGATTCTTCTTACTGATCCAAATGAAATTCCCAGATTACTGTACTTGATTGAAAGGGATTTAATTCTTCATTAAAGAATCCAATAAATCAAATCACACAGAAACAACAAATGTGCACTGATAAATCGAATATATACTTGATACTTCAATTTAAATAATCAAGAAATATCAAATTGGAGATAATCAAATAATTGCAAGAATCCAACAAACAATTGATACCAAAATGAAGCCACTAATTCAACAGTCTTTCATTATCTTCTTCAAAATTCATACATGCAACATAGTCTCCTCGAATGTCATCATTCTAAAAATGTAGTGCTTACAGCAGTCTATCTTATCCTAATTCTACTATCTTCTACCTTCTTTTAATTATCCAACAATGGATATTTATACATCAGTTTGCAAAAGGACATGCCTTTTCGAAAAATTTTAAAGCATAAAAAGTTTAACAAATTCCCTATTAATTAATTTCTATTTAGCCATAAATGGATTGCATACATATGCTCCATATAATCTTGGCACTCATGAGTATCAAAATCTCCCAACGCATCATGGATCACAATCTCCATCATTATCATTCGCTCATTCTACTCACATGCTTCATCCAATGTCACATCCTTCATATTGGTTGTCTTCAACATCTCTTGGAGTATTGTTTCACATTCATTTTTCCACATAGTCACTTCTTTCAGTTTCTCTTCATCATCATATAACTTGGTCAATTTGTCTTCGGTAGCCTCTATCAATCCTTGCACATCTCCTTGTAACTCCTCAAATAAATCCCTGTGCCTATCCATGATACAATTAGCATTTTCAATCTTTGTATTACTAGGAGTATCCTTTTGCTCTAATTCCTTAATTTTTTCCTGGATTCTGCTATCCACTCTCCTGTGTTCCTTTATTGCATCCATGTATTGTGAATGTTTTCCCTAGAGTTTGTTTAACCAAGTGGTCAAAATGACCTGCCTTCTTTTGATTATTGCAGTGAGTGCATCCATTTTCCCTTGAGAGTATGCAGTTGATCCTTCCCAATGGTCCTTTTTCTATGAACTCTCACCTTGGGTGAGCATCTTTGTTGGATTTGTTACAACACCTACCAAGTCTTTCAGGCGTTCATTCTCTCTCAACATCCTCTCATTATTGGTTTTATACATCTCCCTTTCCCTAATCAATGCTTGGATTTGGGCTTTATTCAACTTGGCTATATTTATCACAATATCTATAGTTGCTACAGGATCAACCTCCCCAGCCTTCAGGGTCATGATATGTTTGAATGCCTTCTTAGTATCAATAACAATTGATTTCTTGTGAGGAGGATACAAGGCCCAAATCATCATTGTTTCATCATCAGGATTGTATCTTGGTCCTGTGTATACCTTCATCACCTTCTCTATGCTAAGCTTGTGGGTAGCATTGTTATATTTTAAGAAACTATCAAAGACTAATGCAGAATTCATATCCAAACCTAGAAAAATCATAACACCTGTCTTTTCTAGCTTCTCCCTTCCCTTTTTAGGGGTCATATTAATCATCTCTTTGTCTACCTCATCCTTTAGGCTTTTTAATAGTTGATCTTCATTTCTTGAAGTGACATTGTCAACCTGTCCCCTTATCTCTTTCCCTTTTTGCTTATATAAAAATGTCTTAAACTTCGAGGTCTTTATAAATTCATCATCTGATATAAAAGACCTATAGTCTTCATGTCTTGTATCTACATCCATTGTTTCCTCAACATCTATTTCTTTGGAAACATAGGCATAATCTTGAGTCTTCATTCTTGATACCTTCCTAGATGAGCTTTATGGCCTATCTACATCAGATATCCCTTTAATGGAGGATAACAATTCAGCATCCATTAACTCCTAATCATGTTTCTCAATCACCATTTTTTCTTCCTCTGCCTCCAGGTTCCTGATTATGTCATCAGATGGATGGGGTATATGTTGATACCCTCCAAACTTTATTCTTTGTCTGGCAGAGTGGATATATCCCTCTGGATCAAAGTTTTTTCTTCATGGTGCCCTTCTCATGTTGTAGTGCAATAATTTATCCAAAATTAGATTGTAACCCTCCTTAGACAATATAGTAGAATCACTAAAGCATAGTGTATTGGGCATGAAGGCCTATTTTTCATATGAACTTAAGTTCATGACACTGGAGAAATCCATTTGCCTAAAAATTTCTAAGTATGCAATTCTATCTTGGACTATTCTAGGCAAAATGAATGGTGTATCCTCAAAACCATAAACCCTAATCATTTTAGCATTCTCCAAGCAATACCAATCCCCCCAGTTGTGGTTGATCAGTCCATTATAATCCCTAGGCCTAAGAAACCTTTTTACTTCTTTAGATAAAGAGTAATCACAAAGATGATTGAAAAATCTATACAAGGCTTTCACAAAGAATTCTTCAAAATGCAGAAAATTTGAATTGGAAAACCTGTTGTCCCAAACAAAAATCCATAATTGAATAGGCAATGGCTTACCTTCCTTTTCAGATTGAGAAATCCTCAGCTCTTGGGGCCACAATCCTATCTCTTGTCCAAAATACAACACTAAGTGCATCAGCAGTGAATAATTCCTGAGATGGAGAACAGAGGCACCATTCTTTATTGCTGTCAAACCTGCATCCAACTCCTTAAAAACATGTGCAGCATAATCAAATGATCTGGAATTGTGATATTGAATGTCTGTAGCAATCACCATGGGCATAACCACCACATGCTCAGGTACTTTCATCCCCAATACTTTCCCCACTGAATTGTAAGTATATTTCAGGTATGGTTTGAAAAGATCTACATGAAAGGTGGTCCCTCACTGTCTTCCATCAGAATAGGCTTTCCACGACACCTAATTCTATGCAGAGGTAACCTCCACCCTTTATAAATGGTGTCCATCCTTCTGAACTCATTTTCGAGCTCCTCACTTATTATTTTCTCATTGCATATTCCCTCTATCTTGAAAACCTCTGTAATCGCATTCTCAAATGCATGTATCAACGGATTCCCTGACAAATCACCTATAGCCTTATTTTTTGAGTCATAATGTCCAGCTAGTAATTTTACCAGTTTGACATCAATAAAAACATTAGGGCACACCAATTTCCCTAAATTGAGCCTCCATGGATTGCATACCGGCTCAAAGCGATTTCTCCTGTGATAATGGAAATTGAATAACTCATACCCTCTTATTGGAGTCCAAACATCTCCTATGAATTTGCACTTGTCGTCTAATTTGTCAACTTCTGCTTTGAGCTATGTAGAAAGCCTAGCCTTAGGCCTAGAACCAGGTAATTGGTCTATGAGGTCTTGATTCAACTTTCTTTCAGTGCCAACTGGTTGCAATTCAGTCTTTTGCCTCTTTGTTTTTGATTGACTACTCTCTCCGAATCCTTTTCCCTTTGTTTTTCCTGAACCAGTGCCCTCCATATTAAAATTCACAAATTCTAAGAAGATGAGAAACTTACTGTATTTGTCTGCAAATCCAAGCCAGATGAATTCCTTTATCATTCCGCTCATTCCCTTGCTCTCCTTCATTGTCAATTCCTTGAAACAATGATTTCAATTGAGCATATCTTGATATGAAAAATCTTTATGCTTTGTGGTGCCATTAATGTCTTTACTGAGACATGAATGCTGCAATTTTTTTGAAACTCTCACTGTCACATCAGAAATCATATCGGCAAGACAATTCAAATCTTTGGCCGATCCATTTGTTCAACGTTTACCTATCTACCAACACGTCTTGCAATTTCCCCAATATCACAAGTCTCTCTGACAGCTTCTTTCCTTTCACTTCTTATATCACCATGACCTTTACCAAAATAACTATCACCCAAACTTAATGAATCGAGCCAATGGTTCTTCACCTTACTCTGAAAGCTCTTTGTCTCACCGAGATGTTTTATTTATCGCCTTATGTTGCCGAGACCAATCACTGATCTTGTTGACAAAATGATACTCGCCGTGATGTCTCCTAGATCTCCCTGTGGTGACATGTCTCACCGATATGCTTTTTCTTTGGTAAGACAACATGCATCATCTCCTCGACACCTTTTATCTCCACATGCTTGGTTCTATCGGTGTAACCCGAGGGGTCGGTAAGACTTTCTGAACTCTCCTCGACATCACTTGTCCCACCGAGTGAGTCCTCCCTTTGCCTTATCAGCAAGACCAATAGCACTTCGGGCAGTGTTTTGAAATCTCTTTCCGATGACCAAAGTCTCTCCGATAGACTTTACCTTTCTCCAATCGGAAAAAGGTAACTTAGCTCGATATGACCTCTCATCATCACACCGATATCTTTTGTCTTGCCGATAAGAAATACAAACCCGCATTCTTTTGGTATATAATTTTATCGGTGTGACCCTTCTGATGTCCTATCGATATACTGAGGATATGTATATTGTCATCGATAAGACCTGCATCACCTTATGCCGATATTTTTATATGTTAGAGATTTAGTGGTAGATGAATTTTATGGGGTTATATGGTGAAATATAAATGAAAATTTGGTAAAAAATGCTATATGAGGATTTTTATGTCTGTATTTTCAACCTTTTTTGGGAGACTAATAATCATGAAGGTTAATGTATTTTTCAAAATTTTATAGTTCTACTACTCTCTCAGCTGTCTTGTGGGCCAATTTGGCCACATTTACTGTCAGGTGTGTAGCTTCTGTTGTTGAAGTTTTAGAAGCTCTCTTGATGATTAGCCTTCCCCTTAGGTGTGGTCTAATATCAGTTACATTTGGCTTTCTGCCCTGGGGTGCCAATGCCCATATGGCTAGAGTTTCATACTCCTCACTAAAGGCAGAGTCCTACAGAGCTGCCTTAACCTCTTCTTCACTGTTTTGTATAGGGTGCTTGGATTGTAAGATAGCATTGAATGCAACCACATCAGCTATGTCCCATTAAGGAAAAAGTAAGATACCACCCTGAGTCACAAGTCTTCTTCCCTCCTCAGGAGTGATGCCTTTGAATTCTTTCATTAATTCGGCCTTGACCTCATCATCATTCTCCTGCTCAGACCTATCAGGTCTCGATTCTCTCCTACTCTTGCATTTGTTCTGGTACTTTTCTAGTTTCATCCTCCAAACTAGTTGCAAGAATACAAGAGTCTTTACAAATGCATCATCGTCCAAGAATGCCTTGCAGGCCTCCATCTTGGCATCATGTACACATTGCCCCTTTACATCCATTTTTTCTTTATCGCCTTATGTCGTCGAGACCAATCATTTGGCTTGTCAACAAAATGATACTCATCGTGATGTCTCCTAGATCTCCCCACGGTGACATGTCTCACCGATATGCTTTTTCTTCGGTAAGACAACACGCATCGTCTCCTTGACACCTTTTATCTCTGCATGCTTGGTTTTGTCAGTGTAACCTGAGGGGTCGGTAAGACTTTATGAACTCTCCTCGGCATCACTTGTCCCATCGAGTGAGTCCTCCCTTTGCCTTATCAGCAAGACCAATAGTGCTTCGGGCAGTGTTTTGAAATCTCTCTCCGATGACCAAAGTCTCTTCGATAGACTTTACCTTTCTCCAATCATCAAAAGGTAGCTTAGCTCGATATGACCTCTCATCGTCACGCCAATATCTTTTGTCTTGCCGATAGGAAATACAAACCCGCATTCTTTTGGTATATAATTTTATCGGTGTGACCCTTCTGATAAACTGTCGATATACTGAGGATATGTATATTGTCATCGATAAGACCTACATCAACTTATGCCGATATTTTTATATGTTAGATATTTAGTGCCAAATGAATTTTATGGGGTTTTATAGTGAAATATAAATTGGAATTTGGTAAAAAATGCTATATAAGGTAGTTTAAAAGGAATATACTTATCTTCGATGTGGTTAATGAAGCCTTTACATAGTCTATTAGATTCCAAATTTAATTCTTAAAGGTCTACTTCTGATTCCAAGTGAAAATCTAAGTTAACCTAGGCATCACTATCCATATTTGTAAACTATTGTGTTACACATGGATAAACTATTTCTAAGATATCTTAAGCAAATACAGCAGATTTAGCAATAAATAGTGAGGTGTCTTATTAAACTATGCCAAATCCTCACTTTATCCCAATAATTGCAAAAGATAAATCGACTTGGTTATTTTTTATATATAAAATGGGAAACCAAGGTCCCAACCCTATTACATAGCAAGCCCGGAGGATATGAAAAGAAAAACCAAAAAATAACTAACTATAAATAATTAATAGAAGAACAAAGAAAAATAGCACATAAATAACTAACAAACAACAAGAAAAAACTACAAGTTGTAGCATGTCTTTTGGGGAGTCACATATCCCCTATCTTCAAAAAGGAAAGAAAAAATATCATCCTTAGGGTATTTCTTTCTATCCTTCTTTAAAACAAGACTATCAAGATTACCCTTCAACCTTCTTTTCTAGAACTCCCACACAACATTCTGGAGTAGAAGCATAGAAGTAACCTATGGATCACCTTATTACTAAAATGAAGCACATTATTGACTCTTTCCTCCAAAGTTTCTAGAATTTGCTCCAAATAATTAAGAGAATTGGTGTTATGGCCACAATGAGAACATAAATGCACAAGATCAAACTTATTGTCCACCTAAATTCCTTTACCCTTGACATCATCCATGGCCACCATATCATTTCTAGGGACAAAATTCACATCATTTTCTGCCTCTCAATCATCCCCTATGTTAGAAGACTTAGTGTCATAAAGAACATTCATTTCATAAAGAACCTTCCTACCTTCAATATTCAACCTAGTAGTAGCTCTAATGGTTTCCTTTGAACTAAGAAATCTAACACTGCCCACAATAACCTTTTTATCCTTTCATGAAGCAGCAATTATTTTGAAAGGACTTGACTAGAGCAACATAGGGACTCAAAGTAGGGAGCAATTCTACCCTCTTTAAAAATGTCATAGCATGGCATTATTTCTCACCTCCTTAGGGTATGTGAGTTTAGTGTGGCATCATATATCCCCTGTAGTATCTAAACCCTTGCAAAAAATATTAAACTAAGAAATATACATTTGGAACTTAGTAGGAAGAAAACACAAGCATCCACCCAAGAGAATAGGCTTCACAAAAATTTGAGGCTTATTCACTATCATGCAAAACTAACCTGTTCATACAATCATACCATGGAGAACCTCCCAGCCATAAGTGACTTGATTGAAGTGACTATATCATTATTTTTAAGTAAATGCATATTTATGGAAGCTTGGGCATAATAATTAGAAGGACCAGAATTACCAATACTAACATTATCCAAGCAACCTGCAAGGGGTTCATAACAAATTTAATGGCATCAATTTGGTTGTAGGAAATAGCATCCATTTGAAGACTTCCTCAAACATAATCACAAGCGATAACAATAACCCTCTTGAGCCAAAGCAATGTGATACATAGACACCAACAATTATCACTAGGGTAAAACTCAATACCCTTCCCCAAGCACCCATTAGATGACAATTTCATTATTTTCATTATTAAGGTTATTGATAATACTTTGAGAAGTAAAGAAACTTCCTATAGACTGATATGGCCAAATGACATTAAAAATATCATCTATGCAATCATATAATAAGTCATAAATAGAAAAAGGAAAAGATAAAAGCCAACAACTAATTAAGCAAGGATCATATAGAGATGTCATATTAGGAAACCTCTAACAAATTCTATGGTGCAACAAGCCATAGTATTATTAAACTCACCTCAACAACAAAGTGTTAGAAATGGGAAATCTTCCTTTGACGACATACCCTTTAGGTTCTAATTCATAAGCTCATATGCATGCCCAAGTTTTTCCACTTATTTAATCCATTTCCAAATGAGCAATTTTCCAAGCATGAAGAATGAAAGAATAAACCCAAAAACATGTATGATAGTAGAGGGAGTAGTTTATTTTGCATTGACTCTTCATTACAATTCAAAGTATCATGTATTCCTTCTCCCATAAAATTTTTCACGGGAGAAAGGGGAGAATATTTCTAGTATTAGACACATCTAGCCTATCACCATTTTTGTTAGAAGAAAAGAGTAAATTCCAATGCAAAATCCAACACCATTTCTCATAGTGACCCTTTGTTGGACAAGGAAACACCAATGTCAATATTCACTACTCCAATCAATGGCTTATATCCTTTTTTTTTCCAAATATAGCTTGTAGGCCACCTCTATGACCACCCATCTCACTATCAACGTTGCCATCAGTAGCCCAACTATTCAATGGTCATTTTTCTAATGACTCCTTTCTCACTCTCTTGGAGGACAAACATGAAATTATTTAGGATATTCAATGCCTAGATATTTTCTGGAAAGCTTTAAGGTCAAATATATAGTGGCATAAAACTCAGTGTTATAGGAAATCGTTCTTAGCCAAGCCCAATTGGTTCAATTCCTATGGATAGAAGGGGGTTGATCATAATGAAGTGTTGAGATTCCTAAGCATCTCTTTTACCTTTTAGGTTTCTCCTTCCTCTTTAAGGAAGCATATCATTTCTAGAGCTAAGAAAAATTATCATATTAAATTATGAAGCCCCTTTCTTTGGCAAGGAGATTCCATGTGTGTTCAAAAATTCTTGTTGCACACATTTCCATTACTCATGTTGCTAAGAACCTTGCAAATCCTCATATTTGAAGATTGAAAAAATCCAAAGGTATATTTTATGGCCTCCCTTTAACCAAGGAAAATGGTTTCACAAAGTATCCTAGGAGTTTTATTATTTCCCTCATGACTATAATAGGCTTGGCTTACTTTATATTCACTACTCTAAATGGCGCCATAATAGGCTTTGCTTGCTTTATATTCACTACTCTCAATGGCGCCATAATTTTAAATTTAATTTACATACTCTAAAACCTAACTATACTAGGTTGTATCTCGTCAAATTGGACAAGTGAAAGGTCAATACCAGTGCTGAGGAAGAGTTTGGAGGAGTGAAAACAAGGTCAATACCAGTGCCGATGAAGAGTTTGGAGCTAAAACAAGGTCAATACCAGCACCGAGGATGAGGTTGAGGGCACTCAGGGAAAATCGACGACCAAGGGAAAATGAGTACTGTAAGTTTGGCACCCCCATTCTCTTCAACCTGCAATTTTCATGCCTAGTTTCCAAATATCTTCTCGTACATTGACCCCCCCATTCTCGTAAAATGGTATAAGATAAGATAGAAAAAATAAAATAGCTTAGTCTTTCACATTTTTATAGTGATTACTAGAGGCACATAGACCAATTCTTCATAATAGAAGAATTTGATAATACTTTTCCAATGATGGCATTATGAGAAAACCTTAGGTTAAATGAATAATTTCTAGCTAAGTTCTTGAAATCATGTCCAACCGTATAAGAGAAGACCACTGCTATGTGTACTTGGATAACATGGGGAAAGGCTCTTTGGGCTCTTTCATCAATCTACGTATTGTTAAATTTTAACACCTAAAAGTGAGAATGAAGAATCTTTCCTAGGATGGTGGCCAATTATGCTTCTTAAAACCTAGATTACAAAATCCTTGTCAATATCATTGCCATCACAATATAACCTATTGCTTGAGATATAGTCATAGAGGTAAACAAATTGGCTTTCTTGATAGTAGATACATTCTAGACAATTCAATCCTTGCATTGGAGATTGTTGAATGGGCCCAACAAACTACTCATGATTCCCTTACTATTAAGTTAAAAGTTTGACAAGGCATATGATTGCATCAAATGTCCTTTCATTTATAAAAGGCTCAAATGGATTTATTTTCAACCCTAAATTATTATCACACATTCAAAATTACAAAATACTAGTTAATGAAGAACCTTCATTTGAAGGTGATGTCATCATGACCTTTGAATGAAGAACCTTCATTCAAAAATGATGCCATGTCAAGACTTTCAAATGAAGGTATTTTTTATTTTAAATATTTCATATCCAAAATGCTTTATAAAAGGAACCTTGGCATGAAGGACCTTCAAATGAAGACCTTAATTCAAAGGTCCTTCATTAGAAGATCCTGCATATGAAGGTTCCTTTAATGCCATCCCATTATATCTCTTAGAGTTGTTAGAGATATTTTTATTTCGAAGTAGAGATTGGGCCATCAAACAGTGTCACCATGACTCTACCAAGATATCCATTAAATTGATAAACCGTGACTTAACAACCACAAATTCACAAGAAAATTGCCCCTATCAGCCTTAGGGCATCAATTCAATGCCAAGTTTCTTTCTTTAAAAGACCCCTAAATGCAATGAACCTCTATCATACCATGATGCACACCAATCCACTGAGTTACAGTTCCAAGATAGTGGGTCGATTGGTGGATGTCATTTCTATTTAGCCCTCAAACCCTTACATAGGCAAAACAGGGCAGTCCTTGTAAATCTGGTAAAGACGTGCCACTCCAGTCATCAAAATTCTTTACTAATTCCTTAATCTTCCTACTCAAATCATCAGGTAAGGCTTGAAAACCTTGCAGTGATTTTAAAAAAACTTGAATAGGCCTTAATGATTGGGGTCTGTTGTCTGCATCGAATCTAGAGGCCTTATACATAACATCTAGGTCATTGGCCCTAGGGATCCACTTCTCAACTAAAGGCAAAACTAATTCCTGATCCCTAGTAATGTTTCTTATTGAATCTAAGAATAAATAATATAAAAAATAAACTGATGGTAATCTACCATCAACTCCCTAATTCAAAATGCCTAAAAATTGTGTCTACAACTTCATTTTGCTTGGCAACTACTCCCTTCTCACTTGCTTTTAAGAGCTGCATGTAGCTCTCTAATCTTATTAAGCATCTGCTATTTGGTGGGATCTACAGAGTACTCAACCTCCTCTTCAACTGGCTCTAATGAAGGACTAGGAGCAGGAGTCTGGATGGGGGACACAGGAGTAGAAACAATTGGAGAAGTTGGAGGTACCGATCTTGATGTAGAAGGTATGGCCAGTGTACCAAGAGCACTAGAAGATTCCCCACATTTTTGTACTTCAACCTGTCTAACACAGTTTGTAGCTCAACATTCCTTTGTTGCATTCTACTATACTCTCCAATAATGGTGTTATACTTTTCCATCAAACTTTTCTTCTCAGCTTCTTCTCTTTCAACTGTCTTTTGGGCCAATTTGGCCACATTTACAGTCAATTTTGTAGCTTCTGTAGTTGAAGTTTCAGAAGCTCTTTTGACTATTAACCCTCCCCTTAGATTTGGGCTAATATCAGTAACATAAGGCACAAGCCAACCTAAACTTAGGAAGTAATAAAGTTAGGCAAAATATTTAACTCAATTTATAAAAAGGGGCCCGACCTAGATGAAACAATGAGACATAAGTCATTTTAATACCCACTCCAAAAAGGTAACGGCCGGATATATCTCACCCAAGGTTTTACCTAGAACATTAGGATTTTTATGAAAGCCAAGGTAAAACCCAACCTTAGGTTGCTCCCAAACAATGTAACAAGCCACGACAAGGGCAAAACATAAATGGAATTCAAAGAATAAGATTTGAAACTCCATCAAATCCACCATGATGCGCACCAATCCACCAAGTTACAGTTCCAAGACAGTGGGTGGATTGGTGGATGTCATTTATATTTAGCCCTCAAACCTTTACATAGGCACAACAGGGTAGTCCCTGTATTTGATTGTTTAATCCCACAAAACAGTGATTGAGAACTTCAAAACAAATGCAAATGAAAGGGAACACATATATTTATCTACACCAATGATCTCAGAGTATTTCAAGCTTGTATGGATCCATACAACACAAAAGAACTTCAGAAAAATTGTAAAAACACAGAAAATTGCTTCAAGAACGTGGTATCTGATATGAAATTTTGGTATCAACTCCTCCAACAATTGCAATGGGATGGGAATACAATATGATAGAGGTGGGATAAAAAATGCATCATTTGAAGCATCAAACCAATATGCAAAGATGAAAGAAAGTGTTAACCCCTTAAACTGATTTTTTTTTTTTTAACTTTAAGTTTGTTGGGTAGCCAATTCTTTTAAGTTATCAAATCCTACCATCATACATAATCAAAATGTTGTTGTTTCAAATGACTATGAGCACTAACTTTCACTATTTGAAGATGTTGAAACCTTGTCATAGAGAATTAGAACATTGATATGACCACTCATCCTACCTTAAAACATACCAAAAGTCTCCTAGCAATTAGACATAGGAAGATTTAAGATGAATTAAACATTTTTTATTGCCAAAGCATAAACTTATGATGACTTTACCAGGTCTAGTACACACTCCCTCCCCGTTAACCACTTAGATATATGGAAATTAAATGTAAATTTTCTGCTATTTTTAGTCATGTAGGTGTCCAATAAACCACTTGGTGGTGTTTCCCTTCAAGTTTATTTACTTGAATGAAGAGAAAAAGTCCTTTGATTACAAATAGAGAATACATTTGATGCCTTGGTTGTGTAACTGGTGGACCATAGTCACATTTAACACTTATTACAAAGTTTGGGAATTAAAACGTTAAGTAGATTTGATTTGTGATGGACACATTTGGACGGTAGTAACAATAACTTGCAATCTATCAAGACTTGATTACCTTATAACCTGCCAAATTCTAGTGATGAAATGATATATTAATCATAATGTCACCTTTGGATCACATCACCATGAAAGAACTTCATCCAACATCCTTATGAGTGCAGGTACCACCAAATAGGTATTTGTCAGATTTGTCTTCCTCAAGCGAGGGAAATTCAGGAAGAGAAGAGGAAAGCGAGACATGTAGTAGGTCTAAAAGAGGGAGAGGTCAAAAGATTAGAAGAAAATTTTGTAAATGCATGGAATTTTTTCTTACTGAAGGGGGGTCATGTTATTATGATGATGAGAGCATAGGCAACATCGAGGTTCCCTTGAGGTACAAACATCTACAGAAACAATGGGTACCCAAGGAACTTCCTCCAGTAAACATTGATCGTTGTGTTAATGAGAGGATATATCACATAGCACCATCGTCATTACATGGTTTGGGCCTATTTTGCATGGATGGCATAAAGGTTTGTTACGACAAAATTACTGAGTTGATGGAGTATGTTGTACCCTATTACAGTTACAAAGATTGGATGCAGTTGGTTCAATATACACGAAGTATGCGTAGGTATGCACTATCAAAAAATTATATACAACTAAAAGATAATGATCAAAATAAAGGAGTGGCTAGGTACATTGATGGGAGGCCAAAAGCATCAGGGAATATTATAGGGTTTATAAATAGTACATGACCTGGGTCAACAAATAAGCAACCCAATTGTATATTCGAGGCGTGAGAGGGAAATCATGTATTCGTATGTACGATAAAATCAATAACTGCAGGGGAAGAGTTGCTAATCGATTAAAATTTGAATCGCTTAGATACAAAGATAATTACTATGGGGGTGGTATGTACTATATACCATTTTACCCAACCTCCAATTAATGACTCCAATATACCATTTTATTATTATGTTTTTTTTTGTAAGTCTATTGGTTTCATTTCTATAATGTTTTTTATATTTAATTTTTGTCACAGCGGGACATTGATCATACAAGGAAGGCTCCGGCCCAGAGTGCAGATCATGATCCATCTTCAGGTGCTTCTATCCAATAGGTTTACCTCATTATAATTATACAAATTAGATACAAGCAAAATGTTTTATTATTATGTTTTTTTCATGAGTTTATTGGGTTAATTTCGATAATGTTTTTAATATTCTTGTTGCAGTCGGCTGATCAGGGAAAGGCACCAGCAGTACAGGAGAACATCCATATGGAGGTGGAGTCACTATTATGCGATGATGACATCGCATTTTCCATAAACCCTACGGATATGATGAGGAAGGCCCAAAAAAATGCAATCAAGAAATCCTTAAGTTCATATTCGTAGTGCCTCAAATAGATGAGATAAGAGAAAGGGTTAAACTATTGTCTGAGAGAGCACAGAACTTGCAAGTATGCTATCATGAGATCTTTAATTATAACATAAGTTCATTCATGGTTTAATATTTTTTACTCTTTTATGTCATGAACTAAAATATGTGTTGTTTTTACAGGATTATTTGCGTCCTCATCATGTTGCTGGCCATGATCAAGGTACTGCAAGTGTTTCCTGAAAAGTAGGGGATGGTACAAGTGTCAATCCTGATCTTCTTGCACATACAACACTTTGTTCGGCCCCATCATCCATGCCTATATTGTTGACTGAAATGTCAGCAACACATACCATGCAGGCATTCGGTAGTCCACCATCTGGTAGGGAACACATGCCACTACATGTGTCAGTACCTGTGGATATAGAGACCGTTAGTATTGGTGATGTATTAGCAGCATTTCCTAGATCTTCCTGTATTACTAGTACAGAAACATTTCTGGTCACATTTGTGGTGACCGAGGATTTCCTTCCCATAGAGATAGAGTAGGTCCCAGGTACTTTAAAATATTTTAATTATTATTATATATAATCCAATTGAAATTTACTTATTGATCACTCTTTATAGACTAATGATCCCATGATCATTTTGTAGGAAATGATGTTTTTTATAAACATCTAAGTGATATTACATTGGAGCTCTTCGGGACCACCATACCTACACGATGGAATGCCCAAAATCAAGATTTAAAAGATGAGCTCATTAACCGTTTAGTTGTGTTGTTTGATGATAAAACATTCAACCGAACCAAGGTCCTTAAGAAAGCTGGTACCTATCTAAAGTATGTGAGGGACCAATATAGGTCACATTTAGAGAAGAACAGAAAGTACGAGCATCCCCCCATGATTCCTGAAAGGGAGTGAAAGGACTTGGTGTCAGATGGAAAGGAGAAGGCTGAAAAGAAGAAAGGAAAGACACCACCAGGCCAAGCAAGGTATGTGATACTATCAATAATTTAATTATATACTGATTACTCTTTCTTTTTACATAATCTAACGTATTTCAATTTTTTCATAGGTTGCCCGACACATCGAAGGCAACAAAGGAAAGACTATAAAAACACAGGCAACACAAACTTGGCTCTAGTGGTTATATGAAAATAATTGCATGATTTGTAAGTATCAATAAATGAAATATTGCATCCAAATAATAAATTTCAAACAATTTTGGTTTTATCACACCATAGAAGCAAAATTCATGACCACATGCAAAAATGCAGGGCTTTGATTTCAACAGAGTGCCCACAAAAGAGGACCTGAAGATTGCCTTCCACCAAGGCTATGGAGCCCTGACTGAACAACTAAGAGTCTCAACTGGGCAAACACAATCTTCCACTGCATCCAACACGCAGGTAAATAAACTCAATAAAGTTTATTTCAAATTCAATACTTGTGCAATCTGTTCAATATTAATTTCTACCATAATAATGTGCCTATTTGTTTTACACAGATAAGCAATGATAATACTGCACATGACATTGGAATGTAGCCTGTTGAGGGTGGAGCACAATCTGTCGATGAAGGCCATGGTGTGCATCCCAGTACTGGAAGTATTCATGTGCTATACAAAACACAGTATGGATTAATACAATTAAACATCTTTAATTGCATTTGGTGTATTAATCAATGTAACCTTTCATGTTTCAACTTTAGAGCATGTAGAGCGTGATCAACATGTTGAGCATGATCAGGCTAGACAAGATCAGGAGCATGATGTGGCTCCATCAGGTAAAGAGGACCACTCTAATGTTCTTTTAAACATATTTAATTTCAATTGGTGTATTAATTAATCTTTCATGTTTCAACTCCAGATCAGGATTTAGAGGGTGTTCAGCATGTTGAGCATGAGGCTATAAGACAATATCAAGAACATGATGTGGCCCAATTAGGTAAAGAGCACCACTCTGATGTTCTTTTAATTAATGAAATATGTGTAACAATAATAATAAAAACATATCAATTTAACATTTCTTTGCTATTGCAACAGACCCCCCCTTGCAGCTACGTCCATGTTGTGAGTACACGACTAGGAATACATTAAGATCATGAGCAAAGCTCAGAAAAATTGAAGGGGGGACAAATGATTTGTAAAATGATACTCCACTTCAGCTTTTTTTAGCTACAAAAGAGAAAAAGAAAAAAAAAGTGATTGTAATCATATTATGACAAGTTGACAACCATATTTTTTATAATATGTAAAAACTGAAAAAATGAATGTTATATGTTAATGAATGAATGTGAATATGTTAATGAATAAATGTTATATGTTAATGAATGAATGTTATATGTTATTAATGGATGAGTGAATGAATGTTATATGTTATTAATGGATGAATGAATGATTAATGTTAGATGATCAGGTATGGGGAATTGAGAGTGATGTGAGGGGGGGGGGGAGAGGGGCCAAATGAGCTTCCACCTTCACGTGGTTGGCCCTATTAAGTAGAGAATATTAAACTATTCTCAAAACAAAGAGAAGCTCAATAAGATAAGTAATGCAATTTTCAATATAAGAAATGCATCGTTTGAAGCATCAAATCAATATGCAAAGATGAAAGAAAGTGCTAAATTTTCACTATGAACATTGTGTTGTGTGTGGATTTGGATCATAATGTAATGTTTTTTATTTTTATTTTAGTGGTCTCAAAAATTTGACTTTTGTGCATAACAGGTTAGTGGAAAATTTGACAGCTCTAAAGGGTTTAGAGGCTCAATTGAGATAGATACACGGATATTTGGATCTTTTTGTTGATGGGAGGCTTCCACTTAACCATGAAATTTTGTACCATCTGCAGGTATGCTAAAATATCTCTACTTACATTCATTCAACTTATTGTAATATAATATCTGACAAAAATCTCCTTTTCATTATACTTACATGGATTTTCATGCCCTGTTCCAAAGCACATGTTTTAAAATAGGAAAGAAGAATGCTAGAAAGGGTTAAGGAATTTGGCTTTACACCTGCCAATTGCATAGTTTACTTCATTCATCTAACATATTGCCTATGTGTTTCACAATTGTTGGAATCATATACTATAATTAAAGAACTAGTAAAATTAAAATATGTAAGTTTCAAATTTGCCATTACATATCTTTCTATGAATTTTTGAAAGAAAATATCAAAATGGAGAAGTATTAACAAAATAATTTGCATAATTTCTAAGAGATCAGGGAATTTTTTTGTAGAGTTATCTTGAATATATTTAAGACAAAAGTAACTTATAGAGATTGAAGCAGAATATCGGTAGTCTAAAATCACTAGTCAACACATCTTAGTAGTATCTCAATTTAAGAGAACTAGGTCCACTATCCATTAGCCAGTAAAACAAATAAAATCAATTCATAATATTATTCTGTTCTAATAGGGTTGAGTGGTTGCTTCTTTCTTTTTGATTGTCAGGAAGTCATCAATATACACTTGGTTTTCCTGCCTTCTCTTTCCTTGTGGCAAGAGATTTTCTGCATAAGGCATCAAAGTAACCTTCAAGATTGACAATGGAAATGAGTACAAGGTCAGTATAACTTAATGCTAATTGGGTATGATTTTATTTGTTCAAGACCAATTTAGATTCATTTTCTGCTCACACTACTTTTATTTACATTTATGTTTTTCTAATATCCATTTTCCTTTACATTCATATTCTTCTATACATATTGTGTTTAAAATAATGTTTTCCTTAATTTAATCTAGGGGATAGGACCTAGTACCTGAGCAACTTTCAATGTCATGTTGTTAGGATTTACTATGAAGCTAATCCAAAGTTTTTTATTGTTTCTCAAGGCCATATTGTAGTGCTTTCTCTAGAAATCCCACTGATCCCCATCAGGTATCTTCTTTTTGTAGTCTTTAAATTTCTTAGAAGAAATCAACAACTAGATTTTCTAAATGTGGCTCCTTGTTTACACATTAATATCTCTTTTGGTAGCAATGGATCAAATTGGATTCATGGGGTCTTAAAGACAAGGCTCTCAAACATGGAGATCAAGAGTGGGACTAGGTAAAACCATTCATAATCATGCTCATATTGTTTTATTGATTGTCTAAGAACTAAGTATCCAGGATAATATTCTGTATTTTTCTATTGAATTTCCAGAGTGAGAATAATTTTGGGTTTGCAATCCTATTTTGTAATACACTAGCTAAGTATCCAAGATGCACTGTAGGTACTCTTTCTCACCAAATTGCTCATTTTCCACAAATTTAGATTCTAGTGTGTAGTTTAATATTCACTAGTTTGATTTTTTCTTTTTTAGCAAAATTATAATCCAGTTCGTAGGTTGTGCTTACTCTTCATGACAGTCCCCTTGATCTCATGACTCATCATAGGTTTTATATTTTGCTCCAATTATTGATCAACATCAAATGTTGCCATCATAATATCATCCATAGCCTCCATATTCTACAATTATTTATTGCTCATTTCTCGTACATAGTAACCAAATAATGCAGGCCTAGAGCTTGGACTATAGATGTATGCAAAAAAATGATAAATCCCTGCCTCTGTAAGCCTAATTAAACACAACTGACATGTTGTTTGATATTTTAAACAGTCATATGACTTTCCTTTTTCTACCTTGTAAACACTTACTAAATGCATACAATAATTTATTGAAATGCAAAGTTGAATGGCCTCTTAACTCTTGACACTAATGTCATTGCGTTTGTCCAAACAGGGTTAATCATATTGTGATCTAAACTTTCATAATGAATTCTTCCAATCTATCCTTTATGCTTCCCTCATGCTTCATTGATGAGACAAGATGACTATCTCGCTGATGAAAATTCATCATTGAGAGCATAGGCCAGTCCTCCTGATATATCTTCTCAGGCAATTTTGATCATTGTAACAGTCTTGATCTTTCACCGATAGTCCGACGAATTTGCAATATATCCGACGAAATTTCATCGTAATGACTTTCCTATTTTGTCATGCATTCTACGAACTACTGTCATTATTTCAATATGTACTATGTCCCCAAGACTCCTTCTGATGTAATCTTTTCGGCATCACATAGTGGGTCGAGTAGACATTCATAACTTACTCTGATGGTATATGTCTTGCCGATATGCTTCCCTCATGCTTCGTCGATGAGACAAGATGTGTATCTCGCCAATGAATCGTCATCGCTGAGACCACAATTCAGTCCTCCCGATATATCCTCTCAGGCAATTTTGATCGTTTTAATAGTCTTGATCTTTCACCAATATGCCTACATTTCAACGAATAGTTTTTTTTTTTTTAAATTGCATTGTTCCATCGCATTTGCGACGAACCTAGAAAAGCGTTTGACGAATTTGCAATGTATCCAACAAAATTTCATCGTAATGACTTGCCCATTTTGTCGCAAGTTCGATGAAATTCTATCACTATTTCAATCAGAAGTATGTCACCAAGACACTTGTCAATGTATGCTTATCGGCATCAAATAGCAAGTCGGGTAGAAATTCAAAACTTACTCCGATGGTATATATCTTGCCGATATGCTTCCCTCATGCTTCGTCAATGTGACAAGATTTGTATCTCGCCGATGAAGATTTATCGTTGAGACCAAATTCCAATCCTCCCGATATAATATGTCAGGAAATTTTAATCACTATAACAGTCTTGATCTCTCACCGATATTTGGAATACATCAAAATTTGCGTTGTAAAGGCGACGAACTTCTGTTGTTAATCCGACGTTTTGGCAAAGGTATGCCGCCCGTGCTTAGCGTCCTGTGCATCATTAGATCAATGAAACTATCACCATGGTTTCGACGAACGTATGTCTCTGCTCTGACGATTCAGTGGAGGTACACCGCTCATGCTTTGGCCACTGCTCGTCGCTCAATCGATAAAGTGGGCATCGTGGTTCGGACGAGCTTGCATCGTGAGTGTGATGTTTTACAGTTCGTTAGATTATAGACGAAAATTGAGCGATGACACTGATTTCTGCGATTCGTCAGTCGACCGACAAAATAGCGTCGAAAGTCTGACGAACGGCCCTCAGAAATTGGGTTCAAATTCAATAGTGACGGTGTCAAGAATGGCAATGGGATTAATAGGTGTAAGATGGAGGAGGGCCTCATCACTAGTGATTGTACATGATAGAGTGGGAGGGCATGGTGTCTCTTTTGTCATGAGTCCTTGGATGACATGTGAAAGGGATGTAGGATTAGGTCGGATGGTGAGAATGGATGGAGGGCTAGGATTAGGGATTGGTGGATTAGGATTAGACATGGGGATGGGAATGGATGGAGGATCAAGGATCGATGGATTATAATTAGATGTAGAGCTAGGAGGAGATGGAGGATTAGGGTTAGGTGAGGGGATGGGAATGGGTGGTGGATTAGGATTATATGTAGAACAAGGAGGATTATGATTAGATGAGTGGATGGGACTAGATGGAGGACTAGGAGTGGTTGGAGGATTAGGTGGGTTATGTTTAGAGGGATGATTAGTATATAATGTGGTGAAGTGGGGAGAGACATAGGAGGATGCAAATGATGAACTAAGATAGGAGGATGCATATGTTGGATTAGGTTGGGATGGTGGGTAATAGTAGGAAGATGTGGATGAGGGATTAGGATTGGAAGATTGGGATGAGGAAGGAACGTAGGAAAATTTGGATGATAGATTAGGATGAGAAGGTCGGGATGATGGATAATAGTAGGAATATGTGGATGATAGATTAGGATGAGAAGATTCAGATGATGGATAATAGTGGGAGGAGTGGATGATGGATTAGGATGGGGAGATGTGGGTGGAAGATTCTCATAGGAGGACATGGATGGAGGATTAGGATAGCAATATGTGGAGGTTGGATTAAGGTAGGGATATTGGGATGGTGGATTATGATAGGAAGGTGTGGACGTTGGATTAGGATGGGAAGATTGGGATGGTGGATTAGGACAGGAGGATGTGGACATTGGATTAAGATGGGAAGATGTGGAGATTAGGATAGGGGGATGTAAAGGTTGGATTAGGATGAGAAGATTGGGATGGTGGATTAAGATAGGAGGACATGGATGGTGCATTAGGATAGGGAGATATGGATGTTGGATTTCGATAAGAAGGTGTGGATGTAGGGTAAGGGTAAGAAAATGTGGATGTTGGATTAGGATAGGAAGGTGTGAATGTAGGATTAGGATGGGTAGACTGGTATGAAGGATTAGGATAGTGGGTATATGTAAATGAAGGATCGAGATAGGAAGATGTGGATGGGGGATTATAATGGGGAGGTTGGGATACTAGATTGGGATAAGAATACATGGATGTTGGATAAGAAGATTATTTAAAGAGAGGAGACAAAAGAGATGCGGGTGAGGAAAATAATGGATATCCCTTGTCATAAGGAGTGTTATTAGGTGTGGATGAAGATGTAACGGGATAGTTCGGAGGGGGGATTGGATTTCAGAAAGTGATTGGGGAAAGCTTACTAGCGATAATAGTATCAAGGGGATCGATGTCGTATTCCTTTTGATCGACAAGACTTTCGTTATCATCATCAATGTAATTAGGGTTTCCCTTGATTACCATTCTCCATTGAATTAGTGAAGCATTCATGTTGTTAGATGGAATGGATATGGACAAAAAAAATGGGAATAGATGATTAGAATGAAAGAATAGATGATGAAAAGATGAATAGGATGGATTGGAAGAAGATGGAGGAAGGGATCTTAAGATTTTTTTTTCTATCCAAAGATCTAAGACAAAGTAAAGCTCAGATTAAGCTTAGATTAGGATTATATTAAAGATCAAATTAGGATTGTATTGAAGAATATGATGGGATAGGTTCTTTCAGGCGGATTTAGAAGCGTTTATTGTTTGTTTGCCAAATTTTTCTATAGAGGGGAAAACTTTCCCTTCCGAGGAGGATTTTCCCTCACAGAGGGGTGGATTTTCCCTTCATAGAGGGGTGGATTTTCCCTTCAAAGGGGTGGATTTTCCTTTCACAGAGGGGTGGATTTTCCCTTCAGAGGGGCAGATTTTCCCTTCACAGAGGGGAAGATTTTCCCTTTAGAGGGGCGGATTTTCCCTTCACAGAGGGGCGGATTTTCCCTTCAGATGGGCAAATTTTCCCTTCACAGAGGAGCAGATTTTCCCTTCAGATGGGCAGATTTTCCCTTCACAAAGGGGCGGATTTTCCCTTCAGAGGGGCGGATTTTCCCTTCACAAAGTGGCAGATTTTCCCTTCACAGAGGGGCGTATTTTCCCTTCTATCACAGATGGGCAGATTTTCCCTTCTATCACAGAGGGGTGGATTTTCCCTTCTGCAGGGTAGGTCTGCCCCATTATAGGGCAAGTTCACCCCACTACTTTTTGACTCTCCGAGCAAGTAAACGGGTTGTCAGAATGACAAGATGGGTGATTGGAATGGGGTTTTAGATAATTAAATTAGGGAAATAGATGATCAGAGTGGATGAACAAGCACTCAAAGCTAGTAAACGATTGCTTGGAATGGATGAATAACTCTCAGATCATGGAGCCGAAAGATCAAAACGAGTAAACGATTGATTAGAATGGATGAACAACTCTTGAAATGAGGAGATGGATGCTTGGAATGGATGAAATATTACTTGGAATGAGTAAATGGAGAATCGAGGGGGATGAAAGACTATTCAGAATGAGTGAACTGCTCAGAATGGATAAACGACTCTCAAGTTATGGAGACGAAAGCTCAAAATGAGTAAATTATTGATCAAAATGGATGAAAAAATGCTAGGATGGGGAGCTTGACTCTTGGAATTTATGACAATTTACTCATAACGAGGAAACAATGGTTCGAAACGGACAACAAAATGTATGCAAGTTTTCCTTTTGGTGAAAAATGGAGAAAAATAGATGTTCGGATTAGGTAAATAGGTGCTCGAAATGAAGGGGTGATTGCCTTGACTAAGGGGATAATCACTCAATGTGATGAAAAGACATTCGAAATGGGGGGGATTATTTCTCGGAACGTGAAAATGAGCAGATGAGTGCTTGAAACGGATGAACAAACGATGAAAAAGGTTGTTTTCAGGGCAAGTTTGCCCCATTGCAGGGCAATTTCGCCCCTCTATAGGGAAAGTCCACCTTTTTGCAATAAAGTGTAGGGCAAGTCTATCCCACTATAGTAAACTATCAGAAAATAGGGACTTGACTTAGATGGAAAGTGCAAATGGACTAAAGGGTGAATTGTGATGATCGAATGAAAATGAAAATGTTTAAATCACAACAAATGATAGAGTTTTAGGTTCCCAGCTAGTTTTTGTTTGAATCGGGAAAACAAGCCTAATGAATGGTGAAGCAAGTTCCTCAAATGATGAAATGAGTAATCAAAATGAGAAACAAAAGTTTGGACGTTCAAAACGGGTAAATGGATTAACAGAACGGGTGAATAGATGCTTTGAATGGTTAAACAAAGGCTTGGAATGGTTAAATGGATGTGAAATTGGTTTTTTAGGGGGGCGGGTCTTCCCCACTACAAGGTAGGTCAGGGAAAGTCTGTCCCACTGTAGTAAACTATAGGGAAAATATGTCCCACTGCAAGAAATAGAGACTTGGTTTGGATGGAAATGACTATGGAAAGGACTTAAAATGACAACAATGAGGCTAAATTGTCAAAAAATTTACTAGTTTCTCACAAGAAGACACTCCAAACAAGCACAATCCTATGATTACTATTAAGGGTATGGCCAACAAAGGTTTTAATCTAGGATGCACAAGGTTTCTAGGGAGTCCTTGATATACTCTCGATATGTGAGGCCCAGACCATGAACACCAACCTGTCACAAGCGTGAGTCGAGAACCCCAACGAGATACTAAAGGGCTTGGACCAACTCTCCATGTCTATCTAGGTATCACCCTAGCTTTGACACTCTGCCAAACATGACATGACTGGATTGGGGTATAGCTTTGGCCTCCCCCCTTTCTATACCCCATCGGTTAGCATGGTTGGGATCGTCCCTTGGGGTGATGAAATCCCTAAGCAGGTCCCTCTAAAAAGAAGGCACTCATTATTTCCAACTACTCCCTAGGATCACACGAAGTGCAAGGGGAAAGCGAAAACAAACTAGCACCTCCTTGGGTGACACAAAAACAGAGACAACAAGCAGTAAATTTTACTTTCCCCCGATTAAACTATGTGCCTAGATTGAGAAAAATAGCAAGGAAAGCTTTTAAAATCTGAACATATGGATGGCTCTACAAGAAAATGTTAGTTTTTTTATCCTCTGTTCTTTGTTAATTATGAAATTATGCTACAAAATTTTAGCAAGAAATCCAACTATACGCACAAAAAAACAAGGTTAGGGGGTTAGAACCTCAAAACAACAAAAAATTGACAAAAAAATGAAGCTAAAATGTCTATTTTTGCCTTCTAAAATGTGTTGTTTAGGGAAGATCCACCCCTCTGCAGTAAAATGTCAGAAACAGTGTTCAAATTAGGGAAAATATGCCCCTCTGCAGTCAAATGTGAGAAACAGTGTTCAAAATCAAGGCAAATCCGCCCCTCTGCAGTCAAATGTGAGAAACAGTGTTCAAAATCAAGGCAAATTTGCCCCTCTGCAGTAAAATGTTAGAAACAGTGTTCAAATTTAGGGAAAATCCACCCCTCTATAGTAAAATGTTAGAAATAGTGTTCAAATTAGGGAAATCCGCCCCTCTGCAAAAAAACTATTAGAAACAGTGTTCAAAATCAGGGCAAATTCGCCCCTCTGCAGTAAAATGTTAGAAACAATGTTCAAATTAGCGAAAATCCGTCCCTCTATAGTAAACTATTAGAAACAAAATGTAAAGTAGTGTGTATCTACCCCTCTATGGTAAAATGTCAAAGATTAGAATGTAAACTAGGGAATATCCACCCCTCTGTAGTAAACTAGAGGGCATATCTGACCCTCTACAGGGAAAATTTTCCCCTCTGTGACCTGTTCCTCCAAACAAACTCAACAACAACAACCATGAAATGAAGGGACCCATTTGTGGGTCCCATCGAGTGTGCCAAAAATGTGATCCCTTCAAATTTCTATCCTATTCTAAAGATGCAAAACAACTATTATGCACTAATGGAAGAACACAAAAGGTACACCTCAAGATTAGCCTAAGGAATGATAACACAAAGAAAGAAGATGAAATAAAGATTGAAAATGATTATACCTTTGTGTTGAATCTCTTGGTTGGCCCTTGATTCTATATTCTTGTATTCTCCTTGGATGGCTATGAAAATGGTGTATGCAAGATGATCAATGTGATAAATGCAAGTGTTAATGGCTAAATGGCTAACGTGATGCTTGCAAATTGAGTGAGCAATTTTGTAGCATGTGGGTGCAAAATGACTAAGTGTTATTTCAAATAACAAAATCGAAAGAGTTTGGTATCAAATTCCTAAGGTCCCTAAATGAGAGAAAAGATGGGGTATTTATAGAGATATTTGAATTCTTTAGAGAATTCAACGGTTGAGATTAAACTAACAAGGCCAAGATGGAGGGCTATGGTGAGTTGAGGACTCACAAGCCCTCACATCTTGACATGTGGAATGTGAGATGGCCTAGGATGTGATGATGTGGAAGTGAGGTGGAAGGAAGGTACATGATGTGGAGGAAGAACAAGTAACTTGGAAAATGGATGATATGACCTCTTAATGATCACATAGGGAAGAGGAGAATCTTGGGTGAATAAAAGTGAATTAAAAATTCACTTGATTGGGGAATCTTGTGGATAATACAAGGTTCCAAAAGGAGAGTTGGAAAGTACCTTGGATAAAATAAGGTCCTTGAAAAGGTAAGTACTTACCCACATGTGACTTGATGTGACAAGTCAAAGATTCTAGAAGACTTTAGCACATGTGATGTGGCAAGTCAAAGGTTCTCGAATTTGCATGGGGAAGAGAAGATTCCTTGAAGGAATAAAAGTGAATTAAAAATTCACATGGGGAAGAGAGGAGCCTTGGATGAATAAAAATGAATGAAAATTTTCTTGGGGGATGGGGAGAGTTGACCAAGGTATTGATTAGGCTTAATTGATTAGTGATTAAAAGATGATTAGTGGTTAAGGAGGATTAGAAGCCAACTTGCAAAAGTTGGAGGATGTGACACATCCTAATCAAGGATTAGGTATGTGTACATCCCTAATGAAGAGATTAGGTATGTGCACATCCCTAATGAAGAGATTAGGAGGTGGGTTAGGATTAAGTGAAAGTGGTGAGAGGGGAATTAAAGGGGTAAGGTATTTAATTATTTAACTAGATACCTTAGGGATTAGAAGAAATTTAGAGGTATTAATTAAATAATAGCGATATTACTTAATTAATGCAAATGAGAGGATATTTAGAAAAAAAGGGATAAATTTGGACAAATGAAGTGTCCTAATTTAGGTGTCTACACTTATTGTCTTTCTAAGTTACCTCATTGCCAAAGAAATAGTATACACTTATTGTCTTTCTAAGTTACCTCATTGCCAAAGAAATAGTGAATAATTATAAGATATAGCATCAAAAACCCTTCTTTGAATTCATCTTCTTCATGGCTTCGTTGACAATCACAATGTGGTTTTGATAACAATAAACACAAGGTTCTCTAGTTTTCATTTAGGCCGCAACTACTTATACCCTAGGTTTGTGATGCAAACCAGTGAGACAAAACCTTCAACAATCACAATTAGATCAGTTTCAAACAATCTTCAATCTCAAAAACCTCAATTAAATGCTCAACTAACCAATTCACATTCACTTCCTTGTAGCATTCACAACAAAGAAAATTGTTCATATCTTATCAAAGACAACTCAAACCCACAAACCCTCGACCTTTTTAGAGACCCATTAAGGCCTTCAAAAACATGTCAAAAACATAGTAGGTCACTTTTAGTCACTAGAACCAGAACCCTCTCTAATGCATATAAACACTAAACCCTTGCTTTAGGCCTTTCTATTCTTGAAACAAGGAGGGTTTATTCAAAATCAACATTTCAGGCCTCTGGTGCAGGAGCACCTTGTAAGCTCAATTTTGTCAAAAAGGTCATCTTTAGTGAGCATGGCCAAATGCTAGGATTTTAGTTAATGTTGAGTATTTTGTGTTCCATAAGGTCACTTAGAAAATTTTATACTGTATTTGGAGCTAAGGAAGTTCAATTGTGTCATAGCTTGCAATTTGGCAAAATGTGGTTAGAAAAGTTGCTAAAAGATGCAAAAGTTGTAGAGTTAGGTGCATGCACGATTAGGTAAGTATAATGTCAGTTCTACACATTTTTTTATGTTTTTATGAGTCCATCAATGTGTGGATAACCTCGAGGAAGAGGTGAGAGTATGGAAAAAATGAAGAAGATCAAGAAGTATTCCCTATTTTAGTGTAAAATTATGAGTTTTGACTGGTAAATCTATGTTTTAGACTATTGTACGGCCCTGTACAAGTGGTTCATGGTCTAAAAGTTGTGGGAAACATTAAATGAATGTATGAGCTTTCATTTTTAGTTTGTTTGATTGAATTTCATGGAGGTTTGTGATTTTTATGATAATTTTGGTGCTAACGGGTATGAAACCCTATTTTGGGGTTTTGAACACTAAAGAATGCATGTATGAAATTTTCCTTCAGTGGATACCTCTAGAACTTAGTGAAATGAAGGCCGAATTTTTTTTCCATGTTCAATAATTATTCAAGAGTTTAAGATTTGATGGAAGTATTTTGTGAGTTGTTGTCCTAGTTGATTTCTTGTGTGTCTTGACCAAAAATCAAGGTTTCAAGTAAGGGTTTGAGGAAATAATAATGCTAAAGGTTGGGAGTAAGTTTTTAGATCATGTGTAGGATATTTTTAAAATGTTCCAATTATTGGTTGGGTGTGGAGAGTTGAGGAATTCTGGGTTTCAATAAACCCCTAGGGGAAACCTAGTTTGAAATAGCCTAGAGTAAGGGTTTGAAGGTTGGTACCCTATTGAACATTCTAGTCCCTAAAATAGGTGGAATTTGAGGTTTGATAACCTAAAAAAAGACTGTACATGGAGATCAAGAGCTTTGAAGGTGTTTAAAGGAGTGTCTCTTTGTAAGAGTGGCCTTATTGGCCTAGTTGCTTGAGTGGAACAAGGCTAGTTTGAGGTATTTTCTCCAAAAGAGTTTATAGTAGTTTCCAGATATGTTTTAGGCCATGGAAAAGGGTATCTGAAAAAATGTTGTTATAGTCTTAATAAGTTACCTAGTTCATTAGATATGAGTGACTATCCTATGAGGAAGGATTACTAGTTTGTAAGTGGTTAAGGAGTGAGTGATGCAAAATGGTGTTTCTTGGTAAGTTAAGTGATCAAGTTGTGTTTGGTTTATTATATTAATGTTGTTAGATGCCTTAATAGGCTCATGCAAATCCCTTATACCTTAGTGTGGATTGGAGTCCTTAGAAGCCTATTTCCTTTGATGAAACTTTGAAAGAGTGTGTGTAAGTCTATTAAGATCCTTCCTCTAGATCTTTGAACAAGTTCATTGTGGATCCCTACATGTACTGCATCAGCCTCTAGCCACTTTTCCAACTCTTCAAACACACTCAAAATTGCTACTCTAATATTTAACCCTACAGACATCTAACTCCATCATATGAAAAATGTTGTCTAGCATAGACATGTTTGATAATTCCAAACATCTCGTTGCCTTCTTTCATAAAATTCTTTGGTCTGTTTAATATTTAATTCAATATAATCAGCGATATCAATATTTTCATAAAATGCATTACTTACTTTTGTTCTATGTGTATTTGTGGTTCTATGTGTGTTTGTGAACATGTAGCATTCAACATCATGCCAAGGAAATGACCAAAGCCTCTAACATTGGAAGAACGTGCAGTTAAAAAATGCAAGGATAAGAGAATCAAAAAATGTAGCTCGTGAAGCAAAGGAATTGCAGCCCATACAGCCAAAAATTCTCGTGTAATCTAAGAGAGATGTCAAATTGGTAAAACAAAGGGAAGGACTGAGGAAAGTTCATGGAAAGATAGGAATGGATATTGAAGTTGGGAGAACATCATCAACCATAGGTGAAGCTCAAAGTGCATCTCCAGTTGAAGACACATCGGCAACAACATGTGGTTTTCCAAGTAAATCAGAAATCACATCTCCAATTGAAGACACACCATCAACAACATTTCGTTTTGAAAGTACATCAACAAACACATCTCTATTTGAAGGAACTCCACAAACAACATCTCAAGTTGGAGGCACAACATCATTTACATGTCAATCTCAAGGTATAGCATCAATTGCACCTTCGATTGAAGGTACGTGATCTATCCCCGATGTTGTTGACCTTCCTAATGTTGACACAAATTTAAATTCAAGAACTCCTCCTAGAGTTTTGCATAGAAAACCTACCTTTTTAATTGATATTGATTCCAATGTTTTGAAATGGATACCTAATAAGATTCCAAAACATATATGTCAAAGATATGCACAGAGGATATGGAGTTTATTTTTTGCAAAACTAAGTGAGGGTGAAATATGCTAGCTATTTGTTGAAATGATGAGACAACTCAAATTTAGGCCCACCATGAAGGCTCTTGGGCTAAGAGTTTTGAATGACACAAGTGAAAATTCCATTTTAAAGAACTTGATGAGTACATACGAGAGCATGGGTTCTACCTCATGCACGAATGATAGTTGTGCCACATGACGTGAGATGACAACACTGTTAAGTAGTCAAACAAGGAACAAGGTGAACCTTACAAAGGTGAGTAAGTCTTTGAAAATAAGTAGATCATCTCTAATGAGAGCCAAAGGAAGGTGTGAAAGAGTGGAGGATCCAAATAGCAATGAGTTATGGACATTATCGAGTAGAGTGCCACGAAAAGATACAAGAATTGCTCAAGGCTTGAGATCTTTAATAGTGAATTATTGGAAGGATAACACAAGGACCTTTCCTAATCAAAGAGATTTTGTAAGAAGGAGAATTGGTAGTAAAATCTGTGAGCCACATCCAATGCATTATTTGGATACCACTCAAACCCAATTTTTTGTTTATTTTGTACAGAAGTTTCCTGAAATTAAAATATGTCAAAGGTATTTTGAAATGTTAAAGCTTTTTTATGTCAAAATAAATCACACACACACTACTTGTTGTTGTAGGGTTCATATTGATTTTTCTAACGATTATGATGTTTATCAGCGTATATTTGTAGATATGCATACTGATAATGTTTTACAAGAATGTAACATAATGTCACCACCTAAATCGTCAAGGAAATTTTTATCTTGCATTTTATGTGAAAGAGACGATGGTCAAATTTTTACAAAAAGTCATGTTTGGATGGCACATGTGATCATTGTGGTGGCATGCAAAATTTTCAAATTTTACAACACATGGATAGTACACACACAATTGGATACAAAATTATGGAATTTGGCAAATATAAGACAGTGGCATACAGTCTAAAAGATGGGAAAGAGGTAAAGAAGTGTGAATTGGTTAGTGATAAGATTCTAGTGTATCCGTTTATGGGCATTTTTCATGATCAGGTGGTCTATGAGTATGCAAGTCATACACACATAGCACAATGGTTGGACTCATAGTTCAAGTTATGCAAGGACACATTTCCACTTCGTCATATCATTTCAGTTGTCGACTTCGCTGAGAACTACACACTACAACTCTACGCAGGTTTCTATATTTGTGCATATAGCATTCATTCATGCAAATGATAATACAGAGGAAAATAGGAAAGTATTCAGGGAGTATCACTTTTACATCAATGATGATCGCACACATTCTACAGAGTTTGTGCAAGGTTCCTTTCAGATGTTCTATGTTGATCTGGCTAGCAGGGGCATATCATTTAGTCAACATATCATATGGTTAGATAATTGTACATCAAAATTCAAGAACATCAGAATGTTTTAATGGTTGAGCATGATGCATAGGATCAGTGGTGTTCAACATATGTGGAACTTCTCAAAGGTCGAGAATGGAAAGGGGGATCATGATGGAGTAGGTGCATGTATCAAAAGAGCCCTAGCATGAGAAGAGTTAAAGTACACAGATAGTGTAAAGTTGATAGATGCAAGATCAATTGTACAGTGGTGGAATGGTGCAATGGGTCTAGGTAGTGACGGTAATTCTTTAGTTTATAGATTTTTTCATTTAGTAGATGATAGTAACATTGAAAAATATGAGGATTGTTGTACACTAACATGATTGAGTGAGCTACACTCTTTTAGAAGCTCCAATATAAGTACATGGACTATCCATATGCAAAAGATGGCATGATTTTGTTTTGCATGTACACTTCAAGCATGGAATGATTACGAATCAATAGAGTGGGTTGACGAACGGTCTATAAGAATTATAATGCCACTTGACACTTATCAGCTCCCGAAGGCTCTACAAATCATGAAGATGCAATCATCCATTGACTTTCATCATGTATCGGACCTACTAGAACCGGGCAATATATCTTACTTACAAGTTTTATTATGATGCTTAGTAAATACATCTAACAAGATGAACATATCAATGTAGGGCACATTTATGTGGTGATTGCAGATGAAGATAATGAAGAGGGTACAGATTATTACCTATTTCATTGTATCGAGTCCAAAAAGAAATTGGAGGCCCCAGTTATAGATGGAGAAAACATAGAATATCCTATAGGTTCGATGGTTGTTACTGGAACATGGATTTGAAGGTACCCAGTTAAGAATGTTGTAGTTTGTTTGTTTTAGCACTTTGACACACATCAGAAGATTCTCACTACTCGGACCTTATCGTCACCACCAATGTTCATTTGATCAAATATAAGGGTAGACCTGTGAACAAGAACTTATGGAAAGTGTGTGAGTCTGACCACAAGGCAATACTTGACACAATAAAGAGTAGAGTAGACCTGGATGGTTCCCTGGATTGATTTTTAAGTATGCACATTGAATTTTTAAAGTCATGTTATTGATCATTGCTTTCTTTCAAGCGTTTAAGTTTGATTGTATAAGGGTTTGCAAAATTGCATTAATGTAGATATGCAAAATGATGGTTATATGTTGCTCTCCATTGAGCACCTTTAATTTGGCATTCTGATCAATAATAGGGATGTTAACTAATTACAAACACAATTTCATCCAATTCAAGCCAACATTTTTCCCTAACAACTCTTTTTCATCAACTCTTCACTATTTCAACCTAGTTTCCTTGTACGTGTCCAAACACCAAAACTAGGAAATAAATATGAAACCCTCTTAACAAAAACACAAACCATTTAGGTTTTCAGATACCCATTACTCTCATTCCAAACATATCTCAAATGGGAATATCACTCTTTTGGACCAACACCTTGCAATCAAGCTTTTTCACCATTTTAAACCGCCAAATAGGTCACTTTTCCAAAGGACCTATACCTTAAAAATTCCTTTTCACCAAAATTTCAATTGGTAAGCACTCACCAGCCAACAAAACCCCAAATTCCACAATTAATTTATAGAGACACATTTCCCAAACCACCTTACCATGATACCCTCATTTCTTGCTCCTTACATGGGTGTTTATTGAAAAAAATCTTCTAGGGATTTCCTAACCCAACCAATACCTTCAAAACTTCATAAAATACCTACAGAAACTCAAAAGGACAAAATATCTTTGTTTCCCCCAATTTTCCTATCATTTACCCACTCAAACCACTCAATTTCAACCAAATTAGGTCACTTTCTCAAAGGGACACTACTTTAAGATTTCCCTTTCACTGAAAATTCAATTGGGAAACCTTCTACATGTGTTCAAACCAAATAATCCACCATTTACCCTCAAAAAATCATTCACCAAAGCACCAAATCACAAAACCCTCCTTTTAAGCCAAATAACGTAGGGCTTATTGAAAATCACACATCCAGCCCTCACAAAAACTTTCCAATACCTCAAACAGGTCTAAATACCTCTTCCTAAACTTAATTCATCAAGAAATAATTATGCAAAACCTTTTTACACACTTATCTATCTCAAAACCTCACTATTTCACTTTGAAAACACAAATTTTCACTCTAGGGCTTCATGCCCGACAAAACACTCGACCTCCCCTACACAAATTCCACATTCCCACACTAGTTTATTGATGTTTCAGACCCATTCCTTAGGTTACAATGGCCACAATGAGAGGAATGGATCATTTTACCATATTAAATGACTTCAAACCTTATTTGACAACATCTTGACTCATTCATCCTAACTAGACTCAACTCAAAAAATGGAGGACAATGTGCTATGCACATTATTCCCTATTAGTGTTTGATGTCATATGCATTTATGACTGTCATTGAGGCTTTTGTGATTGTGACTATAGGTAATACTAAATTTTTTCAAAGTTTAAGAAAAGAACATTGGTTGGTGGTGCAAGTGTTCTGTGGTATGAGAAACATCGGTTGTTGGTGCATTTTTCGGTTGTCAATCTTCTCATTCTTTTCCATCTCGTAGATTTCTTGGATTCTTATATGCTACATGTTTTATGTTAATTATGTTAGTGATATATTTGAAATTTATACGTAAGATCATCAAGAGATGAGAAAGTAGCAAAGGGCCAATTCACCATTGTAGGACCTTCAATCGACCTCCTTATCTAGCATGCATGAAGGTGATAGTAGGTCTCGTTAGGTGTATGACTAACATTATTTAGTTATTGCTCTTTTAATGATTTTTATGTGAGTCCATGTCTAAGATTGATAGGCTTTTGCAGGTTTTTTGTGGACCAAATTCCTATGAGAGTATAGAACCGCGGAGAGGCTACTACCCATGTGTTTCATAGGGAGTAGGGGATGTACATGTTTTGAATCATTTTGGAATGCAAATAACTGGCCCAGCTGAGGTGGATTGGAGAAAAGAAACTGGGCAGCAACTCCTTTTGTTTCTTCTTGTACAATATATTTCATGATCTAGGCTGCAAATGGGAGGATTATTTCCCTGCATGTATTGCTACAAGTATTGACAAATGGGAAGATTTTCAATATGTTCTTCCATCACTATTGTAATATTTGTCATTGACTTAGTGTATTTTTTGATATACAAAAATTATGAGAAATTAATACATGAAAATGTTTATATTCCTTAATATATGCCTCAATTAAATGTGTATATTACATTAAAAATTAGTTGTAATGCTTCATGATTTATATTTAAATTTTTCTTCAAGGAAAATCATGTGCATTTATGAGTAAGAATGAAATAATGTCTAATGTAATTATAGAAAGGCATATTTTATTGCCCCTACCTTGTCAATCCTACCAAATTGGCAAGCTAGTGAGCTCAATAGCTTGCCAATTCTGTAGGGTTTACAAGGTACGGGCAATTTATGCCTCATATGAATTGATGCAACCTAGGTCATCTCTAACATACCTCAATTCCACCTAAGACTCCTTTGGAGCAACTTGCTAAAAACTTAAAAACAACATTGTCGAAGGCCTCAATTAGGCCATATTTACAAAGAGAATGTGTTTTAAAATTTTCCTTTCACCCAAAACTTGATTGGGCAGCACTCACCTGCCAGAGGAAACACCTAATCCACAAATTTTAGGGCAAGATAGGCCCTACAACACCCCAAACACTAAAGCCCTCATGTTTCACAATATACCCTAGGGCTTATTGAAAAAATATGCTCCACACCTTCTCAGACCTCAAAACCAATTCAAACACTTTGGAATAACCTTGCACATTCTTAAAAGAACAAGAAAAATGACTGACCGAGCAAACATTTCCCACTTTTTTCATGTGAAAACACCCCAAATGCCACCTAGGGCATCACCAAAAATTAGTATGCGGACCTCCCCTACTCAAGAAACAATGCAAACATGTTTATCTATCTCAACTAAGCCTATCCACTAAGTTACAACATCATTTAGTGGGTGGAAGGCTTAAAACACCATTTTAAATGCACTCAAACCCTTGAAACAGGACTCACAGAACGACATCCAGTAAAATGCCTATTAAATGCACAAAATTGAATGAAATTTCTTCAAACCAAGTTTGTGAAATAGTTAACTTTTCTACCCACTAGTTTCCATTAAGAAGTAAGCACAACCACCCTGTACAAAACCGTGCAGTAGCAATAAACTTCAAAATTTCTGGAAAAACTCATAAAATGGCATGGGAATAACAATATTTTATTGTTTTTCTTTCTAACTTGGTTTCTCCAACCTCAAAATCGAACATAAGAAGCCTTTTCAAAAATAAAAAAAACCAACTACCATCCTACAATTGACAACTTTTTTACATATTCTTGTTGACAACATTTTTGCTCATTTTGCATTATTTTGAAATTTGACCCTCCTAGACTCCTAAGACATTAGAGATGGTCTATTTAGACCTTATTGAATCCAAAAACCATGACCTCACACAAGAAAAAATAACATTCAACCTATCTTAACAACTTTTATCAAACTTGACAACATTTTCACTATGATTTGCAACTTCCACAAAATGGAAACATAAGACCTTAAAAATTCACCAATTACATTTGAATGGTCATAATGGACCTTATTAGACTCAAAAAACCCAAACAACATTGACTCATTTGGAGCATGTTTGATGCTTTGGCAAGCTGAGATAGGTGTGGGAATAGGACTTTCAATAAACCCTCCCTAAATTTGCTAAATATGAAGGTTTTGTGAAAAGTGCACTCCATGAGTGGTTCCTTGGCTAAAGGTGTAGATTTGGTCATTTTAGAGGGTGGTTAATGACTTTCCACATTAACCTCTGTCATTTTTCTCTATCTCAAAGGCTTTCTCCCATGGTGGAAATTTCTCACTTGGGGAAAAAGTTGTCAAATGCAAGTAGTTGAAAGTTGCAAAGTGGTGCAAATTTCGTTTTGTAACTTGTGTGACCAAACAGACTGTCCCAACGTGTCCGAGTGGGTATGTTTACACTAGGCATGGTCCTTTTTCCCACTAAAACACCCAGAATTGCTCTGAGCTACATTCAACCGATAGAATCCCTTAAGAGTCCAAAGTACAAAATGGTTGTGAACTTCAGCATGCTCGTATCCGAACACCATGACGCTTCAAAAATTTTCATCTAATCCAATGGGATCATGTTGGGCCCCTCTAAAATAACCTTTCTCAGTTTTTCTATCTCAGAGGCCTTTTCCCATGATAGTGAATTCTCGCTTGGGGAAAAAGTTGTCAAATGCAAGTAGTTGAAAGTTGCAAAGTGTTGCAACTTTTGTTCTGCAACTCATGTGACCAAAGAGACTATCCCAATGAGTCTGGATGGGTACGTTTATGCTAGGCATGGTCCTCTTTCCCACTGAAACACGTGGAATCACTCTGAGCTATGTTCAATCGACATAATCCCTTAAGAGTCCAAAGTGCAAAATGGATGTGAACTTCAGCATGCTCGTATCAAGACATTTTCATGCTTACAAGATTCTCGTCTATGCCTATGTGATCATGTTGAGCCCCTCTACAATAACCTCTCTCAGTTTTTCTATCTCAGAGGTCTTTTCTCGTGGTGGCAAATTCTCGCTTAGGGAAAAAGTTGTCAAATGCAAGTAGTTGAAAGTTGCAAAATGGTACAACTTTCGTTCTGCAACTCATGTGATCAAACAGACTTTATCAACACATCTAGATGGGTACTTTTACACTAGGCATGGTAATCTTTCTCACTGAAATGCACAGAATTGCTCTGAGCTACATTCAACCGATAGAATCCCTTAAGAGTCCAAAGTGCAAAATGGTTGTGAACTTCAACATGCTTGTATTCGGACACCGTGATTCTTAGAAACTTCTCATCTAAGCCTATGAGATCATGTTGGGCCCCTATACAATAATCTCTCTCAATTTTTTCTATTTCGGAGGCTTTTTCCTATTGTGGTGAATTCTCGCTTAGAGAAAAAGTTCTCAAATGCAAGTAGTTGAAAATTGCAAAGTGGTGTAACTTTCATTTTGCAACTTGTGTGACCAAATGAACTATATTGACACATCTGGGTGGGTACATTTATGCTAGGCATGGTCCTCTTTCCCACTGAAACACACGAAATCACTTTGAGCTACGTTCAACCGATAGAATCCCTCAAGAGTCCAAAGTGCAAAATGGCTGTGAACTTCAGCATGCTTGTATTTAGATACCATGATGCTTATAAAATTATCGTTTGATCCTATGGAATCACATTGGGCCCCTCTACAATAACCTCTCTCAGTTTTTTCTATCTCAAAAGTCTTTTCCTATGGTGGTGATTTCTCACTTGGCAAAAAAGTTGTCAAATGCAAGTAGTTGAAAGTTGCAAAGTGGTGCAACTTTTTTTCTACAACTCATGTGACCAAACAAATTGTCCTGATGCATCTGATTGGGTATGTTTATGTTAGGAATGGTCCTCTTTCCCATTGAAACACATAGAAATGCTCTGAGCTACGTTCAACAGGTAGAATCCCTTAAGAGTCCAAAGTGCAAAATGGTTGTGAACTTCAGCATGCTCGTATTTAGACACCATTACACTTAGAAACTTATTTTCTTAGCCTATGGGATCATGTTGGGCCCCTCTACAATAACCTCTCTTGGTTTTTTCTATCTCAGAGGCCTTTTCCTGTGGTGATGAATTCTCGCTTGGAGAAAAGTTGTCAAATGCAAGTAGTTGAAAGTTACAAAGTGGTGCAACTTTCATTTTGCAACTCGTGTAACCAAACAGATTGTCTTGACATGTCTAGGTGGGTACGTTTACACTAGGAATGATCCTCTTTCCCACTAAAACACGTGGAATCACTTTGAACTACGTTCAACTGGCAGAATCCCTTAAGAGTCCAAAGTGCAAAATGGTTGTGAACTTCAGCATGCTTGTATTCAGACACCGTGATGTTAGAAAATTCTCATCTAATCCTATGGGATCATGTTGGGCCCCTCTACAATAACCTCTTTCAATTTTTTCTATCTCGGAGGCCTTTTCCCATGGTGGCGATTTCTCGCTTGGGGAAAAAGTTATCAAATGCAAGTAGTTGAAAGTTGCAAAGTGGTGCAACTTTCATTCTGCAACTCGTGTGACCAAACAGACTGTCCCAATGCATTTGAGTGGGTACATTTACACTAGGAATGGTCCTCTTTTCCACTGAAACACTGGAATCGCTTTGAGCTACGTTCAACTGGTAGAATCCCTTAAGCGTCCAAAGTGCAAAATGGTTGTGAACTTCAACATACTTGTATTCAGACACTGTGATTCTTAGAAACTTCTCATCTAATCCTATGAGATCATGTTGGGCCCCTCTACAATAACCTCTCTCATTTTTCGCTATCTCGGAGGCCTTTTCCCATGGTGGCGATTTCTCGCTTGGGAAAAAAGTTGTCAAATGCAAGTAGTTGAGTGTGTAAAAATAAATTTTTAGCCATTCCACCCATTGTATCCTACTATAACTCAGTGGAATGGCATAATTAGGCGTAGGGAACAGGGAAAACTTTAGTGGCGAATCTTTTCCAATTAGCAAATTCTAGGAATCGGGCAAGTCGAAATTGGCGAATTTACCATACCCAACATGGTGTCCAAGTCGCCCATATTTTATGAACTATCAGTCCAATGCATGTCCATTCACTAGCGGTTTTTTTTTATGAGACATGTTTAGGAAATAATTTTTCCATAACATACTATGCGTTTCCAATGGACTGATTAATATTTTTGCCTGGAATCTCGAGAGCATGTCATAAAACATCAACATATTCGCCATTACTATTAAAACAACATTATATGAGGACCCATTTCGCCAATTAAAACTTACAAATAGTTGCTTGTGAAGACCCATTTCGCCAATTACAATTTATAAATAGTTGCTTATCAGGACCTATTTCACCAATAATATTTAAAAATAATTACATTTGAGGACACATTTCACCTTGAAAATTACAAAGTATCGTTGTATAAGCATGCAAGATTCATCAAATTTTTAACATACCGTTTAAAAATCCCATAGAATTCGCCAAATACGGATCGATATAAATACAATTGAAACTGTTATTTATTCTTACACATTTTGTTCAGTTCTGAGGTTCTACTTCTCGATTCGGAAGTTAGCAAAAGTCGAAAACATAGACTTAAAGGTGAGTGATCATTTCTCCATACTGTTATTAGTTATTAGTTATAATAATAAGATTTCTTTATCTGTTTTCCATTCTTGATTCAGTCTTAAACATGATTTTTAGTATGGAATGGGATCTATATTCTCTGTCGATTTTTCCTTCTTAAACAAGAAGACATTTTTTCTAGCTTTTATTTGAAGTGAGAGATCAATATGTTGAGCAGCAAGGGTAAGACTCCTTAGGGTGATGAAGAGACTGGGTGGCCATCAAAATGCCCAAAATGTGGAGGTACCATACAGTCTTACTTTGGAATTAGAAAATCTTTTGATCCATCAGATCAAGGTGGAGCTACATCATCAACTCTTCCATGAAATATTACTGACAAAGGCATTCACAATACCTCACTGCCACAGGAAGGTCAAGGTGAGATTTTCATTGAGTTAAATCAAAATGTATCAAATGAGGATGGAAATACCGCAAAAGATGTTCCAAGAGATACCTTGGTTAGCCAAAATGAGATAATTGACTTGGATGAGGATGATGTTGGTAGCAAGAAAATATTAGGCAAATCAAAATTGGGGCGTGAGTGGGAAATGACAAGGAATTTTCAACTTGGTTGGTTGTCAAAGTACCCATTCATTGTACCAGTGGGGGTATCGAACGAAAATGATATTGAAAGGGCAATTGAGGTCAAATATATGATTTTTAGTTGGAAATGTGGAAGAGACAAGACGTTGCAACTAAAGCTTGACACTATAGAAAAACATATCGGTAAAGTTTATGAAAAACAAATCATAAACGTAAAGGAACAATCAGTCGTACGATGGAAATCAAAGGAAAAATTTCTTCATGTTAAGTATGTCATGGATTATGAAGGGCATAACCATAGAATGTCGAAGCTTGAAAAATTTCAAGGTACACTTGAGGCTCATTTTGGAAAATCCATGGCAGCAAAAAATCTGTCAAAAACTGTTCAGATGAGTGTTGTTTTTCATATTTTTTCCAAGGGGCATCCTATGATAGACTACCCAAAATATTTTGATTTATTATCTTATTTGAGTGTTCCCCACTTTTCCTTCTCACATTCGTCAGTAAATGCTAGATGGGAATGGGCAAATAGTCTTGCTGCAATGGAAAAGGAAGATTTAAAGGAGAAAGTAAAAGAGTCAAATTTCATTGCATTATCTTTAGATGAAGTTACTGTGATAGACAATATTTCTTGGGTTTTTATGCATTTTTATACTGTAGAACAACATGTTTGCCAAGCTTATATTCTTTGTGTTCATAAAATGAAGGATAGTTCAACATCACAAAATCTATTTGAACTAGTCAAGAAATCTTTGAATGAAATTCTAGGTATGGATGAGTTCACAATTGCCAAAAATTTGGTGTGTGTAGGAGTTGATGGAGCTGCAATGATTCAAGGTCAAAGGAGCGGTGTTTGCACAAAGCTACAAACTACTTGTGCACCATACATGCTTGGTATTCACTGCATTAACCATAGAATGAGTTTAACATTCAAAATTGTAAGAAAGTTTCCTACAGTATCAAAAGTTGAAAATCTAGTTCATGAGATCCATGCATGCTTCTACCGAAGTCCCAAACCTTTCCTTGAATTTAAAATTTTTTCTCAGGGAATAACACTTGAAAACAAGCTTCTCAAGGATTTAGATACCAGATGGATCTCCCTACATGGACCAACGCAATGAGTTCTTTCAGAATATCAATCCTTGATTGGAGTTATGTACGAGAATTGCAGCACAATAGACAAAGCTTCCGACCTCTTACATAGGTTAAGCGATATAGAGACACTCTTGACTTTAGCTAGTCTTTCCCCATGCTGGATGAGATGAAAAATCTTGTGAAGAAATCCCAAGACAGAACTATGTATATTTATGAATATTCCAATCTACATAAACTTACATGCTTGGCCCTCAATCATCTATATCTAGATCTAACACAAGAAGGCACAAATTATTTGATGTGGCAGAAAATTACTGATTTGAATAATCCTGATAATTATTTACACTTTAATGCAAGCAGGCACTTATGTATCTGTGTACGTGGATATGAGATACCAATGTACCATTGTAAGATAGCCAGATGCTCTAGTAGAGAAGTAGTTGTTAAGGAGGAAGATTGTAACGACATTGTTAAATCCATTAGTGATGATTTGAAGGAAATTCCAAGATCTCTTTCCTCAGAGATTCATGAAAGATTCCCTCAACATGGAATACTTAAATCCATGGGTATTATGTATCCTCAATTTTGGGTAAACCGAGATAACCCAAAATATTTTCATGATCAAGTAAAAATCTTGATCAATCAATTTTCGAAAAAGGTAACATACAATGAGCAGACAATATAAGGAATTTTAAATGAAAATAAGCTTAGACAACAATGTAGGAGTTTTGCAACAATTATGAGGGACCAGTATAAATCCATGGGAAAGGAGAAGGCCTTTGAACCAGGATCAATAAAAAAGGTTTGGACAATCTTAGGTTAGAGTAAAATATTGCGTGGTTCGATATCAAAATATTTCAAACTTGTTGATTTATGTCAAAAAATGATATTGGGGTCAGTGGAGAATGAGAGAGTTTTTAGTACATTGGAGTTTTTGAAATCAAAATTAAGAAACAAACTGGACAAGAATTTGGCAAATTGCTTGAGGATGAAAGGAACTGTCTATAATGTCAAAAAAAATCCTTTTGAAAGGGCATTCACAATCTAGAGGTCCACATGTGAAAAAAGAGGGATCGGGTAGTGCAACACAGGCACTCCAATTCCAAGCGTTGGTACTGGTGGCAGTGGCAGTCGAACTAGGACAAATGACAATGATATTGAAATTGACACAAATCACACAATGAATGTTGAATTTGAGACACAGGTCAAAGAAAGTGAAGAGCAGACTCAGAGTCAAGATGACTCTTTTACTTTATCTCAAGATGAGCATCAATTTGAGGACCCTGACTCCATTTGGAAAATGGAAGAGAATTAGAATGTTTTAGGTATTTTTATTGCACTTCATGAATCAATTTCCATTGTTCCAAATTCCAAACTATAGTTGATGATAATTTATATTGTATTCAATGAACATTGAAATTGTGAATCATTGCACTTCATGATATCTTATTTTATATTGCACTGCATGAATCATATTCCAAACTATAGTTCATGATATTTTATATTGTATTCAAATAAATTGTGAATCATTGCACTTAATGATATTTTATTTTATATTGCACTTCATGAATCATATGCCAAACTATAGTTGATAATATTTTATATTGTATTCCATCATCCATGAAATAGTGATATTAAAATTTAAATTTGATCTCTTAAAAGGAAATTTATTTTTTCTTTACAAAGAAACTAGCCTCCATTGAGTCCACCCCACTTATCTTCCACATATCAATAATCACAAAAATATACCACACTTTGATTTTATGAATAGTGCAAATTATAGAAATTTCTGTGACAATATCCATATTATAGCCTACATTGCATCCTTAAACAAATTTGAAATTTTGTATTGACATAGTGATAGTCCTTCCACCATTTCGAACAAAATTCAATACCATCGGCCTAAAAATGCTTCATCAGCAGAACCCCCATCACAGCCTCGCCAATGGTCCGATGAAAATAGCTCACAACCTAGTATGGGTGTAACAATACTCTATCGAGTTGAATCTTAAGGTGCTCTCCCCGATATACTGATAGAGTCAAGTCGTCAACAAAAGTAATCATGAATTATCGAATGCATAAAGTATATCAGGGGAACTAGGGTGTTGTATTCCATCATCCATGAAATTGTTATATTAAGATTTAAATTTGATCTCTTAAAAGGAAATTTATTTTTTTCTTTAGAAAGAAACTAGCCTCCACCAAGTCCACCCCACTTATCTTTCGCATATCAATAATCACAAAAATATACCACACTTTGATTTTATGAACAATGCAAATTATAGAAATTTGTGTGAGAAGATCCATATTATAGCCTACATTACATCCATAAAAAAATTTGAAATTCCATAGTGACGTAGTGATAGTCCTTCCCCCATTCCTAACAAAATTCAATACCATTGGCCTAACAATGCTTCATCGGTGGAACCCCCATCACAGCCCCATCGATGGCCCGATGAAAATAGCTCACAACCTAGTTTCGATGTAACAATACTCTATTGAGCTGACTCCTAAGGTGATCTCCAGATATACCGATATAGTCAAGTTGTCAACAAAAGTAATCATGAATTATAACCATGGGAATGAATTATCGAATGCATAAAGTATATAGGGGGAACTAGGGTGCATTGGAGAAACATTATCTGCAATCCCACCGATAGAACGAAGGATAGGTGTCCATCGGTGGAGAGGGTGTCTATCGATGAAATACTGATGTGACATCCCAAGGCATCGTCGACTTTGAGATATTTGAAATAAATGTTATTTTATGATGACAAGACTAAAAGAAGGTCCACGGATGGTGCATTTATGAACCAAAATTGAAGTGAATTATATCACAAGTTGATCGCATAGTTGTTACAAAATCTTGGAAGATTTTTCTTAGGGAAAAAGTAGAAAGGAAAAAACTTGGAGTTCTAATGCAGCAAAGACCGGTGGACTGTGGAGGTGACTGGGCGAGACTCACGTAAGTACTGCAGACCTAGCCGAGAAGCTATTTTCATCAAAATCTTAAGATTTAAATAATGGAAGAGAGTGCAAACAAACCCAAAGCTAAAAAACAAAAAACTGAAAAGACTGAGACTTTGGATCAACTGGACATTAAAAAGCCTAAGAGACTCCTAAATGAAGACCTGATAGATTGATGCCCTGGGTCGGGGCCAAGATCCAAGAGGAGTGCTCAAATGAATCCTTCCATGGATCGACTATGGGACAAACATAAGCGCTTAGGGAATATTTGGACACTGCAACGAGGGTACAACCTCTTCATGTACCATTACAGAAAACAATTTAGGTTTCAACCAGTCTGCAATCCATGGAGGTTGAACCTGGGAAGACTTGTGGTGCCCAATGTGTTTGTGAATGCAGAGCTAATTAAAGATCTTTCTATCAGATATGACCCCAAGAAAATAACTATTCAGTCACATGGCAGGGGTGACATGCTTGTTATTTCTAGGGATCTCATTTCTAATTTATTTCAGTTAGAGTGTTCACTGAATTTATCATTCACAGTCAAAGATCTCTTGACAGAGTATTGCCACATGGATACCATCTATAAGAGATGGAAATTACCTTTGCATAGGCCCAAGGATGAAGGATGCCAACTCAAGAGGTTCTCTAGCAATGAAAAACCTCCTTTCCATGAAGATTTATTCGAAGAGTATTTTCGATACACCTATTATTTAATTGGTTAGGTTTTGGGAGTAGAGGTTCCACCTCTCATGTCAATTGCCCCAATGGTCTTAGTTGCAAAAATACAAATCAAGGATGCAAGTCCATTTGATTATGCTAGCTACTTGGCCAATGCCCTACAACAAGGGCTTGAAAAGGTTAAAAATAATAGTGATAATATAATTTTGAACACTATTATTTGCTTATGCATTTGCTTTTGTACGACGAACAAGTCAGAGGGGTCTAGAGTGAAGAATTAAGGATAAAAGATACAGATGAAAATGGAGATTTAAAACCTATAAAATTTTGGACTTCATTGTGGGACAATCGATTTGGTAGCTCTCATTACCTTTATTTTGAAGAAGTTTTTGTAAAATCGTTGATGAAGTTGTTGGGATATTTGTGCAATTATAACCTATCCCCAGAAGTACAAAGATTTATAAGACCAAAGGAAAATGACTAGAGAAATAAAGTGAATCATAACTGGGGAGACTGGTATGCTTTCCCTAATTGTACAGTGATAAGGGTTTATGGGTTCGAAGGGGCTCCACACTTGATGCCATGAGTAGTTCTTGACCGAATTTCTTATTTAAAAATTATGAGGCAATTGGAAAAATCTGATGTCAAACACCTCAAAGGACATAGCAATCAATCAATTATGCCCAACACCTTATGTTTTGGAGACTTTAGAGTGGTTTCCAATAAAGTATATGGGGAAATTGATGGTAAATTAGCACAATACAACCTACCTCTAGGTGATGTAAGGAAAAAATTTGATGCAGAAGGGTTTATTCACAAGGTGAGATTATCGTAGGGGTTATCAGGGTATGAACATTTGTTCTCAATTGAAGATGTGATAAGAAACCATGATAAGGCCTCCACCAAGGAAAGAATGGCCGCCTATAACAAGATTATGCTTGTAGAGGAATGGAAGAGAAAAATTGTGCCATCTTATTCAAAGGCATTTGGTGAGATACATGATCCTTTAACAAGAATTGAGAAACTCATCACTAATGTCTATGAACTAGTAAAGGATGTTCCCCCAGTTTTTTTTTATGCACCTCATGCAACCTATTTAGGAGTACAAGCTAAAGACATAGAGCCCTTGGATTACATACCTTCACAACCTACTCCTGAGGTATGTTTTTCTGTAGATATTGATATAAGTGAAGAAGAGCAGGGTGATGAAGAGGGTGAGTAGGTCAAACAAATAAGTGCTCATGTGATTGCACAATACAAGACCCCTCAAGAGAAAAATATTGTAATATTTGAGGCATCAAATGAACTATCTAATGATGTGAGGGTCGGGGCTGGACAACAATTTATTTTTTATTGTGATTTTGTTAAATCTTCTAAATTTAAATATTTTTTTATAAATATAAAGGCAGAAAAATGAGACAAAAGATACAGGATATCACTCCTGAACATGAGGGAACCACTTTGGAGGAATTGAAAAGGGAGGTAGATAAGGAAATGGAGTCCATCACTCCTGAAAGAGGAAGGGAATTACTTCAAGAAGCTAGAGTGTTGCTCCTACTAGTATGGGATATTATCTCTTCAATTTTATTTGATAGCTTCAGAAAAAGAGGGGATAAGACAATGAAATTAACAGAAGAAGCAAGTGACAAAATTTATTCAGGATCTAGGTACAACCCAGACTAAGCCACCTTGCTTATTTGGTCACTGTATCCCTATGATAAAAGACCTACTATAATTAGTAATCCAAACCAAGTTTTTGGACATCTCTTGGTTCAACGAGTAGGAGATACCAACCCTATGGAGACAACAAAATTGAACATAAATGTGGAAAAATTTACCAAAGCACAAATCAAAAAACTGATTAATAAAAATGACAAACTGAAGAAGGAGCTAGAAAATCAGAGAGAAAGGACATCTTCCTCCTCCACATCAGAGTTGTACTCCCCATGGCTTGAAAAAGATAAGAGAGTGCTTGATGCATTTGCTGATGCAACCTATTGGAAGAATTGCCATCTAAAATCCTAGGGGAAATGCAAAGAATTGGATAAAGAAGTGAAAACCATCAAATATAACATTGTATCTGAAAATATAAAAGAAAGATTCAACGAAATGATGAAGTGTGTTGATGAATATTGGAAAGTATTCAAATAGACATGCATTGCATTGGTGGAGAATGAATGATTGCAACCTAGAATGATGGAGAAAAAAAAGGAGCTCGTAGATAAGAATATTATGAAAGGACAAATATTGCTAAATTATAACAAGCTAGTAGAATCACATAATGGATATCATAACAGGCTTAGGGAAGATTTCGACTGCTTTGATTCAGTCCCGACACTTCATAATGGCATTGGAAATCTGTGAGAATATGATGATTGGAAGGAAGAGCTTGTTGGGATTCTAATTGTTGTGTTGCAAGAAATAAATGATGAGGATATGGTTTTAAAAACACTCATCAGCAACTCAAAAAAATAATTTATATGGAATATGATATGAAACACATGATCTCTAACGTGGACACCTATGTTGAATAGGAGTACATCCATCACCTCTCTGCAGTCAATCTATTTATTAGCCAAACTATAGATGTGTCAGATGCAACGGGACAACCATCAAATTCAGAGTAAGAACGCCAACCGACAACATGATGAGCACCCTATCATGGAGTAGAAGCTTTGAACAGATCTTAGGTGGTCATGGGATTTTTCTTGGAGATTAACGGATCAGTGCATTCACCTACGGTATTGTTTTATTTGAGTTATGTTTAGTTTTCAAACGTCATGAATTTTTGTAACGGGTTTATAGCTTGTTACCTATCATATATAAGAGAGATCAAGACCCGAATAGGAGATCATCACATCATTTTTAATTAGACTTTAGAGTAGAAGATAGTAAGAAGATAGATAACAGATTGCACCAATTCACCCATCCATCTCATATCATAAACTATTTTTATAATGCATATCATTTGAAGATCAATACAATGGAGAAGGTTACACATAATTACTTATTTGATTTGAGTGTTCAATTTTTGTGGATTCATATGCTTATATGTTATTAACTTATTTGGATGTCTCCAAAGTGGTTGTTTATGTTATTCAAATTGAGTGTGTGGAAGTACATTTAATTTGTCAGTACATTGAATTTGAATTCTTCAGGAATAGGGGCTATAACCATGGGGTTTTAGATTTATTTATGGATATGATCAAGTAGTAATGTGGGCCACAAAATGGATCTACTCACACAAATCTCTACAATTTGTGCTAATCATAAAATCAAATGTAGTGTATTTTTGCAATATGTGGGATGTGGGTGAGGAGTAAGTTGGTGGATACTGATCAAGATTTTTAGTCCCAACATAACAGAAGCTAACAACTCAACATCCATAAATTAGAAGCTCTACCAAGAAGTAAATATAATGAGCTAACAGTTCAACATCCATAACTTGAAAGCTCTACCGAGAAGTAAATATAATGAGCTAATAGTTCATCACCTTATAGTTCATATTTTAATTGTGTTAAAAGTAAAACCTGAACATGTACTCAGTGATTCATCACTCAACTCAATTCTTAATAACATTTTAACAATATTATTAGTAGCATATACAACAATGAACATCAGCAATCATTTCATCATTAATGTGTATCTCGTATTTGAAACCACGAATTTTTTCTTCAAATGATAAAATAAATAATACAAATAATTGAACATCATCACATTACTGAAGTTTGAATTTGATCTTTTTTATTTATTTTCACATGAAGGAGTACATATAGGCATTGTCAATGTAAAATCTTGCCAATGCCCAAAGACAATTTTGTATAGAGCTAAGTTGGAACTTGGAAACTCATATTATCAAAGATTCAAAATTAAAAATCAAGTTACTATATCAAATTTTCTAGCAACTTCCACTCTTCAGGTGGTAGAATTTCCATTTATTCTAATTGATGTTGTTTGAATTGAAGTTTTGTTGCATTTCATGATTGTAATTGGAAGTGGAACATGTCTTGAATTCTTTAGTTAATTTTGCATTCAAGGTTATCAATGTTCTGATGGAATCCAAATAGTTCACCACATCTAGGTTCTGAGGAAACTGGTCCAAATCAATCTTCCTTGCACCCTCCATCTTCTTTCTGAAACCATCATTTCCAATGAATCGGTCATTTGTGTCAAAAGCCTCTGGAAAACCAAGCTCTGTGAAGTTCCTTACCTTTTCATCCACCACCTTCATCTTGTTTGCAACCAAATGCAAATATTCCTTTGGTCCACACATTTTCAAAAAAAATTCAATGATAGATGACAACTTCATTGAGGTATCAATCTGATTAGTAATCCATTTTGATTTCAAATCATTGTCACTAGCTTTGTAGACTATTTGTAGAACTTGATTTGCAGATTTCTCTAATTCTAGCACATTTTTGTTGTCCACTAAATATTTGTTGAGCTTCTTATAATGTTGTCTAATAGCATCAATCAATTGAAACATGTCACACAAATGATCAAACCTCTGCATTATTTCATCCCAGATCTTTTGTTTCATATGCCTCATTGTATCTGTACAAAATGGAGATAACTTATTTTGACAAGAGTTAATTTCTTATTTTGCTTTCATCAGCTCTATCTCCAATCTTTCATTTTTTTTTCTTTGTTTCTCCAATTTTTGTTCCCACTATGCATTTCCATTCTCAATGCTTAGTCTTAATTTTTATGAAGTGGATTTTTCCTCATCATATTTCTTGTTGCTCTCATCTAGCCTTCGCTTCAGGTCATTCACTTCTCTCTCATTTGGTTTATCCTCTTTGCTTGTTGATGTAGAAGCGGATTTTTTATTCTTTTTTCTAATTCATTTCTCTTTTTATCTATTGCTTTTCTCTTTGCTTTCTCATTTGCTAGGTCTTCCTGTAACTTTTCTATTTGGGTATGCAACCTTTTCTTCTATCTATCTTGATTTAGCAATGATGTGTACAACAATTTATTGTTCTTCTTTGATACATTAATTTTGTTAGTATTTTTTAGGCAAGAAAAATCCAATTGAAAAGTGGTCACTTGGTATTCAGATCGATCCATCTGATTTGTTGGTTTGTTTTGAACTGTGGGAACACCAATTATGTAATCCAAGATTTATTTATTTGTGTCAAATGTGGGTAATACCATGGTTATTGCAGGCTCTAAAGTTACAACAGACACACTCTCCATCAGTTGCTTCTTTTCTTTTTTATACAAGTTTGATTTATTTTTAAACTCTTCAATGAAATCATAACCCGGGGACACATGAACAATGGAATTCTTGAATGGAGAAGGAATAGGAGTACTTGCAGTTGCTAATGATGTCATAGCCACACTAACTGGTAGTGGGGGAGTGCCTGGAAATAACTCCTTTGTGGTGGATCCACTGATAGTGTGACTTGGACCTGTCAAAATCCTTTGCCTATTTTGTTTGCCTTGATCACCTAGTATTTTTGTGGTATCTTGTATTGTTTTCCTCTTGTGTGTAATTTTTTGTTGTATCACATGTTGACCACTACTAGTACTACTACCCATACCATCGCCACCAATGGCAGTGCTAGCTGTACTAAGCTCTCCACCATGGGCATGTCCTAGTTGTGATTGTATCTGACCATGAGGATGAGGATTTGAAGCTCTCACAAATTGACTTGTATGCCCTTGGTCTACTTTTTCACCTCCAAGCCCAAGGCCAGATTTATCAATTGGTTTTTTATGCTCAACATTTTTTACCATCCAAGGGCCTTGTCCTTGGGACCCCAAACCTCCACCTTCATAACCCATTTTTCAACTATGGATGCTCTTGAAGTATATGCTTCTTTTGTGGCCCCACTTAAACCAGGTTTGTAATTGGCATGGTTTTTTTCTACTTCTTCCCTATCATCACTAGATTCATCATCACTTTCTTTGTTTCCATATTTACTGGGATGCTCTATATTCCATAATTTGCTAAACTCTTTATCTTCTTCATTATATCCATACTCCACAAGAGCTATTAGATCACCTAGCTCCTTCCTCATAGACCAAAAGGTAGTAATTTTTTATCGTGACCAATTTTTATCTGTAACTTCCTTCTCTAGAGAGCCTGGATGTTTTACTCTACTAGATGGTTTATCACTTTTTTCATAATTTTTTTTGTATTTCCTCATTGTCTTTTGGTGCAATGTCATAATTTCTGTTGACAATTGTTCAAAATAAATACCATTCTCAATAGCACTTTTCTCCATTTCTATTTTGACCTCATCCCAAAAATCCTTGTTTCTCAAGTTTTCAAGCAAGGGTTTACTTTGATGTTGAATTTTACTTGCAACATTCCTATTAGCCACAATAATTGATTTAATGATGTCACATGGATCATACTTCCAATGACAGATAGCATCAAAATAAAAAAAAATAAAAATATTATGTGGCACACTAAATGCTTTTCTCTTGAACGTGAACCCTCCACATGAAAAAGGTAAAGAAGGAAATAAGGTCTTCTTTTCCTGACTAAGAAAGTGTATTTCATCAACACTCTACACCTACCTTACATATTCCAATGCAAAAACCCTTTTTGTCACATGTATTGGATGTTTGTATGGGTGTACTCCCAATCCATAAAATCTTAGCACAGTATATTCTTCCATTAAGTACCAAATAGCCAATTGTATTTCTTTTCCTAGTTGAATGTAGTTTCTACATGACATAGGCAATCTAGGCATTGGAGTATTTGTAATTTCTTGATGCAATGGAGCCAAAAAGTAGTCTACAAAATGATTGTAGTTCCTTCGAGAATCATGCATCCTTATCTCAGTGGTACATTCATATATTGGAGCCATTTTTTTTTCCTCAACATTACCATAGGGCTGAATTTGAAGCTTGTTGGTCTGAAACATTCCTCTAAATTTGAATAGAAAAATATAGCACAAGTAGGTTGTGAACCTAAATGTCTTGGTGGAACTTGCTTTAATCATTAAAAATTGTTTATGCATGGATTCTACAATGTGTTGAATAAAATTATATTTGACATGTTGAACACCATAATGGATATTAAACACCATTTCAAGGAGGCTTGCACCCACTTCCAAATTGCTATCCAGACTGAGGAAAAATGCTAGCATGGAAATAGTATCCTGAACCCATCGTTTCAAAATATCCAAATCATAAGGGGGCTTATGATCACCTTTCAATTTGTTTCTATCTTGAACAATTTTATTTAAGAAAGCATTTTTCTCCCTTTCTTCCATTGCTTCATAATCACTAGCAAGCATTTTTAGGTCAATGTGGACGTCTCCAAATTCTTTGGTTGTAAACCCCAACACTTTTCCAAGTTCTTCTACATTAATGGATAACAATACTTCTTTGCTATCTTTATTAACAATTGCTCTTTTGTTATCATCATAATTTTGGGCAAGGGAAAACCTCATGTAACATCATGCACCCTAATCCAATTACCCACGGTGCACTGATACTATTAACTTGCGTTTGATTTTCAACCTTATTCTGAGCTGAAAATCTAAGTTTTGAGGTACACCTATCATACATTTCAAGATCATAAATATCATGGTACCCATTAGTGAAACTTGGGGTTTTAAGCAATTTTGCATAATGTATTTTTTTATCAGACATTGCTCTAGTGGTACTGGTGGTAGACATGCTTATAAAATATGAAGTTGTGAAATTTGAATTCCCTAATACCTATTAGTAATCCTTAATTTTTATTAATTCTTAAGTCTCTAAACCCAAACTTCAAAGTTTGACAAAATAAGATTTTAAGAAATGTCAAACGATGAAATGTAGCCGTAGGAATTCTTTCACTTACCCAGATTCTGAGTCTTGACTCTTGAAAAGATTAATGTTGACAGTCGTGGAAACTGGAATGGATTTGCTGGAACTGGAACTGTGGAATCCAAAACAAGGTTGTGCACTGCAATGAGAAATCTGAAGAGTGAAGATTGAAATCTCCCCGTGTGCTGACCCTCTCACTTAAAACAAATCACTTGATAGTTGACACTTACCAATACAAAGTGCTTTAAATTCTTTTTTTCTCAAAATTGGAATATTAAAGTGAATGAAACGTCTTAGGTCTACAAGTTGCAAATTCTTAACTATTGATCTTTCTAAATCTAACGGTTATAGGGTGATTCCAGAGGTTTAAGTTTGCAAGCCTATTGCTCTGTGCATTTCATTATGGAATGCAACTACAACCATACATCAAATTTTCATCCAATGGTTGAAACTTGAGTAATTTATGATATTAACTCAAAAAAATAAACATGGCACATGTGTTTTAAAGTTGTTTTAAACTTTTGTGCGCTAGGATTGGCATCAAGGCCAAGGGCTCGGTAACTTAGCGTTGCAAAGGAATTAAAAAAATCTCCCTGTGTTTTGACCCTCTCACTTTAAAAAAATCACTTGAAAGTTGACACTTAGCAGTACAAAGTGCTTTAAATTCTTTTTTTCTCGAAATTGGAACATTAAAATTGCAAATTTTTAATGATTGATCTTTCTAAATATAACAGTTATAGGGTGATTTTGGAGGTTTAAGTTTGCAAGCCTATCACTTTATGCATTTCATTACAAAATGCAAATACAACCATACATCAAATGTTCATCCAATGGTTGAAACTTGAGTAATTTATGATATTAACTTTAAAAAATAAACATGGCATGTGTTTTAAAGTTCTTTTAAACTTTTGTGCGCTAGGATTGGAATCAAGGCCAAGGGGCCGATAACTTAATGTTACAAAGGACTTAAAAAAATCTCCCTGTGTGCTGACCCTCTCACTTAAAAAAAAATCACTTGACAGTTGACACTTAGCAGTACAAAGTGCTTTAAATGCTTTCTTTCTCGAAATTGGAACATTAAAGTTACAAATTTTTAACCGTTGATCTTTCTAAATCTAACAGTTATAGGGTGATTCCAGAGGTTAAATTTTGTAAGCCTATCACTCTATGTATTTCATTACGAAATGCTTTTTGTGTGAAGAGTGTAGTTTCTTTTTTTTCCAAGATTTTTTAGTGCTAAGCCGAATGGCCAAGTCTTCCAAGTTTGTCAATGTTATTGAGGTTTCTATGGTGGACTTGGCTCGGTTTGGGGCTGATACCCCCATCTCGCTTCAAACGACGAAGAGGCTAACTAGTATAACTTCCTTTATGGCCATCATAGACCAAAGGCTCAAGCGGATTCTGTTAAATTATGAGTCTTTGGTGTTAGTGGTTGTGAAAATGGTTATGGGTTCCAACCACCTAGAAACTAGAGAGTATGGAAGAGATAATTTGCAGGTCTCTTCTCGATTCTTAGCCTCTTTATTAGATAACCTGGTGTTGAGAGTGGAAGCTAAAATCTTAATGCTCAAAATGTTTAAACCTGACTTGCTTGGAGGGATGGATGAGATTCTTTGTGTGGTGGTAGAAGGTAGAGGCTACCTGTGGCCTTACGACGTGGAGAGTGTGAGAATAGAGGATACAATGAAGATATACCTATTTCTCCTAGATTTGCAAGGACCTAGATTAATGCACCATTATTCGATTATCATGGTTGATGTGATTGCTCTAAAAAAGTTATTTGGTCTAATGGCAGTTGATAGTGAGGATTGGAAGGATGAATTCGAAGAATTTGCATGGTTAAATAAATTTTTGTAAACTAATGAATCCGTGATAGTTCTTTTTTGTCTCATAGATGATAGTTTTTGGTTTGTTTATTCTTTTTCAGTCTCGTCTAGTTAAAATCGATGTCCATTGTCAATATTACTAATGGGGCTTTTTGGTTAGTATTTACTAGGGTCTATTTTGATATCATTTGGTTGTTGTAAACAAAATTTTTATGGAAGGGGTAGCATGATATATTTTTTCTTAAATTACCTGCATGGAAAACGCATGTACTTTGGACTTATATTAATAAAATATGACTCTTACGTATAAAAAGAATAGAAATCGATAACGACAACATTTAGTGTTTATAATTTTTTTTGTCAATTTCATGGCAACTTTCTTTTTTCATTTGTATTGTTTTATATTTTAATTTTAAATCTGCATGCATTTATTTCTTAAATAGATATACCACAAAAATATAGCACACTTTGATTTTATGATCAATGCAAATTATAGAAATTTGTGTGACAAGATCCATATTATAGCCTACATTGCATCCATAAATAGATTTTAAATCTCATACTCGTAGTCCTTCTCCCATTCCTAACAAAATTCAATACCATCAACATCGGCCTAACAATGCTTTATCGGCGGAACCCCCTTGTCATAGCCCTGTTGATGGCCCAAAGAAAGTAGCTCACAACCTAGTATCAGTGTAACAATACTCTATCGGGCTGACTCATAAGGTTCTCTCCCCGATATACCGATAGAGTCAACAAATTTAAGCACATCATTGTAACACAAACATCGGTGGAACGAATGATTGCACTCCCCCGATGACCTGATATAACCATGAATTATCAAGTGCATATTGCATAAAGTATATTACTTAATTTCTTAAAGGAAAAAAATAGATTTGAATATATTAATAGACACTGAAGTTTTGAACTCATAAAATAACTCTTTACTATAAGTGTAAATGAATAATGAAGAAAAACACAACACAACCATTTATTTTATTGCAACTGAATTTCAATCTCACATTATTACATATCTTTTTAAAGACGAGTAGTTGTAGAGCGGGAAAGCTCATGTTTTGTATAAATAGCATATGTCAGTGTGTCACTTGACATAGACACAATTTAATAATGTATTCCAAGTTGTTGCTCATTACAATGGATTACAAATTGATTCCAATTTCCAAGCTTTTGTTGCTAACAACTTACTACAAATGTAACTCTAAAAATAAATGCATGATTCCAAGCTTTTGTTGGTGACAACCTAATAAAAATGTGGCTCTAAAAACAAATGCCTCATTCCAAGTTTCTATTGGTGGATTTTCCAACCATGTTGGGGGAAGGGGGTTCTAATCATTCTGGGGAAATGGGAGCTATGAAGATACAAAATGTACTTATCCCCTTTGAGAATTAGAGTCATGCAGAAGATGTAATACAAATGTCTCTTTGAAAATAAATGCATGGGACTTGTCAGGCCAACCATGTTGGGGAATAGGACGTTGTGAAGATACAAGAGGAGTAGAAAACTTGCTCCCATCTTTTGCACACAGCTTCCACGCACTGGTATAGCACTTACCTCCATTAGAGCTCCTCATCCTATTTCAAAACCTATTTGAGAAGTCAAGTTAACCAAATCAACTTCTTTCCAATTCCACCCATTTTAAACTTGAAGGAAATTTGTCTTTTACTGATTACTCTGTAACTACATAACTGTAGGCGAGATAATTTACAATATCCCCAATAATACTGCATCATCTTCTTCGTGAATCCTTATTAACCCTAGAAAATGAGAACCCTTATGGCACTATCCACTATTCACTATCCCTATTTATGGGCCACCAATGCCGCTACTAGCCTGGGTATAATGATAATCATGATTCGTGTACAATTAAAATGTTTAATTTGATTGACGTCTGGCTACATGCAAACTCTACCTCAAGCTGACAGGCTATCAAAATCACCAGTTCCACTCAAATGATATGAAATAATTACAAATCCCTTTTCATTAAAGCTATGATTTGTCCAAGAAATTGCTTCAAATGTTCATATCACATATGGCATTAATCACCGCCACTTCCAGCACTAGCAATATGACAACCGCGCTTTCTTCAAAAAGATTAAGAATTTCAATTAAATGAAATGTACAACGTCAAGGCATTGAAAAGATAGAATGAGTGATGAGAGATGAGCCTTGATCTTGCCACATGTCTGCATCTAATAGTTCTAGTGTTATTTCAGAGGTTTCAATTCACAAGTCTAGTGCTTTAGAGATTTACTTTCGGAATGAAACTCTTTTTGCTTGTTGGTGTACAGATTTGTCACTTTAACCATGAAAGTAGATGCAAGATATTTGTGAAAAATAAGTAAATAAAAGAAATAGTTTCTATTTTAACAAATGAATCAATCTGAACACATTGCACAAAGTCTTAGAGATGAAAATATACGCATTCTGACCTAACAGATAAACATTGAAGAATAATCATGAAGAAACACAATTCATTCATAATTAAAAGAAAGCATTAATAAATACACAGATTTAGAAATATATTATTTTATCTCTAATGCCAAAAATGTGGATTCATAGACCCATCACCCCACACCATGTACAATCAAAAAGCACTCAAAATTTGATACACAATTCATTCATAATTAAAAGGAAGCATTAATAAATACACGAATTTAGAAATATATTCTTTTATCTCTCTAATGCCAAAAATTTGGATTCACAGACCTGTCACCCCACACCTTGTACAATCAAAAAGCACTCAAAAGTTGAAACTACCCCCCCTTATCATTACGTGTCACAAAAGGATTCATGAATGTTGTTAAACCATTGGAGGTGTCAGGACTTTGTACAGTTCTAACTGCATTTCCATAACTAAATTGTAAAATTCAACACGTTCTTCTTCTTCTTCTAAAATGAAAATCACAAGTTGTTGTACTCGACATAGTTGGTTTTCTCTTTACACGCCACTGAATGCAGTTGGGAAATGATGTCGAGTTCCTCTTCTTCACACCAATTCAAATCTGGTTGCATGATGGCCATAGGTTCATCTTCCCATTCCCTGATATTGCCAAGAAGTACCATTTTGAGGAAACTCTGAGTCTGGAGTTGAAAATGCTACCACCTTTCCTTGTATTCGGGCTCATTTAACTTCATCGACAGGAAGTGACCATTTACTTACCAAGAAAAAAGTGTCAATCTGCTACTAAATATTACGTTAAACCTCAAGTTGGTGTTTGAAAATATTTGAGAAGACATCCCTTAATGGCACCGTACAATTCATTAAATGAGCTGACACTTTGAAAGTTGTGCATCTCGCCACTAACTCATTTGGCTACAAAATACGATGAAACTTTCTGACAAAAGATGTATAATTAGATGTATCATCGGGTACCTATGTATTTAATGTGAAATTTTATTTTTTTTCTAAAATGATGCTCGACGTTCATCGAAATTGCGATGTTTCATGATTTTTGTCACTATTTCGACATACACTTAAATTCAACCATCCCCTTCCATCAATTTGTGGGCCAACGTGTATATGGTTAGTGTTCGTTGGGGTTCTGACAAGAAAAAATTAATAAATAAAAGTGGGTTCAACAATTTATATATACTTGCGACAGTGTTTTACTATACTTGCAAATTTTCTATACTTGTGACAGTTTGTGGAGGTTATAGGCCGAACTTTTTTGGTGCAAAATATCAGAATTATTAGATTTTGTTACCTGTCTATGATTAAAAATTATTGGAGTGTGAGTTTGATATTTTTTGAAGATCTAAATATTCAAGCTTGGTAAAGAAAAATCATGTCATATAATATTAGTGTAGAACAAAATGAAGAGACACTTGCTAGATTGTGGGCTAGATTGAAAAAAAAGGGTGATTGGAAATGTTATTGTCCTTGCAATAATTGCAAGGGCTTAAAGACAAGAAGACTTTTAATCACAACAACTGAGAAACATTGTAGGCAACGTGGTCAAGTTGAAGGGGGGGATGATTATCATCCATTGGTAAGTTGTTCATTATATGTCTTTATATTGATTGAATTTGTAAATGTTTATATCGTTTTAACATTATATATATATAAAATCACTTGATCATGATCATGGTTTATTTTTGTCAATCATTATTATAAAGGTGGGGAACCTTAGAGAACATGATATGGATTATCACGACCCGGAGAATGTGGTTTTTCAAGCAACGGAACATGGAGCTGTGAATATCGAAGATGAAGTTAATGATCCTATGGAAGAAGATGATCATGCGCCAGCAAACACAATTGAAGATTATAGTAAAAATGCATTGATCCATGACACATTTAGTGGCATAGTTGATCATGATGATCGAGATGAATTTGATGATGTTCATGATTTACCTGTACTTGAGAAGGCATATGAGCCCCTTTATGAAGGCTCCCAAACAACTCTTCGCTATGTTGTATTGTTGTTGGTGAACTTGAAGGTTATGAATGGTTTATCCAACATAGAAATCTCACGGATGTTAAGGTATGTCGTATATGTCATTTTTTTTCATCTAATTTTTTTGTTAGTTCATCACTAGTAAATAAAGGATGAAATAAGTACCATTAATATTCTTTATATTAAAAAATTTTGTTGTAGATTGATAGGTGAATTTTTGTTACCAACATCAAATATTTTACCTCACTCATACCAAGATTTATCTACCATTGTGAAGATATTGGAATGGAGTATCAAGCAATAGATGCATGTCCCAATGATCATATTATATATCATAAACAACATGAATTTGAAATAGAATGCCTGGAATGTCATATCAGTAGATATGGAACAGATCAACTAACAAAAAAGGTGTCTCGCAAGGTTCCTCGTTATATTCTCATTATTCCACGTATGCAATGATTATTTAGGTGTGAAAGCTTAGCACAATTTATAGATTACCATGCACAAAATAGAAGTGGAGATGACATTCTTCGAATGCCTGCGGATGGTTCTACATTTATGGACATGGAGGAAAAATTTCCACACTTTAAAGAAGAACCTCATAATCTCAGGCTTTCATTGGCAGCGAATGGTGTCAATCCATTTGGAGAGCTAAGATCTATTTACTCGGTTTGGCCTGTTTTTATTATCAACGATAACATTCCTCCATGGATGTCAATAAAGAGGGAGCACAATGTTGGCAATGATTGTTCCAAGTATTTGCTTACATCAATTTTCTTTAATGTAGTAGCATCTCATTTCTCTTATTTGTTGCATAATGACTTATATGTTTTCATTTAATAGTCATGTACATTAATTTATATATATTGCAGTAAAATGGTTATAATAATTATGTAATGTTTATGTTCATTCAACTAGGTAAGTACCAAGTTAAAGATATGAATGTATATATCAAGCCTCTTGTCGACGAGTTACTAAATCTATGGAATGACATCACTATGTATGGCGTCTCTAGACCAATAGGACAAAGACAATTTCAATTCCATGCAATGCTTGTATGGATAATTCATAATGCCCCAAGGCTAACACATTTTTGTGGTATGTTATAACGTTCAACTACTCTTTAACGATATTTAATTTTATGAAGTAGATATCATGCATGTTTTTTAAATAATCTATTCATTATATATAATTATAAAAATTGACATATTTAATCCAATTATATATGATCTTGTAGGTCTTCAAACAAAGGGAAAATTTGCATGTCCTGTTTGTGGTCCAAAGATGAAATCTCGTCGTTCAACAAGTTTAGGAAAGTAGGTGTTTGGTGAGTATAGGCACTTCCTCCATAGAAATCATAAGTATCGAACTACTGAAAAACATCTTTTCAATGGGAAAGAAGAGACTACGTCAAAACCATGAAGAATGACACCTCACCTATGGAAGTTGGAATATAATAGAATTAATCATCAAGGTTATACATCGGATCAAATTGTTTATCTATCATATATGATATGTTTTGAATTTATATTTTTATGTTGTGTTTTGTTTACTCATGCTTTAATTGACAATGATTATCGTTGTTAATTTGTTTAACTTATATGCTTCATGAAGGTCATCAAGGCATTAATGGTTAGCTTCCACAGGGACTAAAAAATTTATCCCAGACAATTTAGTAGGTTGCCCTACTATGAGAAGCTACAAATTGTGCATTTGTTTGATACAATGCATATTGGAAAGAATATAAAAGAAACGTTATGCAAAATATTGGATGGAGGGCATGACAAAGAAAAAATTGTCAAAATTTGTAGTGACATTCAAGAAGCCAATCATGCAATGAAAAATTTCATTCAACTAAATAGCAATGGAGACCAAATTAATATAAGCACCCTTCCTTGGTTATTAACAGAGCAACAAAGCAATGCTATAAAAGAAGTCATACGAAAAATTCGATTTCCCACAGGATTTTTGTGAACACAAACAATATCATAACAAAGAAAGATGAATTTGGGTCAGGGATGAAAACACATGATTGGCACACCTTCATTAAAGTAATTATTCCGGTATATTTTATATATATTTGTATATTGTATGTACTTTTCAGTGTATTATGTTTACTAGTTTTGAAAAAATAATGAAAAGATAATTTATAATTGTTGTAGTACATTCTACCTCTATTTGTCCCAGACAACTTCATCAATAATGTCAAGCAAGTTATATATGATCTTCAAAAATACATGAGGTAAGTAGTGATATTTGTTCAATTCGTTGTATAGATCTTATATTTGCCATTTTTTTTACTTTTTATGTAATATATTGTATATTTTTGTTAAATCTTGTTAATATATTTATGCCTTGAATCACTTGCAAATGGTTGTCATCTAAAGAAATCCATAAATAAGATATAAATTATTGGAGGAGAAAAATTCTTCGTCTAATGTGTGAAATGCAAAAGTGTCTACCTTCGACATTTTTCAATGCACAAGAACACTACCTCATACACCAAGTTGAGGAGATTGAATTGTGTGGACCTATACAGAAAAGTTCAATGTGGATGGTTGAGAGGTACTTGAAATTTTTGAAGGCTTTGGTTAGACAAAGACCACATCCTGAGGGTTCTATGGTGGATGGATATATGGTATACCAGACCATGGTGTACATTACTAAATATCTTCCTAAGTTCGCAGCAAAGATCCATGTAGATCGCATTTGGGATCCCAACTCCATTAACAAATTCGAAGGGGAGTACCTAATGGGAAAAGGTAGATTGAGGTAATTATAAGATGGTCATGGAGATTAATTAGATTACATTTTACATTGCCTTCAATTTCTTGAAAAGAAACAACAAAGAACTAGTCCAAATGAAAGAATCTTCCACACACAAATAGAAAAGTACTAGTATTGTATTACTCTAGAAAATAAGTCTTTCACTACTGAAAAGTATTAAAATCTTAAAAAGTGTTGATGATCAAATATTACAATTCGAATTTCATATATATAAGAAGAAGACCCAACAAAGGTATCTCTTTGGAATATCTTTTGGCAAATAATTAAACTACTCATCTTAATTAAACTTATAAAACAATTTAATCTTCTCCTAACATTGACTTAGCCGCTGAGATATGTTTTTTATACTCCTCCAAGGTATGGGTATTTTCATCATGCACTGCATTTCGGGCTTCATATTTGATTTTTATCATCAATTCCATATGTTTGCATGCTCCATCCAGCAATAGCCCTTCTGCTTTGACTATATCCAATGCTTTCTAAAGTATCCTATTGCATTCATCCATCATGTTAGCTCTCAAAAACATGGGTTGAATACCTCAAGAGGTTGCCAAACTCTTGGTACATTTCAGGGTAACATACAAGGCTGAATGGTTTAGACCTTCTTCTCTTTAGGTGTTGCTAGACCTAGGTGGGTACACCTATATGAATGAAGCAAACTTGATTTGTGTTTATACCCTAAAACAATTTATCCACAATGGCAAGTGGGAGTGGATAAATGAATTCTTATTTTGGTATAGATTGTATAAGCAATATCAAGGCTAATCTTAATATGTTCAGTTAACAGATGCAAAAGATAAAATGAATGAAACTAAAATGATGGAATGTGAGGGACTAGTGCTCTATTGGGTATATGGAGTCAAATAGAAATCAGAGTTAAGTGACTTATAACTGGAAATAATTCTAACTGTTTGGAACTTTTATGTTTATAACTTGTATAAACAAGCAAGGGTGTAATTATCATATTCTTCTTTAATAATCCAAAATAATAATTCTAAGTTGTTGTGAATAATCAAGAGGATTTTAATCTTTACTTGAAAGACCCAATTAAATATGCCACACAGATATAATAAATGTGCACTGATAAATTGAAAATATGCTTGATATATCAATTTAAACAACAGAGAAGTATCAAATATGGAGACAAACTGATAACATCTTCAATTAACTTAACAAACAATTGATAACAACATAGAGCCGAATCAAAGATTTTTCATTAACTCCTTCAAAATTTACACGTGCATCTTGGTCCTTTTTGTTGTAAACATTGTATCAATCTCTATTCTCCTACTTCTTCTATCTACTATCTTCTAATCTAATCCCCTCCTTATGGTCTTGGTCTCTCTTGTTTATACGAGAGGCAACAAGATTCATACCAAAGGACGTGGCTTTTGATAACAAAACTTAAATGAAAAAAAATGTATTTAGAGATAACTAATATATGCAAATTTGGTAATCTTTGAGTAAGAAGCCTGTGGTCATCTAAGACCTGTGCAAGGCTCTTACTTTATGATATGATATGTTTTCCTTCTGATGACATCAATCAATCTTCATCCGAGCCCATATATTTTTCCTACCATTTTCTTATTGTTAAATCATTTGGCCACTTGAATTCTTGTGCAGTAGTGAAATTTGTAAGGTGACTCTTCCATCTGCTATCAAGCAGGTTTCTAGCATCTACAAAAAACTTTTTGTAACCATTATCCAATGTTATAATTCCATCAAGCAGAGTGTGAAACTTTTCTAGATTGATATCACCATCACCCTGAATACGTGTCAAGCATTGAGGAACCATTTGATCAAACTCATTCTTCGATTCATCCACATCCTTGAATTGTCCATCGTCTTTGATGATCAAAGGACTGAAACTATGCTTTATTGAATCAAATGAATTCATTTTGTTCTCCACCTTCTTCTTCATTTCAATCAAATACTTATGCTCATCAATAACTACCTTCACCATCTCTTGAATAGGCTTTAATCTCGGAGGTGCATCAGGATCCCTCTATGTTGCTTTGCATAAAGTGTTTAAAATGTGGTAAGTGGGCTGCCATCTTTTATATAATTCCTCTAGGATTGGGGAGTTAGTATTTATTTGTTCCAATGCTTTCACCAAATGACTAAAACCCTCATGGACTCCACTTATCTTCTCTTTTAAAACTCCAACTATGTGCTTCAATATTTATTTTAAGGTATCCAAGATGTGCTTCCTAACATCATCCATATTATTTTTCTTCAAATTTTCAATCTCCTCTTTCAACTGTTGGATTTGTGGATCTTCAATTGGAGAAGGTGGATGATAGACAACCATTTCATCCCCTTTTAAATATGTGGCTTGTTGTAATTGTTTCTTTAATCTAACACCTTCAATTAATAACTTATTTATTTCATCATTTGATAACTTGAGTCTCTTTTCATACTCTTTTATCTTCTTCTCCATGTTTCTACTACATCCTTTGTAAACATGGCAGAGTGCATAGTTATGGTTGTTGCTTCTGTTGGAGTAGTTTCCTTCATTTTCCTAACCATTGTAGACCCTCACATTTCCTATACTACACCCAAAAGCCTTGGCTTCCTTGTGTTCTTTTTTTTCCACAGGGGAAGGGTCTTGGTGGTAGGATTGTATCCTATGCCTAAAACTTCTTCTTCTGAATCAAATTCTGCAACCAAGTTTTGATCATCCTGAGCTTTGATTTTATCTAACAAAAATACCTTAGAGAGTTCCATTCGAGGTATGATTAACATCTTACTACTTAGCACCAACACCCTTGCTTCTTTGGGAGGTATGTTGATGTTATCAATATCCAACTCTGCCATTGTCTAGGCTTGTAGCTCTACATGCTTTGAATCATCAATCCCAATGAGGTTAATTTTTAGCCTCTCATCAAACTGTCTCATTTTAATTTTTATCCAAAAATATTTGAATTCCTTTGTATGGATGAAATCATCATCCTCCATGAACCACAGAGAATTAATTATTCTCTCATCATCGTGTATCTCATCAATGGCTTCCTCTAATATTCTTATTTTTGGGTCATGAGGCTCTAACACTTTTTGTTGCTTTGCTACTTCTTTCATCTCAGTCAATGTCAGGATTGCTTCTTATTCTTCATCACGCGACCCATAATCAACTAGTGATTCGACTTTTTGTTTCTTATGAGGTGGATCACCAATTGGGGATGGAGGAGATGGATGAACTGGTGGAGGAGGTGGTGTATGCAAGTGATCCCACAAAGCTGGTTTACAATTTCTAGGAGATTCTAATTTTTTCTAAAATCACATATTTTTAGAAAATATAATTATTTAAGCCTTAAAAAGTTCCACTTTTATGATTTCAATTGAAGAGGGTTTGATCAAACCACTTTAGATCAAACCCCTTTGATAGAACCCCGCTAGTTTTCAACCATACCTACAACAGAGTCTCCTTTACACCTATCAAAATGCTGATAAAAAATCACTTTTGATTTACCTTTTGGGGGATCAAATGAATTCATTTAAAATTTATTTCAAATGATCATGGTAGTCCTTGGAATGAGCTATCCAACGAATATAATTTTAATATTTTTTGGTTTTATTATGTATGTGTTTTTTTAGTTTTATTAAACATAATCAAGCTCTTTGTTTTGCACATGTGGAAAAATAACAGATTATCAAAATAAAAATTTTTTAAATATGTTCAAGCTGGGTATTGATGTCCTTGATCCATTAATTTATATATTTTTCAATTTCGATACATACAGAAAATGTTATGTTGTATACAGTCCTCTTATGTTTCAATCATAATTGGTTTGACTTTGAAACTTGATTAAGGAAAAAATATTTAATAAAACACTATGAAACCAAATGAAAGTGCTAGATATCGTAGTTACAAATATAAATTCAAAAAAAATAGAATTTTATCCTTCACACAAAAAAATTTATGTTGTATACGGTCAGCATCACTCCTTAAAAATGTTATTTTTTTAAGAAAGATAGTTTTCGAAGGAGATGGAAAAAGAAGTGCAATCTGATTCCGAAAAAATTGAAAAAAATATATTTAGAATCTATAGACAAAACTTCACAAATCACTAGTTTGCATCATCTTCAAATTCCTCACGTTTTAGCCACTATAGGAGCCCGAAAGTGAAGATTTAGTTAAAAAAAATCAGTTCAGTGTCCAGTTTGCCCAAAAATTGTAAACCAATATTGTGGGATCACCCATGCGATGTGGAGGCTATGGATGAGGGTGGCTTGGGTGTAGATGGTGGAGCTGACTTCTTTTTTTGATCCTTTTTATACATCTCATCAAACTTACCTAGAATCAAGTGCATCCTTTTCAACAAATCTGGCTCTTCATCAAAGAACCCCTTGAACTTCTTATCTTTTTCTTTCTTCTGGTCCTCCCATCTCATCATCATTAACCATTTTTTACTTGTTTCAAACACATCTGATTTTTATACTAAGTTTCTTATCATATCCTCCTCTGGATCAAATACATGTTTTATCGCCCTCTTTGTAAGCAGGGTCCTTCTGATATTATTGATGTGACCCTCTGGATCACATACTCTCACCTTTCCTGATTTGAGAAAAAAATTGGCTCTTATGAATCTTTGCACTTCTTCCAACATATCTGACCCAACTGATAATTCCTCAAAAACTTTTAAGTCAGGCAGGAAAATCCCCTTTCTCTAATTCTTCATAAGACTACGCTCTATCCAGAGCATTTTCCAAATAAACTCTAAAACAATACTCTACTAGGCACAAATTTTGGTAAAACATTAGGGGCCTGATCACAACCATACACCCTAGTGATGGTATATTATGGAACTAAAAAATCAGTCAACATAGTTGTGTATGAAACCTTGGTCTGGTTTGTATTGCAAAGGTCTCATAACTTCCATTAAAGATTATGGTAACCTCGGTGTAGGAAAACCAAGGGCATCAATTAGTCTGAGGGAAAAGTCATCTCTAAACATAATAAAGTCACCTTCAGGGAACTTCCTATCCCAAACATAGCACCAATTTTGCACTGGAAGCATAACTCTATTTTCATGTGTGCTCAACTTCATCCTTTCAGTCCACTTTGTTTCATTTTGAATTAGAATTAGATGACACAGTAGAGAATACTTTATGAAAGTGATAGGGGCCTTAGCTTCCCTAACTTGTAATAGACCTTCATGAATTTGTTCCTCAATGATTGAAGAAAAATAAAACTCCACATTGGACTCAGGGTGTTGGATATTCATTGTCATCCTCATCAATCCAACTGACATGTTGTCTTCAGCATCAAATCCAAGAATTTGGCATAATGCATAATAGGTGTTTTTGAAATAAGTCTAAAAATTAGACACTAGAAAGGGTTCAACTTTTGAAGATGGAAGAATAGGAAGGACTTTATTCTTGTCACCCCTTTTCATGTGCAAGGGAAGTTCATCAATTCTATAAGTCCTCGTTAATCTCTTGTACTCCTGCTCTAGCCTCCCCAAATCTATCTTTGTGGTAGCCTGCTTATTTAGGTCAAAACACCTAATTATAGCCTCCCTAGAGATATCTAGCAGACATTATCCATTTGGGAGCCTAACAACCTTCGACGGGGCATGATATCTACTAGCTAGAGCTCTAATTAGCTCAATATCAACAAACACATTAGGAGCTATCAATTTTCCCATGTCAAGCGTCCATGGGTTCGATACCAGGACCCCTTCATTCCTATTCTTATAAAAATACCAATATAGATTCCACCCAGACCATGGAATTATTGGGTCTCTGCACCCCTGAGCTAAATCCTTAAAGACCCCCTTATAACCTTTATCAACTGAAGCAGGTAGCAATGCAAGTAATGGCAACTGTAATGAAGCTTTATTGGATTTTTCTTCTTTTTTAGTCCTTACTTCTATTTTCCTAGGTGCCATTGCTTAAAATTCAATGTGTGGCAAATAGAACTTGCCCGGAATATTGCTTGTCCTAAAGAATTCTCTTGACTGTCACACCTTGAGCTCGCCTATACTCAGCTTTCATTACCACGAGCGAACGAATTCACAATCTACTTTGTTTAATTCTCATGTCATATTACATTAATTCCATATAAGTACATCATTCAAATCCTTCACATCGAGCTAAATTTCATATTTTGATGTTGATTGATGTGACTGACCTTAATTTAATGCTCCACAATTGATAACCGTGCTACCGCACATCACTCCTCACTCCTCCACAGTACCACAATACATAATATTTACTTGTTCTTATTATACCACACTACTGCACACTTCCTTGTCTTCCTTAGCGGTACCATAGTGTTTATTTAGTATTTTATCTTATACACCACTTTACCGTGGGCTTTATTCTAACCCCCTGCGGTATAGTGGTTCTCCCTTATGTGTATTCTTACTTTATTGCTCTATCTTGGGCCTTACTTTGAACCCCTGTGGTATAGCAATTCCTTCTGCTAGTATTGATGATGACCCCACTCTACCATGGGCTAGGTATCAACCCTCTGCGGTACAATAGTAATACGATATACTACCATCCTCTTATCGCGCTACTGTGAGTTACCTTGTTGGAGGCCATGATAAGGAGGTAAAAGGCAATGCATTATGGTATACTCAAGTATGGAAGTGGTATGGTAGTAAAAGGCTAATTTGACTTTGTGGATGGCAGAAACATTAATTTTATGAGAATACTAAGAGAGACCCTTGATTTTACATGACAAAATCAACAAAATTTTCTATAACCTCCTTTGCTTCTTTGTCTTCTTTGTTCTTAAACACATCTTCCCCTAGTATAGGAACATGGGTGTATCCACTAAGGTTTTTCTTTTTCTTACAAGAGTGTATGTACCCTTCAGGTTCATAATTCATTCATTGTGCATACTCCTTTAATTTGAATTCATCCAACAATGAAAGATAATAAGATCATTGGTAGTGGGTTGTTAGGTTTTGAGGTACATGAATTATAAATTAAGGTCGTATACCGTGGTAATTAACTAATTATTCATTGTTTCTAAATTTCAATTTTTTTATACAGTTGGTTGAGAGTGGGATGCACTACATTTATATGTCGCACACAATCTTGATTGGATGACGGTATGGATTGAACGATGTCAACAATCTGGTTCGCATTAACATGGGAAGGTGTGGCTTCATTTGTTAAAGAAACTCATCGTAATGGAGATTCCAATGTTACACCAAGGGAAATTGATTTAGCATATGGTTTAAGAGATAAACAGGTATGTATAAATATATTAATCACCCATATTATTTAATTATTTTCATTTATATTGATGTATATATATGTTGAGTTTTTTTTTTCTTTGCATACATTTGGCCAAGAATAAATATTTTTATCAATTGACGATGCAATAATTTTTACATGTTTGACATATTGTAGGTGAAACACCACAAGGCTATGTGGTGCAATGGTCATAAATTTTGAATCAAAAATTTGGATGACACGAAGAAAAATTGTGATTCTAGGATAACTACAGTCTTTCAGGTGACTAATGTTTCATCTAGAAGCGACATACATCCAGAAGTCTTAGAAAATCAATACTATGGGATTTTGGATGATATACTTGAGTATGAATTTAAGTTCTTAAAATTATTTTTGTTCTTCATCCAATGGTATAGGCTATGATTGAATGAAAATGATCCCGAGAGAACTGTTATTGAACATGATAATGGATTTACCATGGCTAATACAAGGTCGATCGAGTGAGTTGGAAATGAGCCCTATGTTCTTCCAAGCCAATGTGAGCAGGTATTTTACTCAGAGGTTCAAGGTAAACCAGGTTGGTCATTTGTTGTTAGACATGATCCAAGAGGAAGGACGGTAAAGTATAATGTGGTGGAAAAATAAGATACTGAAGAACTAGAAGATGATGTAGATGATGATCACGATCAACAGTTAGTTGATGATGTGCCTAACAAAGATGTCAAAGAAGAGGAACTAGATCATGATGATGTAAGATTTTATGCTCATGAAGATGATATATGTGTGGATGATGACATTATCGAAACTGATATCAATGATGATGATGATGATATGACCAATCCTTACAATGTCAAATCTGGATTGGATGATAGAAACAAAGAGTTGGATGAAGAATAAGATCAATGACATTGAAATGTATGATTTATGCGATTATATTATCTATTTGATATTGATTTCTTGATAGAATTATATTTGACTTATATGGTTACATAATTAATTCAAGATTTTTTAATTTTTATGCCATTACATAATTAATTCATGATGCACTTTTTAATGTTGTTAATTCATGATGTTACAACTATTGTAGCTCTCCTAGAAATTTCCATATGATCAAATCCTAATTAATCTATGAATATTTATTATTAGATATTATTTGATCATATCTTTGGTTATTTCATTCCCAAAAAATTAGTGTTTCCTCATGTTGACCCCGCATAGTGACATGTGAATGGGGCCAATGTTGAATTTTTTTCAATTTGTGCTTGTATGGAGTGAAACTTGACATGGTTAGCCTAGACATATGCATTGACGATATGGGAGGGTTTTGAGACTCAAACATGAGTTCATGATATATAAAGGCATCTCATCCTTCCTAATAATACAAGTTTCCTTATTCTTCGTCTCTTTCATATATTGTTCTTAGCATTTCTTTGGTTAATGGTTTCAAAATACGAGGTCATTTGAGCCTCACCTTGGATCTATTACACATCAGTTTGTGCATTTTCATTAGCAATGAATATTTAGAGGATATTTAAAAATCTCATTGAATATAAAGATGATAATAGGAAGCTAAAAAAATGAGTATATTTTGTTTATGGAACCTAAACCACAAGGTTTTTCACTCTAATGCTAAAACCAAGTCAAATTAACCCCTAACACCTATTGGAAAAGTTAAAACATGCCTTTATTTCAAATTCACAAGAACATATAAACCTTTTGAAACCACACATGCATGTTATGAAAGTGTATGGTAATCCTACTTATAGCAGAAATTCACATGATAATCTAACCAATGGCACTATATTAGAGGATAAACCCACCTATGGAATCAATTTAAGAGGTAAGGGAAGTCTCTTAGTGGAATTTTGAGTCTTGTATTAATCCATAGTGCTAAAATTAGTTCTAGTGTTCTTCCCTTGGTGTTATATTTATCTCTACAATTTCCCATACTTAACCATTTCATCATCCCTTTTCCCAAGCTATTTGTATCATAATATAAACTTGGTCCAATCTCACATTAGCCCCTTAGGTAATTATCAATTTCCTCCAAGTTGAATGGAATATTTTGTACCAATGCATCTATGTTTTCCTAACTTAATGGATCAAGACTTGACATCACCTTAGCAATCTTCTTTATGTCATAGCATATCTCCAAAGTGCCTTTGGCATGTTTTAGATGTGTCAATATTAACTAGATTGAATATATTAATTTTAAAGTCTCTTAACACATTCCATGACAAGAAAATGACTCATTTGGATTAAGGAGTACTTTCCTAAACCATTCCTTCATATTCAACGTCGATCCCTTCTCACACCCACATCATAATTCATATCCATGTTAGTTGTAATGAGTATTTTAAACCAACAATCAATGAATCATAGGATAGAAGAAAAAAATTTATGCACAAGGATAAGAATCAAAGAGATTGAAAGAATTGATTCACTAGATATGCTCCCCATTACTATAATAGACCAATGTAAAAAAATAAGTCATAACAAGAATAGGACCAAAAAAAACTAGGAAAAGAAACCTTGTAGGCTACATTAATAAGACATTGATTGCAAGCATTTCTTCCATGATGTTTAAATGAAAAAATATCAGATAGCTCAATCTTTATTCAAGTACTATTTCAATCACTGATTCTTAGACATCCATCATGCTTAATCATCACATATCATAAGCCTTTTTAACAATCACTAGGACTGTAGATAATATTCAATCATGTCATAGGAAATAAATCATCAAAAATTATAAAGAAAGAGAAAACCAACTATATAAGCTCAGCAAGCCACCATACAAAAATTATATTTTGTAGAAAATTAAATAAACTATATGTTGGCATAGCATATATATTTTTTATATAAACTATATGTTGACATAGCATAAATTTAAACTATATATTTTGAATTTTGGCCCCGTGCACGCAAGAGCATGACATAGCATACTGCATCGAGACCCTAACTAGAGAGTTGTACCAAGAACCGTTGCATCCAGCCCCTGAGTGGAGAGTTGTGATACTTCACTAGATGATTATTGCAAGGCCATTGAGTCGAGGAGGAAGACTAGGAACCATTTGGCAGGAGGAAAACTAGAGTGAGAGGTGAGGGCACCCAAAAAGGGAAAATCGATAGAGGGACAATGACTGTAAGTGATTTTTCCCCCACATTTAGAAATTTTGTTGCAAGTACAGTGATTTAGACTCTGTTTGTTCCCATCGAGGTGTTGCATGCTATATTTTGGTCAATTCGAGCCAATGTTCCATTGACAAACCCAAGTACTACCTAGTACTGGTGTCTGGTTAGCTTGAACAACCAAGCTTTGAGATGTTCAATCAGTTGGGTGGCCATTTTTGGCCTGTGAACTATAGTTTTTGTATATGTCTTATCATATTTTCTACTATAAGATTGAAAGGAATTCTCATCACATAACAGCACACGAATTTCACTAGGGTTTAAATTTCTAAACTTCGATGAGATAAATTTACATATTGAGGTCCACAAATGATCAAAGGGACTAAAAACAATACATGGTCTGTGAGTGCAATGAAAAATGCCTAGTGCTTGTCCATAACAGAATGTATAGAAGTACATGATGCAGAGTCAGAGGAAGGAAACAAACTCACACAATCTCATTTGACAAGTAACAAACAATCTTGAACTTTCCTTCTTTTGACACACTTATTCAACTATATTTCCCTTCACAAAACTCAACACAAACACTCAACTTTTTCTTTAGAACTTTCCAAACCATTACCAAACCTTCAAACACCTTAGTCAAATTTATCTTGATCAAAACAAAAATTTACCTAGTCTGCACTTTCATTTTACCATTAACTCTCTTTATGACTGCCCTAAACTTCACAATTTCAACTCAAAATAAAGTAGTCTGACCCAAAACAATATTTAGGCTAATATAGACCACACAATTTCCATTCCATTTCACTTAAAACAAATGTAAACCATCTCCCACCCTTTATTCTTAACAATTTAACAAAATCATATACTGTACTTTCATTTTAGTCTCCAAAACAGGGCTATTATTAGACAGATCAATCAAAGCAATGGACTTTTTAACTTCATGCTTACACCAAACCTTATATCAAATGAGATCAAATTATACCTTGGTAATCTCTTAACCAAAACAACCAAGAACTCACACTTAATCATCAAAATCCCTTAAATTTCTTACTGTCACTGGTTCCTTCATACCCTATTTGCAATGCTTGTAGGTCTACCAACCTATTTGCCAGGGCTTCATTCACAATCTAAGCACTATTACAAAAGTTTGTCCACACTTTTCAATGCCCTCCTTGCAGATCTAAAACATATTCATGAAATTTGATGTAACAGGAAGGTGATTGAGACTATTACCATATCCAACCATTCTACCATGCCTTCAAGTCCGTACAATTCCATACAATGCATCGAAATACAAGATTTATGAAGAAAAATGATTAAAAATCAGAGATTTTCCTTGAACTTATTCTTTATTCAACCACCCTCGAAGTTATAAAAGATACAAGAGTATTTTTAAAGGAAAAAAAACTGACTTTTAGCCTTCTAACTACCTCTAACCAACCCTAATGACTTCATCTCTTAATATTTCCTTTTTGATTAAGTTGACAACTTTTTACATTGTTTTCATTTTTGCACTTTTGGACTTAATAAACACCAAATGACCTCAACATGACCTCAAATATATGAAACATGACTCTAATAACATGATTTACAAAGTAGAAACAATGACATTGAATCAAATTTCAAAACATTGCTTCATAGAGGCCTAATTATGCCAAGGTGCTCCTGCACCAATACAAGAGATGAAAAAAAGACAAGGAGCCATTAAAAACTTTTGAATATTTCACTGACTCAACCAAACCTCCAAAAGAGCAGTACAAATTATTGGATTTTTTGGTTAATTTTCTGATATGTGGTTGTCATTGATGTCAACACTATTAGCATTAATGATGCTTAAGGCTGTATACGTCGACGATATTGAGAAAATTGTAAAAATAATATTGTTGGCAACCAGTGATGCTGAGAAGGTCAGAATGTTGGATATTTATGTACGTTGAAGATCTGAAGGTGCACTCCAAAGGGTTTGTTGCTGAAGATTTTTAGTATGTTGTCTGGAAGTTTCAAAGGTTCGCATCAAGATTTGTGGAAGTTGTGAAGATCTTTGTTCCTACAGTTATTCAGTTTTTGTAGATGGTGTTCTTGGATGAAGAGGATGAAATTATGGTAATTTCATGTGTTTCACATGTACCTATGACAATCATGGATGAGTCTAGATAGTACTCTATCCTTTTTGTACGTCTGCATTGATCAGAGTGTTTGTGATTAGAGATTTTTCCGATGTGTGCTCGATTTTTTCATGTTCTTTGCCAACATGATGGTGTTAGCGTGTTGTGGATCCATGAGGATTAATATTTTATTGTTTGGTGTGTTTGAAGGTGCTTTTTTGGGTCCTCACTATGTTGTGACTAACTTGTGTTGGTGCACATTGAAATTTATTCATGTATTGAGGCCGACAGTTGTAATTTATTCTTTATTTGAGGCTGACTGAATGGTTGATGTAAATCCGTATAGTAGATATATATGTGTTTTTTTTCCTCATTTAGAGGCAATGCTCAGTGTGTGCAAGAGGTGTACATGTGTGAATAGAGGAAAAAACATTCAAGAGCATAGCAGAGTGTGAAGAAGTTTGAGTAGAGTGTGGAAGAGTGTGTAGAAGTTTTTGTGCACCTAACCAGAACTGTAATCAGGCTTTTGTAAAAGCTATTTTCTCAATTCAACTTCATCAAATGGATTTAATCTGATTATTGTATATAAGGTAGTGAGCCTTCCTTCTGAGCATTGTACTCTAGGCAGTGCACCTGAATGCAAGTGAATTCCCTTTTTATTCTTCATTATACTTCTAATAGGGTATAATATTGTGGACTAACATCCACCGTAGTTTTTCCCCTAATAGGGTTTCCACGTATAAAATCTTGGTGTTCATGTGTCTCTGATGTGTTGTTGATTTATGCTTGCACTGTTAATTATCAAATCTGATATTTAAGTTTGATTAATGTTGTATAAGTTTGATTTTGGTAACAACTGATTCACCCCCCACTCTCAGTTGTCTATCCTTGTTTTTCCAACACATATGCCAACACTAGGGAAAGCCCGAAAGAGAACACTAATGAAAGTGGACTTTTTTTTTCAAGTTCCAGAAGAGTATAAATGGTTTGAAGATGTTGTGGGTATCTGGAAAATGGTGAAGGAATTTTGGATAGGGAGGGACCCAATTAGCCTCTTTAACTGGATTCTTAAGAAATAAAGAAACTCTGATACATTTTGGGGTTCTTCTGAGTAGGGCCCATCTTTTATTATTTTATTTGGGGGACCCAAAAAACCATAGGGGTAGAAAATTGTGGAGCTTAATCATTAAAGGCAAGGGGTATGTCCATTTAGAAATAGACTGAAAGGATGGTTGCATGAGGGGCTATTTCACATCAAAGGTGGTCCAAAAAAATTCATAGACTAATTAACTAGACACTAGTACTACCTCAGACGAACTATTGTCTTTGAGGAAGGTGGTCAGAAAAAATTTCATAGATAGGTACAAAAAATAATAGCAAACTTCCACCAACTAACCCAATCAACCTCCAAGAAACAAGAAAATGACCCCTCTAGCTGTTCCCAAAACCCAAGGCTTCAAAACACAAGGTTGGTGACCCTACAAACCATTCCCATGCTTACCAAGTGATCTTTCATCATCATACCCTTACAAGTTTTATTGATACATTCACACCTATTGTTACCTCCACATGCATTTGACTAGTAGTGAAACCTTGGTTTTTAATCCTCCAACCCCATACCTTGGGATCACATCACCATGAAATAACTTCATCCAACATCCTTATGAGTGCAGGTACCACCAAATAGGTATTTTTCAGATCTATCTTCCTCAGGTGAGGGAAATTCAAGAAGAGAAGAGGAAAGTGAGACATGTAGTAGGTCTAAAAGAGGGAGATCAACTAGAGGTCAAAAGATTAGAAGAAAATTTCATAAACGCATGGATTTTTTTCTTGCTAAAGGGGGGTCATGTTCTTATGATGATGAGAGCATAGGCAACATCGAGGTGCCCTTGAGGTACAAACATCTACGGAAACAATGAGTACCCAAGGAACTTCCTCCAATAAACATTGATTTTTTTGTCAATGAGAGGATATATCGCATAGCACCATCGTCGTTACATGGTTTGGGCCTATTTTGCATAGATGGAATAAAGGTCTATTATGACAAAGTTACTGAATTGATGGAGTATGTCAGACCTTGTTACAGTTACAAAGATTGGATGCAGCTAGCTCGATATACACGAAGTATGCATAGGTATGCACTGTCAGCAAATTATATACAACTAAAAGATAAGGATCAAAATAAAGGAGTGGCTATGTACATTGATGGAAAGCCAAAAGAATCAAGGAATATTGTAGGTTTTATAAATACTACATGACCTGGGTCAACAAATAAGCAACCCAATTGCATATTCGAGGTGCACGAGGGAAACCATGTATTCGTATGTGAGATAAAATCAATAACTATAGGGGAAGAGTTGCTAATCGATTACAATTTGAATCGCATAGATACAAACATAGTTACTATGGGGGTTGTACGTACTATATACCATTTTACCCAACCTCCAATTAATGACTCCAATATACCATTTTATTATTATTATTATTATTTTTGTAAGTCTATTGGTTTCATTTCGGTAATGCTTTTTTATATTTAGTTTTTGTCACAACGGGACATTGATCATAGGGGGAAGGCTTCAGCCCAGAGCATAGATCATGATGCATCTTCAGGTGCTTCTACCCAATAGGTTTACCTCATTGTAATTGTACAAATTAGATACAAGCAAAAAAATTTATTATTATGTTTTTTTCATAAGTTTATTGGGTTAATTTCGATAATTTTTGTAATATTCTTGTTGCAATCGAATGATTGGGGAAAGGCACCAGCAGTAGAGGAGAGCATCCATAGAGAGGTGCAGTCACTATTATGTGATGATGATATCACATATTCCACAAACCCTCTGGATATGATAAGGAATACCCAAAAAAATGCAATGAAGAAATCCTTCAGTTGTTATTCATATTGCCTCAAACAGATGAGATAAGAGAAAGGGTTAAAATATTGACTAAGAGAGCACAAAACTTGCAAGTAAGCTATTATGAGATCTTTAATTATAACATAAGTTCATACATAGTTTTATATTTTGTACTCTTTTATGTCATGAACTAAAATATGTGTTGTTTTTACAGGATATTTTGCGTCCTCATGATGTTGTTGGCCATGATCAGTGTACTATAGGTGTCACCCGGGGAATAGGGGTTGGTACAAGTTTCGATCCTGGTCTTCCTGTGCATACATCACATCATTTGATCCCATCATCCGTGCCTATATTGTCGACTGAAATTTTGGCAACACATAACATCCAGGCATCAGGTAGTGCACCCTTTGGCAGCGAACACACGCCAGAACATGTGCCAGGACATGTACCTAAGGATGCAGAGGCCACTAGTACTGGTGATGTTTTAACAGCATTTCCTGGATCTTCTTGTATTACTAGTATGGGAACATTGTCGGTCACATTTGTGGTGACCAAGGATTTTGTTCCCATAAAGATAGAGAAGGTCCCAAGTATTTTAAAATATTTTAATTATTATTATATATAATCCAATTAAAATTTACTTATTGATCACTCTTTTTAGATAAATGATCCCATGATCATTTTGTAGGAAATGATGTTTTTTATAAACATCTAAATGATATTACATTGGAGATCTTTTGGCCCACCATATGTACATGGTGGAATGCCCAAAATCAAGATTTAAAAGATGAGCTCATTAACCATTTAGTTGTGTTGTTCGGTAATAACACATTCAACCGAACCAAGGTCCTTAAGAAAGTTGGTACCTATCTAAAGTATGTGAGGGACCAATATAGGTCACATTTAGAGAGGAACAAAAATTACAAGCGTCCCCTCATGATTCCGGAGAGGGAGTGGAAGGACCTAGTGTCGAATGGAAAGGAGAAGGCTGAAAATAAAAAAGGAAAGACACCACTGGGCCAAGGAAGGTATGTGATACTATCAACAATGTAATTATATACTGATTACTCTTTCTTTTTACATAATCTAACGTATTTCAAACTTTTCATATGTTGTCTGACACATCGAAGACAACAAAGGCAAGACTAGAAAAACATAGACAACACAAACTTGGCTCTGGTGGTTATATGAAATTAGCCACACGAATTGTAAGTATCAATAAATGAAATATTGCATCCAAATAATAAATTGCAAACAATTTTGGTTTTATCACACCATAGAAGCAAAATTCATGATCTTATACAAAAATGCAGGGCTCTGAATTCAACATAGTGCCCATAGTGAGGACATGAAGATTGCCTTCCAGCAAGGCTATGGAGTCGTGGTTGAACGCCTAAGACTCTTGATTGGGAAAACACAAGCTTCTACTGCATCTGACACACAGGTAAATAAACTCAATGAAATTTATTTAAAATTGAATACTTGTGCAATCTATTCAATATTAATTTCCACCATAAAGTAATTATGTGCCTATTTGTTTTAAATAGGAAAGCAATGATAATACTGCACATGAAATTGGAATGCAGTATGGTGAGGGTGGAGCACAACTTGCAGATGAAGTTCATGGTGTGCATCCCGGTACTGGATGTATTCATGTGTTATACAAAATGTAGTATGGATTAATACAATTAAACATCTTTAATTGCAATTGGTGTATTAATCAATGTAACCTTTCGTGTTTCAACTTTAGAGTATGTAGAGCATGATCAACATGTTGAGCATGATCAGGCTAGACAAGATCAAGAACATGATGTGACCCCATTAGGTAAAGAGGACCACTCTAATGTTCTTTTAAACATTTTTAATTGCAATTGGTGTATTAATTAATGTAACCTTTAGTATTTCAACTCCAAACGATTTAGAGGGTGTTCAGCATGTTGAGCATGAGGCTATAAGACAAGATCAATAACCTGATGTGGCCCCATCAAGTAAAGAGCACCACTCTAATGTTCTTTTAATTAATGAAATACTTGTAACAATCATAATAAAACATATCAATTTAACATTTCTTTGTTATTGCAGCAAAGCCCCCCTTGCAGTGGCCTCCACATCGTGAGTACACAACTAGGCATACATTAAGATCATGAGCAGAGGGAAAAACAACTGAAGGGGGGACAAATGATATAGAAAAAGTTACTACACTTCTTTTTTTAGCTTCGAAAAAGAAAAGGAAAAAGTGATTGTAATTGTATTATGACAACCATATTTTTGATAATATGTTAATGAATGTTAAAAACTGATATTTTTGACAACCATATTTTTGATAATATGTAAAAACTAAAAGAATGAATGTTATATGTTAATGAATAAATTTTATATGTTATTAATGGATGAATGATTGATTAATGTTATTTGATCGGGTATGGGGAATTGAGAGTGATGTATGGGGGGGAGGGGCCAAATGAGCTTCCACCATCACATGATTGGCCCCATTAAGTAGATAATATTAAACTATTCTTGAAACAAAGAGAAGCTCAATAAGGTAATCCACTTTTCAATAATTTTTAAAAAAAACTGCAAGGTTTTGTCGTAATTTTGACAAACATAGCCCGACGAACCACAAAAATTTGTGACAAGGTTATTGTACACACGACGTAGTTTTCATTGTAATGGCAATGATGGTTTTCTCCACCTTGTTGGAAAATGGATGAACGTTTGGTGTTTTTTCAATGATTTCAAATGGGTGTTCTACAACGTTTTGTATTTTTTGCGTTGATAGATGGACGAAGTTACGTTGATTTTACGACGAACATCGCCAACATTTTATGTGGCGCTGACTGACGATGTTGGGTTGTGGTTTTGATGTATAAAAATTGGTCTTTAAAGCAACAAAAATCCATAAACGAAATTTAAATCAATGTTGTGTCGATAAGTCGACAATATTTTGTCGATATGTCACCAAACATTTGTCATAATTTGTAGTCAAATACAGTAGTGCACCCAGGTCGCCCCATCGCTAAGAAACATAACTCTTTAATCATTTGTATGGTAATAAAATCTCAACCATTGATTTCTAGAAATATAACGGTTCTAGTGTTATTCCGGAGGTTTCAATTTGCAAGTCTAGTGCTTTAGAGATTTACTTCTGGAATGCAACGACAATCATCCATCAAACATTCATTAAACGGTCCCTATGATTTTTTATTGGCATATCTGTTTATTTCACCACTAAATTTTTTTATTAGATTGAGATTTTGTTTAATTCACCAATGAAAATATATTTTTTGCTTTGAAAAAAGGTTTTAATCGCCAACAATTTTTTTTCTGTTTTGAAAACAAGATTAATTCGCCAATGGAAAAAAAAATGGTTTGAAAAACGGTTTTAATCGCCAATGAAAAATATTTTATTCGATTAAAAAAAATTGTAATTCACCACGATTTTCCACAGACTTCTAGGGATTATAAAAGATTCGCCAATTGGGATTTTTTTTCCCGAAAAACAAAAAAAAATTGCCAATAAAATTAATATTTTTTATCAGGAAGTATACAGGATTCGCCAAGATTTTACACCTTCACCGAGGGGGGGTTTCTTAAATTTTTCCTTGGTAGGGAACATATGTGCATGGTTTCTGGAGTAGGGGAGGCGAGTTGAGTGGTTTGATGTGATGCCCTAGTTGGCAATTTGATGAGTTTTGGTGAAATTCAGTGGTTTAAGAGTGGAAATGGTTGATATCCTTTGGGGAAAAAGTTTGTGAGAGAATTTTAAGCATGTGTAGGTTCTTTTAAGCATGTTTGATGCATTGTCAATATGTTATGAGTTGTGGGAATAGGATTTTCAATAAACCCACCCTAAACTTGCTAAAAATGAGGGTTTTATAAAAGTGGGCTTAAAGGAGTGGTTCTCAGGTTAAACTTTGTGGATTTGGGGTTTTGTGGTCTGGTAAATGACTATCTATAGTTATTTGGGATGGGAAGATAGTTTGGAGTACATTTTCTTTGAAAATTTGACCTAATTGGCCAATTAGGACAACATAGTAGTCTTGTTTTGTTGCTGTTGGTCGAAAGTGACCTGGTGTGTTTTTGTGATACATTTTTGAAGGCTTAAAAGGGTGTCTAAAAAGGTGAGTGGCTTGTTTATTGGCAGTAAGGTTTGCAAGAAAAAGTGAAGAAGTTGGGTTTGCAAACCTATAAGACAAATAGTGAAGTTTGAGGAGAATCACCCTTGATTGGGTTTGGAGGAACAAAGGCTTGGTGTATCAGTTGGATTTTTGTTTAGTTGATTGAAGGCCTCCCTGCTCTACATCATGTTATTGCTTACTATTATGCTTTGATATATTTTTTCCAAGAATCCATAGCTTGTTCAAAAGCACGTGTTTTATAATTTTAGCCTTAGCAGCAAGGTAGTGAATTGATTGATAAAATGCTTTGGTAGACATGTATGAAAAATGTCGTAGCATAGACAAGGCAGTGAACTGTTTGAAATTAATGACTCAAAGAAATGTTGTCCCATGGTGATGGAATTCCATGACACACACATTGAGACCACATTTCTTTGAGGTATTTTTTTAAATAGTTCAATCCCTTTTCTATGCTATTGCTTATTATTATGCTTTGATATATTTTTTCCAAGCATCCATCTAGCTTGTTTGGAAGCACCCATTTTAGGCTTTTAGCCATAGAATCAAGGCAGTGAATTGTTTGATAAAATTCTTTGGTAAACATGTACAAAAAATGTGGAGCATAGACAAGGTAGTGAATTGTTTGAAAAAATGCCTCAAAGAAACATGGTCTCATGGTGATGGAATGTCATGACAATCCATAGCAATTTGCTTGTCATGGCATTCCATCACCATGAGACCACATTTCTTTGAAGCATTTTTTTCAATTAGTTCATTGAATTTTCTATGCTATTGCTTGCTATTATTTTCTATATTTCTTCCAAGCATCCATAACTTGTTTGAAAGCACATGTTTGGTGCAGGAGCACCATTGGTGCAAAATTGTCAAATTAAGTTCATAAGGTCTAGACTCTAGAAGTTTTGAATTTTATGTTAAAATAAGGTCTATAATACCATTTTGTGATGTAAGTTTTCAATATTGAGTCATTTTAGGTGTTTAGGAGGGTTGGTATCTCAAAAATGCAAAAATGAGAAAAGTTGTGAAATTATGCAAAAAAGCAATATTTTTAAACTTGCAATTTTTGAACATAAGAGAAGTCCAACGGTCAAGGATTTGCAACATGCCATTTGAGGAAGTTGAGGAGTTATTTTTGAGGGAAAATCATAAATATGTGGAAAGGCATCGATGTAAGAGAGATTCTTGAAGTTTTCAAGTGAAATATTAATAAAAACATCATTGATTTTTCTAGATTTCTATATTTTTTCATATAAAATAGACTTGTACAACCTATGCATTACTTTGAGGATTCAAAATTGTGGTGGATGGAATTATAGATAGTTTTAAAAATCCTTTGAATCCATTTTGAAGGTTTTATTTTGAGTTTTGTGCATTTTATCATCAATTTAACCAAACCGACTTGAACTTTTACAAGTGAAGGTTTTGAGTCAATAATATGGATTTTTGACCATTCCTCTTTTTTTAGCCTCTTTAACTTGAGTAATGGGTCTTCACTAACAGTAAAAATGTGTGAGGATGGTGAATTAGAGTAGGGGAGGTCTGGAGGTGAATTGGGTGTGAAGCCCTATGAGCAAATTTTGAGTTTTCCTTTCAAAAAGGGAGGTTTTAGAGAGTGAAATTGAGTTTTTGAGTTGGGAAGTGTAGTTTTATGAGGAATTAAGCATTATCAGGGTGTTTTTGACTTGTTTGAGCAATTGAAAGGTTTTGGGTTGTCTGGGAAGTACCATTTTCAATAAACCCCTAGTTTGTAGGCACTAAATGAGGGTTTTATGATTTGGGTAGTAAATGATTGAATCACTGAAATATAATGGTTAAATTTGAATTTTTGATATATATGAAGTGTTTTCCCAAGGTTTCAAGAGTTTTGGACAAGTTTTTAAGGTGGTCTCTTTGTGAAAGTGGGCTAATTTGAGCCCTAAAAGGTGTGAAAAGCCTGATTTGAGCAATCTGTTACAAAGAACCCTTAGGTTATTGTTTGGTATGTTGTTAAAATCAATAATGGGTCCTTGAAATATGACTTTTCTTGTTTTGAAAAGAATATATTGAGAAAATATACCTGATTTGGTGGGTTTGGAGTGCTACAAGGAGGTAGCTTGATTTGGTGAGAGTAAAGAGTTGTGAGGATTTGTGACTTGAGGATTGTGATTAATGATTAGAATTTTTTTTAATGAGATTTAAAGACCTCCCCTAATGCATCAATGTTTTAGGGTTTTATCCATAGCAGCAAGGCAATTAATTGTTTGATATAATGCTTTGATAGATATGTATGAAAAATGTGGTAGCATAGAAAAGGCAGTGAACTCTTTGAAAAAATGCCTCAAAAAATTGAGGTCTCATGGTGATGGAATGTCATGACAATCAAAAGCAATTTGATTTTCATGGAATTCCATCACCAAGAGACCACATTTATTTGAGGCATCTTTTGAACTAGTTCACTGCCTTGTTTATGGCTTGCCATGGCATTCTATCACCACATTTATTTGATGCATTTTTTCAAATAGTTCACTACCTTGTCTATGCTATTGCTTACTATTATGCTTTTGATATATTTTTTCAAAGCATCCATAGCTTGTTCAAAATCATTTGTTTTAGGCTTTTAGCCATAACAACAAGGCAGTGAACTGTTTGACAAGATGCTTTGGTAGACATTTATGAAAAATTTGGTAACATAGACAAGGCAGTGAACTATTTGAAAAAATACCTCAAGGAAATTTGGTCTCATAGAAGTCCATGATAAGAAAATGCAATTGGAAACTGCTCCTAGTTATTAGTTATGCAATGTGAAGAAATTGCATAACTGCTTAGGTTGACTTTGTACAAACTATATTGTAATTGAAATTTTGTCATCTATCATCATCTAGTTATTAGTTATGCAATGTGAAGTAATTATTTGACTTTGAAAGATGTGCAATGAAATGTAATCAACAATATGAATATAAACTACAAAAATCCATTTTTTAGAATTCATTAGTTAAAATATTTATTTTATTTGCTCTCTATATCTCTATATGCTATGGAAATACCTTTCAATTTATTTATTTTTAAAAGTTTTTATATCTTCTACAATTTTTCCTGATTTTTTCAAAAACTCTTATACTTTTGGTTTGTCAAAATTTTCCCCAAAAGATTTTTTTTGCTATGCATTGGAAGCATGAAGCATAAACATGAATACACACAATATAGGTGAAGTATACATGTGAATAAGTGAAGCATACATGTGAATAAGTGAGGCACAAGTAATTGAAGCATTCCAAAGGATACAAACCACCACGAATGGATTTTATTTACACAATACGCTTTAGATGGGGCTTATTGAGCAATCAACAGTAATTGATTAAGCATTAGATGTAAACAAAATCCATGCCTACAACATTCAAGCATAAAATTTACATGATATGCATGATAAAATCAATCAAGAATGGCAGTAGCAACATAAGTTTCTTTAATCAAAAAGCTTAAAGGCTATACAATGATATATATTGATAAAATTATATACAATATTTTCAAAAAAACCATACAGGCTTAGTACAAAGGAGCCATATGGACATAAAAATATCATGTATATATCAATAGTACAAAACATATGTTCCAAAATGTCACATAGGCATACAACAAACAACCCTAATACATAGTCATTTCCCTTTAGGGGAAGGAAATAGATCTCGTGTTGCCTTCGAAATTCAGTTGGATGGAGTGACTGTTGCTTCTCTTGTCTTTCGAACACGCTCTCTAGTCCTCCTCTCTTCACTCTAGACCTTCAACTAATACAATAAAAATTAAAGATGATAATACATAGAAATTGAATTATGGAATGGCATATAACAAAATATATAATCACTTACCAAATACATATAGTCATCATGCACATTTACAACATCAACACGTCCATGATCTGGAGTGACAACCACTTGTAGCAACCATCAAGATATAAATTAAACTACATTAAAGTATCATGAAATTTTTCTATAATAGAGCATAAAAGAGAAAATATAATGTCAAATCGACTTATCTATTGCATACCTCTCTCAATGGATCAGAACTGGCTATTGTTGTAGCAACTCCATGGTCCATTGTGCCACTAACATCACCAAGGTTTTCTAATGTCAACAACTGCAAATGAAACAATATATCAGGTATCATGTTGATATAAATACCAAGAGGGGATAATGGAACATAAGGTGAAATAAGAGAGGGTAATGGAATGGGAATAGAAGGGATTAATGGAACATAGGATGGACTAGTATAGATTGATGGGATGGGCTAGGATGGGATAGCAAAATATAGGGTGGACAATTAGAGGTTAATGCAATGTGATTACTAGGGAATAATGCAACATAGGGTGAATTAGGAGGTGTCTAGGGTTTGACTATAGTACACGAAGTGCGAACTTGATCTGTGTGTAGCAATAATAGAGAAGAGTTATCTAGGATGAAATGTGGATAAAGATGGTATAACATAGGATGATATAAAGGAACATAGGGTGGAACATAGGGGATCATGGAACATCTAGGGTGAAATAATAATGGGTACAATACGATGGGAGTAGAAGGACATAATGACACATAGCATGGACTAGAAGATATTAGTGGGATGGGAAAGGACGGTATCATGGAAAATAGGTTGAACTATTAAATGTTAATGGTATGGGATTAGGAAGGAATAAAGGAACAAAAATTGAATTAGGAGAAGATAGTGTGACACGATCAAGGAATACAAATGCAATGTTTGTGTTTCTCATCATTTTTTTAGATTTGTATATATGCAAAATTATGAAAACTAGCTAACATAGTTTTACAACACCATTAATGAATAAATGCTACCTGAGTGTAAGTTGTTTGAGGATATGAATTGTGAGGTGTGGAGGAAGAAGGTGCACCAGGAAACTATTTTAAATCCAAAGCATGTTATGAGACAAACATTCAAATATAACATTCAACTATTCAAATGCAATAATAATATCTTTAATACTAGTTGCATACCTGTGGACTCATCATCGAGAATGTATAAGGGTCTATAGGAATAGAGCATACCTCATGAACATTCTGACCCTGAAATTTCATCATATCAAAATTCTACTAATTTAGTTATTCTTAAATTTCAAAATATAATTTAATAAACAATATTAAAATAACTTGCTAAATTTTACCTGAGTGTCAATGCCAAATGTATCATTCAGAATATCATCTGTGAAATTCATCGCCTCTGCAACTAATGTAGGTTGTGTAGTTGCATCACAATCACTCTAATAATCGTACGTGCAAGAAACACCACAAGTGCCACAATGGTGGGGTGGAGCTCGGGGCCTACACGTCTCCTCCACATAGTGGCTCTACTAGAGGACTCACACACTATAAAATGGTTTGGGTGAGTGAGTCAATCAACTTCAGTGTTTCCACCTCTACACTATCCTTAATAATGGAAGGAACATCAACATGCTCCACCATGGGTATGGCCAAGGGTCTCGGTGCCAACTGTGGATTACATCGTGCAACAGGTCTATCATGTGTGGAGCCCCCACCTCTACCCTGAAATTCTAAGATATCAAAATAGTTTGGCATTTTATTGAGGACAAACTCATAATAGAGTTTCCTCAAAAATTATTGCGACACCTCATGGTTATTGTATGGAGGTTGGTCAAATACCATCCACAACCGCTCCCAAAATTTGTTTTTAATTAACTCATGGTGGCACCAATGGATGAGGAACCTCTTGCATGCATGAGACAAAGGTTCATTAGTTCTCGGGTCTATAAATAGGGCACACAAGTCAGCTTTACTAATTTTCTTTTTTTTGACATTTGTATATGACAAACCACTAGCATAAAATTGTCTCATTTCATGCCTCTTATTTGACCAAAAATTTATTTGCTCTCTCATTTCTCCTACATGAATTACAATTGACTTCAATGATTCATTAATACCTCTCCTATAAGGGTGGGTTTCATCATGCTCAGTTAATCTTCCAATTAATTGTTGAATGTCTCTTTTATTGTTTTCAATTTGATTTTGAATATTTTCTTGTGTTCCTTAAGGATGCCTATGAATTGATGGAGGGTTTTTGGGTTGTTCTTGTATAGGAGGCTCTTCGTCAGGGGGTTAAATTCTCAATGTTTTGAGGTGGAGATTCATTCCCTGGGAATTAGAATGATTTTTATTATAAAAACCTATTTAAATTTGTATTCTAAATAAATAGAATAAAAATACATACCTCTTTGCAATCTTCGACCTCTCTGACGTGTTGGTGGCATCCTCATAGAAAATCGCAAGCTAAGGATGCAAACAATGGATGATATTTCACAAGCATGAGTTGCAGACCTCAAATCCTCCAAGTCAAGCTGTGGGTTGAAGAGAAATGAGATTTTGAAAGTTGTCTTTGGCTTTTATGTTAATTTTTGCATTTGGCGTGCACCAAATGGCTTATTTCGGTCTTTTTTTGGGCATTTTTCAATTTGGCACCAAAATTGTGTCACAGATTGGTGCACTTACCCAATCCTTGGACTATTGGTCTTAGATTGAGAGAAGACAGTGGTCATCTATTTGTTCATTGTAGGACCCAAAACAAAGGCCCATGTTTGAGGTAGATAACTTAGAATTATCTTTGGGCCTTATCAATTAATTATAGACATCATTTTTATCAATTTATGGATTATGAATCTTTGGTTGTTGATGGATTCTTTGCAAGATTTATTGAACTCCTTGTAATTTTGTTTAGGCCTACTGTTAGCTAACTTTGGTAATATTTTGTTGCTATTGATTATGGATTGTTTTGTTGTTGTTAAGTAGCAACCTTTTAGTTCTTCTTCACTTGTGTTGGGATTTTTTTGTTGTTGTTAGTTAATAGCCTTATAGTTGTCTTCTGTTGTAATTTTACTAAAAAAAATTCCAATAAAAAATCATAAAACATAACCTTTATATCATACCCTTTATATTACTAAAAATAAATTATCATCAATATATTAAATAATAATTTTAAATTGATCAATATCCATCTTCTAGTATATGTAATGATCCTATTTGGACCTCAGGAAACCTAATCCGAATGCACAGATGTATGAAATTTTTGGTGCCACATCCTAGAATATTTTTTCAAACCATGGAATATTTCTTCAACTAATAACCTGAAATTTCTTTGCCTTTTTAATATAGTTCTCTAGTTTTGACATATAAATATCTTCCTCCAAATCAATGTGAAGTAAATTTATATTTACATTTGTATGTTCAATATCGATATCATTTTTTTGTGATAGTTATAGAAAACGAATTGATGCCAACTTAGCAAGTAGAGATAAAATATCACCATAATCAATTCCCTCAACCTAAGAATAACCCTTCACAACCAATATTACCTTATACTTATCAACACTACCATATAAAAAAATTAATACCTATTGGCATCCAATAAGTTTATATCCATTAGGAACATGTACTAGGTCTCATGTGTCATTTTTCTTCAATACAACTATATCCTCATTCACATGGCCACTTTCTAATATTTTGCATCATTCATAACCATAGCGTCCTTTACAATCCTAGGATCATCAATGTTAGTAATTGAAGCAAAAATATATCTCTAGTTAGGAGGATTTCACCTATTTTATTATTTCCTATATCAAGTGGACCTCTTGAATGTAAACAAGATGGAGGTTCTACCTCCTCTTTATAACTCTCTAAACTATTTGAGCTCTTCTCCTCTTTAGATCATTTGTAGGATTCTTTTTCAAATTTCTAAATATTTTGGGGTACTTGAACCACATATTTATTTTCATATTTTTCCTAGTTGTAATATAATGGAATAAGGGTTAGTTTCTCTAAATATATATATATATATATATATACAAACTCTCCCAATAATAATATCCCAAAGCTTGTACCCTTTAACATTTATACCATAACTAATGAAAATATATTTTACATCCTTGTTCTCCCACTTTGACCTCTTCTCCCTATTCACATTAGCATATGCCTTGCAATCAAAAACTCTAATATGTATCAATGAAGGAATTTTTTCTAACCACACCTCCATAGGTTCCTTATCAATAAGACTTTATTTATGAGATATATGTACCAAGTCACAAGCTGTAGAAATTATTTCTACCCAAAAAAATTATTCCAAGCCATCCCCATGAGGCATACTCATAGCCCTCTTAATCAATGTCCTATTTACTGCTTCTATAATTCCATTACATTGATGGTTATATATATTTATTTTATGTATAAATATATTACATGATCCTTGTAGAAGTTATAAAAATATGCTTAAAAAAATCACCATTATTATCAGTTCTCAAAATCTTAATATTTTTACTAGTCCAATTCTCTCCAAGAACCTTAAAGTCTTTAAACTAGCTCAAGAATTTAGATTTAAACCTAAGGAAATTTTCCCAAGTACTTGTACTATTATCATCAATGAATGAAGCATAATAAATATATTTTGAGATTAGTGGAATTTTAATATGACCAGAAACATTAAAATGTTTCAAATACAATATCTAATTTTTTTTTGAGAATTGGAATAGAAAATAAAATTAAAAAATTCCATAAATACAATATTTGCAAATTTTAAACTTAAGGTTACAATCATTTAGCTCCTCAACTAGGAGTTTTTGAATTTTCCTTAAACCTTTCTCACCTATGTGATTTTTCCTTTGATATTATAAAATAGTTTTTGTTGGTATGCGGTGACTGATCATGCTATACTGTACAATTTTCATGTATGAGAGTTGCAATGCATTGTCACCAAAAAAGGAAAAAACCAACTTTGTGTTATGCCTTGCATAACCACCCCATCTTTTGTCTTGGTCAAAATGGGTCCCCCCTTTGTGTTTTTGTACTTAGTTGTTTTTGGAACAAAATTTGGAGTATAGTTTTGCCAAGTATTTTGTTTTTTCTTTGTTTTCTCTGTCGGAAGCAGAACCGGAGCTGAATTGGGTTTTGAAAGGTCTTTTGAGGTGTATTTTTTGGTTCTGATCCCGACGGTCTTTTCTTTGCCTTTTTTTTTGCTCTTTAGCGGAAGCGGAGTAGGAGTGGGAATTGGGATGGTTCTATTCAAAATTTTCAAAATCAAATTCAATTCCGACTCTGACTCCGCTCCCTTTTTGATGTTTGTTTGTCTCGGTTTTTGTGTTTTGTTTTATTAGGTTGGTCTTTTACTTAACTTTTGTTTTTGTTTTTGTTTTGTTTTTAGTTATCGGACGCGGAGTCGGAATAGGAATAAGGTTTGGAAATTTTATGATTTTAAGATCCTGTTTCCATTTTGGTTCTGACCCCGCCTTTTTTTTTTGTTTTTTGTCGTTGACTTTTTGACGGAAGTTGTACTATAGACCAGTGTTTGTTCTCTTACAGTTCCAACTCCGCCTTTACTGTGTTTTAATGCATTAATGGTGGTTGCCAATGTAGGTAGAAATTCACATTTTTTTTCTTTATTAAGGGTTAAAGCCGATTATTATTGTTATTATTACAAGTTTGAGAGCGCGAAGAGCAATAGCAGAGTTCGTTTGAGCGAATTGATCGAGATAGAGAAGGGATTGTGTGCAAATTGATTCAGAAAGTCAGCGTGGCTTTGTTTGTGTTTAAGGTAGGTCTTTTATTTTTGTTGTTTGTTGTTTTATTTGTGGTTGTGTTCGTTATGTTTTGCTTTGTATCTATTCGCGTGTTCAATCATTGTGTTTTAAGCAATTTTATGATCAATGGTGTGATTGAATGAGTAGGTTCTTGTTTTGGTTTGTTTTAGTTTATTTTTATCTTTGTTGTTTTATTTTGTTGTGTCATTTCTTTCTATTTTTGGGCATTGTCGTTTTCACGACTTAATCGTGATCGCGTCGGGTCGTTTTCGATTTGCAGTAGATTTAGATTAGATTAAAGGTTTTTATTGTGGTGTAAGTTAGATTAAGAATTTACAGTGAGGTAGATTATAGATTTTTACAGTGAGTTGAGGTAGATTAGGTTTATGGTTTAATTTAGGGTTTCGTTGTTTGGTAGAATGGCAGGGTTTTAAAACCCGTGCCCTAGTTTTATTAAGTTTGTTAGATTAGGGTTTCGTTGGTCTCTGCAATAAGTTTTAAATAAATGGCTCTAAAATATAATTGTTCCCCTACGGTCATATGAGGGTAGAGTTTTTAAGCTCCTTTGCTATGTTATGGCGACCTAGGTTTAATCATGAAGTTATGATAAAAATGAATAAATTTGATGATGTCATGATTAGCATATGCGGAGGCGGGATTGGAATGGGTATTGGCATAAGAGTTTGTTTTTACCAAAGATGTGAATTCCATTTCTATGTCGTTTTCGATTTTGAGTTCTAAAAAGGTTTTTTAAAGTATGTGATAATTAGCGGAGGCGGGATCGGAACTGGTCTTAAACTTAAGAATTTTTGTTTGTAAAGGTTATCAGTTCCGTTTTCATCTCGTGTCCGGCTCCGCATATTGTGGAAAGTCTTTTGTCGAAGTAACGATAAAAAAATCGGAGGCGGAGGTGGAATGGAAATAGAATATGAAATGAGAGGGATTCGAAGAAAAACCAAATCCTTTTTTATTCCAATCTCGGTTCCGATAACTTCCCCGACTTGGACTCCAAGCCCGTTTGTTACTAGCTGAAGTTCCTATATTGGTTTTTGCTCTGAGTCTGCCAGTCTTGTAAAAATGATTATTTTGTGTTTATGTCTGACTCCGACTCCGATACATATGTAACAGGTATGTTTTTAAGACAAGTTTTATAATGATTTATTGGAAGGGGTCTAATTAGAGGTTTTGCTTGTAGGAGATTTGAGAGATGTCAGGAACGTCAGGAGAGGCTGCTCGAAGGAATCAACCGGCTGGAACATCAAAGCCTGCACCAAAGATCAAGAAGGTGAAACCAGAATAGTTACCTTATACATTAAGGTATGATCATAGGAATCCGATGGTGAAGGTGAGCAAGGTGGAATCAAACTGGTCAGATATCACAGATACCAATCTAGGCCAGTATAATTTCAAAGAATTACATGAAGAGACCTTTGCAGAAAGGGCAAACTTGACAGGGAGAACTCAAAGGATTGTTGACTCCGGTCTTGCACATATCACTGTGTTTCCTTTGTCAGTTCAGTGTCCAGAGTTGATATATACAGTGGCCAGTACTTATAATCCAGCTACAAGATTATACATGGATTCACAGAATAATGTAATTATAGATCTTACTCCGCAAATGTTCCAAAATATATTCAATGTTCCTGATCCCAAGAATTTAGTGCAATTAACTGAGGCTGAGGCATTGGAGAAATACAGTAAGCATAAAGACTCCAATAAGTCTCATTTAAACAAAAGATGGTTAAGTACTGAGAAGAAGTCTTTGAGCAAATTGGTAGATCAGCCAAAGAGGGCAAACTTCAAGAAGGAGATATCTGATTTAATATTGATGTTGTCCAGAGTGTTTGGGAAGAGGGATGCCTTCCATTTCAAGGAATGGATGTTTCATTTTATTCAAGTGATTTTTCAGGGTGATTATCAATTTGATTGGTCCATGATTGTTTCTGATGCCATACATGATCAGCTCACAAGGGTCAGACAGACCAAATCTTTCTTCATGACTTCATATGTGGTCTATGCAGCAACAAGATTGGGGATTTTCCCAGGATTAAATAGGGTAGGTATAATGGGAGCTTTGGATGGACAAAAGAAGGTATGGGAACACTATGATCAATTATCCCTTCAGGTTGTTGAGACTCACTTCGAAGAGTCAATGATGTATTTTTATATGTGGTTATCAATCAGTTGAGTGGAGACGCAGGATACAGGTTAAGTCAGGAAGCTATGGCTTTCATTTCTGAATGGGGAAGTTGGTACATCCAATACCCCAAATTTACATACTTCAGATTGTTTGGGTTTGAAGGTCATCCTCATTTACTTCCAAGATGCTACAGCAATAGAATAGTGCTTATGGAATTTGTATATCAAGCCATTGAAATTAATGCTAGATTTGGGATGAAGCACAAGACAGGATGCCATAAGTTTCCTATGACACTGGGGGAATATGGTTGTCAACACTTGAAGGCTGCTAAGGTGGTTCGTAATGAGTTGATACAATTGAAATTGGGATTGTATACAGCTCATAAGTATTTTGATCCAAAAAAGAAGATGTATACTTTATTACCTTTTGTGTTTACTAGACACTTTAATTTGTTAGAGGATTTTTGGTGTGATAGGCAGGATGAATTTGACTTGAGGAGGAAGAATTATGAGAGATTACCAGTCTCACTTATGGTAGAGCTGGGTATTAAAGATAATATTCCTGACACTTTGGTGGATGATGGAGTGGTATTAGATCCCTCATATGAAGCTTTGAATATTGGCACCAAAAACTTAGATCCAATAGACTGGAGTGAAGAAGAAATGATTGACATTAAGAAATTGGGAAGAACAGTCTTGGATAGAAGTGTGCAATGGTTGATGATGAGGACTCAAGCTCCTCAGGGACCAATCCTCAAGAAAGGTAAAGGGTATAAAAGGATTAAAAGAAAGGCGCCTTCCATGGAACCATTGGAGTTCTTTCCTCCGGATGTTGAAGAAATAGAGTTGGAGGTGGTTGATGAAGAAGAAGAGACACCCGAGGGAGATGTCCCAACTGAATCTGCTGTTCCTATGCCCGCATTGGGTGAGTCATCTACACAAGCCCGACTCACAAGAAATAAAATCAAAGAAGTTCAAGGAGTGCTTTATGCCATGGCTGAAGCTACTAAAGGAAAGGAAGTGGAGGAAGAGTTGGTAGAAATTGAGACAGATTCTAAATGAAACTCTGTCAGAGAAGGACTTGCAAGAAAACATGCCTCTAGATCCTACTATTGAGCAGATTCTTACACAAGAGGAGCAATGGAAACAGTTTGAAGATGCTACTAGAGAATCTGATGCAAGGGTTGTTGTGGAGAAACAAAAGGAAATAGAGGCAAAGTTGCAATTTCATGCTCTACTTCAACAACAACAATCGAAGGAAAGAGAAGTTGAAACAAGAATGGCAGCTAATACAATGGAGGAGCAAATGAGGCAACGAGAGCATGAGATCAAGGTCAAATCTGAAAATGACAAGTTGGAATTGATACAAAAGATCCATGATCTCGAGGAGGAGAAAGCAAGAAACCGAAGGGAAAAGGAAGCCCTTGTTGCTATATTGAAGCTTGCAGAGGAGACTCGATTGAAAGAACAAGAGGCTGAAGCTCTAAGGAAAGAAAAGGAGGCTGAAGAGCTGGTAAAGAAACAGCTAGCTAAGAAAGAAAGGGAAAAGGCAGAGAAACTCATAGCCTTGGAAGAGGAAAGATTGAGAAAACAAGAAGGAGACAGGAAGATGCAGGAACAAAGAGATGGAGAGGAGGCTGAGAAGTTGGTGTAGTTGCATGTACTGCAGGAGCAACAAGAAAAGGCAAAGGTTGATTCTCAACCTAAGGTAGATATTCAGCCATCCTCTACAGTTGTTGCTTCCTCTTCCATGATGATGGCTCCTGGTGCTCCTACTTGGTTGAAATTAGATCTACAGAAAAGAGCTAGAACACCTCCTCAATCTCTCAATTGGGAGGACATGATGAAGGAGATTGAACAAGAAAGGCCTAAGAAGAGGGCTAAAGTTTTGCACTCTACCAGACTCATAGATAAAGGGGAGATAGTTGCTGAATGTGTCGTGCCTATGATTGAAAAGGAGGTAGGGGATATGCAGCTTACAGACTATCAATTGAGTACGGTTAACTTGGGAAGACCCACTAGAAATCAACAAATGAATTTGATTGATGTGGTGGCTTCAACGACGAAATCCAGAATGATCAAGGACAAACAAAAGAAAGATGAGCTTAAGGCTCAGTTAGATTAGTTACATTCATTTTTGAAGAGTGTCTCCTCTCCAAGGTCACAAAAGGTTGCAGCAATTGAGACTCTTGTTTTGCTAAGCAAAAAGGAGGTTGATGATTTGATGCAGGTTAGAGGTAAGGCGGAGATGGTTGACAAGTGGATAGATAAAGTGAACCGGGAGGTAGGTGAGGTTTTGGAAAAGGGGTTTGAAACCTATAAGGAGGCAGAAGGAGTAATAAAAGAGATGCATCAATATATTGAGGCCTCCGAGAAGTTAGAAGAAGAATACAAAGAGTATAGTGAAAAGTTGGAGAAGATAAATACATTGCCTCTAACTACTCTTTTAGAAGAATCTATACTCAAAGATGATAATAAAGATTTTGTAGAAAAGACTTCTCGTATCCTTAAGTTTAGGGCTGGCTTCTTGAGCAAACATAAGGATGAAATTCAGGGAGCAATTAATAATTTAACTGAGCAGCTGGAGGAGTTGGAAGTGGCTATGGCTATAATAGTAGATGTGAATGTAATGACTAAAGATGGCATGTCGTTAAGTCAGGTTAGAGAGAAATGGAAGGAAAGATTCCAAGGACTCATGCAGGATGATGGAGAAGACTTGGTGATAGATCGACTTGTAGAGGTCAAGGAAGAGATAAAAGTTGTAGGAAGAGAGTTGGTCAAGGTAAAAAGCATGAAAGAATTTGCTACAGTTGAGTTGGATCACATCAAATTTGAAGATAATTGGATTGATGGGCCAGATATGGATATGCTACAACAGGTCTTCACCAGTTATGATGAGTTCATAGTGGATCCAGCATCACATGCATAAAATCTTGCATGCATGATATTCTTCTTCCTTGCATGATGCATGATGATCTTCTTCCTTGCATGTTGCATGCATGTAGCACTAGCAATCTCAAGGACGTGGGATCTTCTTTTCTCCTATGTTCTATCTTCTATTGTTAGATCAAACTGAATGTGTAATGTAAGAACTCAAGATCAAAATTGATCTGAGTTTCCAAGATAGTTGATTGTTCCTAAAAAGGTGGAAAAGCCTAAGATAGAAGTAAAAGTTCGAACTTCTTTTTTGTATTCTATAAATACCAGTGGGTTATTACATTGTAAGGGTTGGCTAATTGAGAATTGGATTGGCTTACCTAGTGTTAGGAGATAGAATTTTCAGAGAGCATTTTGCAGAGATACATTGTACCAGATCTTGTTTACAGTTAATAGAATTGCAGGTTTACGAAATATGGAGTTTGGCATTAAATTGTGTGTTTGATAAGGTTAATGAGTTATAATCCACTTGAATGCCAGTGATTGTGCTGAAGCATGATAGTTTCTTATATGATAAAAGTCATTAGAAGAAACCAGGTTTAAAGATTATCTTGTTAAATTGTCATTGAATTAAGGTTATTAAAGTCTGTTGATCTATAGTTTTAATGATGAATGAATGTGTGTGGTTTTGAGATCTTGGAAATATTTGTGATAGGCGAATAGAGGAATTGAATTAAGCACCTAAGATGTATATGATGGTACAGTTATACTGTGGGTTGTGTCATGTTATGGTTTTTGTGATTGGTTAAGAAAACATTCATTGTTAAAAGTATATGTCTGGATAGTAGATAAATTTAATTCATACTTACTGATTTACCCCTTGGATTTATCTTTTTCTTTTATTTTAAACCCCTTGATTTACAAAAACTATTTTGACAAAGAGAGTCATAGCTTGAATCCTTTGTTACCAGTCCAGGCCCCTTGAATATTATAGTTGCATGAACCAATTGAGTGACATCAGACAGTTGAGAACCAACTACCAGGACCTTGGGAGTTAGGCCACTACATGTAGTCTTTCTTTTTCAGGAGAAATAGAATAGAAATATTCTGTTTTAATGTTGTTTGTGTCATTTTAACCATCAACACTTTGTAGAACCCTAATTCTAGAAGTTTCTAAAAAGCTTGAAATAAGTGGTTGTATGAGAGTTGCAGTGTAGTGATTATTCACATGATTGTAATAGGTTTTGCATTGGATAATAAAATCATTTGATGGCTATGGTTTGGTGGATGTAGCCCAGATTGGGTGAACCACGTTAAATTCCCTGTGTTGTCTTGTTTTTGCTATAATTTTGTGTGTGTTTTATTTCTTTGTTTTATTGATCAAATCTACATTTAACAATTATATATCTACCTTATAACCCTAACAAGTGGTATTAGAGCAAGGTTGTGTTTGGCTATCCTCTGCAGGAAGGTCTCATAGTTGAGTGGGAGTCTCACAGTTGAGTGGGAGCAATGGCAGACGAGGGTAGGTTGAAGGTTGAGAAGTTCAATGGGCAGAACTATCAATTATGGAAGATGCAGATGGAGGACTACCTCTATCAAAATTATTTATGGTCGTCATTAGAAGGGAAAACCAAGAAACCCTCAACAATGTCTGATGAGGACTGGGATATTTTGGACAAAAAGGCACTTGGCAGTATTCGTTTGTGCCTAGCACAATCGGTGGCATTCAATATTACAACAACAAAGACAACTCAAGAGTTGATGCAAACCTTGGCAAAACTATATGAAAAACCTTTCACTTCGAATAAGGTATTTCTCATAGTCGATCATGAGATTCACCGGTGTGGGCCTAATCGCGCTTGATCCATGAAGAATCAAAGCATGACTAAGCCACGGTTATTCAAATCTCAACAAGATCAATCAATCAAAATTGGAAGTAAACATTTTATCAAGAAACCTAACATATTAAAATTATGAAAGCTTTAAAGAAAAATATCTACTCTAATCTATTGAAATTTATCCTGTTGTGGAATTGGTGTCGTGTTGATGTGGATTGGTGACCCTTTCCCAATCTTGTGATGGTGAGCTTGTTTCAGTCGATTCTATGGAAGAGAATCGATGAAAGTTCATGATGTTTGGTTTATGAAAATCTAAATTATGATAAAAATAAACATGATGCAAGCTAGGTTACCATGATTTTATGCTAAAATTGATCTAATTATGCAATTTCCATGTTAATCCTAAGCTAATTTAAGCTAAAATGATGAAACCCTAATTTATTTACAAACTAGGATGGATGCATGGAATCCATTAATGGATAATCTAAGCTATTATGCAACTAAAATAAACTGAAATTAAGCTAAATGTGTGCAAATTGAGAGTATGGATATGAGTAAAATTAACATCATAAGTTTGCTTTGAATGATTCCTCCTTATTTCTCTAAATAGTAGGCTATTTATAGGAGAGCTCATGAAAATTGAGTGGTTGAGATTAAAAATCTTGATCAACGGTTGAGAATGAAGGAGATGAGAAGACATGGATCAAGGATTCTCATCAACGGATGAGAATCCAAGATCACATGGATCAAGGAAATGATCAAAGGTTGGCATTCACCTCAAACAAACACACTTTTGACCTGCTCACACAGGTGAAAGGTAACTTGCATGGGAGGTAAATGGGATAACTTTCTTTTCAAGAAAAGTAATTTGATTGGAAGAGAGGGAATATTCCTTAGAATATTCTATTGGACGAGGATAAAGGTCAATTTACAAATTAAAATAAAGTTTGAATTGTGCAAAAAGGATAAAGAATATTCCATGAGAATATTCCCTTTGATTAGTAGAAAATTAGTTTAATTGCTAATTAAACAAGATTTAATTTATGCAATTAGGGATTGGAGGAATTTATAAATATTTATTAAATTAGATGATTTAATAAATAGGGGAGGGGAGCAATGATATTTAATTAAGTAACTTAGGGTTATTTAATTAAATAAGATGACTTAGGAGATTAAATTAAATATTTGGATTTATTTAATTTAATAAGATGAAGTGTTAGTGCGAAAAGGGATGAATTAACTCGATTAAATTAATTAGGCTAATAGACGAAAATGATATAATTAATTAATTGGCTAGGCTAATTCAATTAATTAAGCAAAAAGAGGATGGATTAAGAAGAAATGATATTAATTAACTTGTTTCAGATGTATGGTGTTGATTAGGACACATTTCAGTGTCTACACTTATGAAGTGTTTATTTAATATGAAAATGGTAGAAGGTGGGTCTGTTGTTGATCATTTAAATGAATTTAATACAGTTACCAGTCAATTAACTTTTGTAATTGTAAACTTTGATGAAGAAGTTAGGGCTCTTTTGATTCTATGTTCTCTATCTAAAAGCTGGAATAGCTTGGTAATGGCTATTAGAAATTATGTTTCTGGTTCGAGTACATTGAAATTTGATGATGTTGTTGGTGTTATTTTGAGCGAGGAAATTCGTAGAAAAAGATCAGGTGGAATATCCACATTAGGTAGTGTTTTGAATGCAGAAAGCAGGGGAAAAAAAAGGAGAGAGGAAACAATTCTAGAAGTTGTGGGAAGTCACGAGGAAAATCAAAGGACAAAAGGTCCCAATCTAGAGACAAGAGGGATTGTTGGTACTGTGGTAAGCTAGGTCATTAAAAGAAAGATTGTTGGTCTCGAAAAAATAAAGGAGATAAAAAGGAAGGAAATAAAGAGAAAAATGTGGTAAGTAATAAATCTAATGAGGATGCTTTGATTCTTTCCCTTGACAATGCTAATGATTCTTGGGTGTTAGATTCAGGGGCTTCATTTCATGCTAAGCCCCATAGAAGTTATTTTCTTGATTATGTCCAAGGGATTTTGGGCTAGTTTATTTGGGAGATAACAAAACCTGTTAGATTGTTGGAAAGGGAAGAATCAAGATTAAGTTGCCGAATGGAATCATTGGAAACTACATGAGGTAAGGCACGTTCCAAAGTTAAGAAAAAATTTAATTTCAGTAGGACAACTAGATGGTGAAGGTTGTGTTGTTATATTTAGTGATAAAAATTGGAAGGTTACAAAAGGTGTGAAAGTAGGCACCCTATATCTTTGTATAGGTCATGATGTTCCTTCTACTTTAGCTATTGCAGATAAAAATCAATGTTCAAGAACATAGTTGTTGCAGTTCAACAAGCATAAAATTAGATAGTTGTTGTGGATTCTGAATCAGCACTATGGCATAATAGCCTTGGTAATATGAGTGCAAAATGTATGAAAGTAATTCATTCAAAGAATGTTTTACCAAGTCTAAAATGTGTTAATATGTATTTATATGAAATTTGTTTGTATGGAAAACAAAAGAGAGTTAGTTTTCTCAAGGATGGGAAACAAAAGAAAGATGAGAAATTGGAGCTTGTACATACGGATGTATAGGGACCAACTCAGGTATCTTCTCTTGATGGCTCTCAATATTATGTTACATTCTTTGATGATGCAACTAGGAAGGTATGGATTTATTTCCTTAGGCATAAATTTGATGTATTTCAAAATTTTAAAACATGGACAAGCTTGGTTGGGAATGAGATAGGTAAAAAGTTAAAATATCTGAGATCTGATAATGGTGGTGAGTATTGCAGTAAATATTTGTAAGATCATTTTTCCTCTAATGGTATTCATAGGCAAAAAATAGCTCCAAAGACTCCATAGGAAAATGGAGCGGTTGAGCGCATGAATAGAACAATAATGGAGTGTGCACGGACTATGATATTGCATGTTGGGCTGCCTTTAAACATGTGGGTAGAGGCTGTAAATACTATTATTTATTTAATTAATAGAGGTCCATATAATCCTTTGGGTTGTCGTATTCTAGAGGAAGCATTAACAGGTAAGAAGGTGAGTTATTATTTTCTCAAAACCTTCAGTTGTGAAGCATTTGCACATGTAGATTTTGAAAATAGAACCAAGCTTGATGCAAAATCAAAGAAATGTATATTTGTTGGATATGGCATTGATGAATTTGGTTATACGATTTGGGATTTTGAAAATAAAAAAATTATGAGAAGCAGGGATGTCATATTCAATGAGAAAGTGTTGTACAAAGATTAGTTGCAACAGTATGAGAAGAAAGAAAATGATTATGCAGTATTGGATGATACTCCAAGCAACAATGTTCCAGTGGTTCCTCATGCTCCACAACAACAGCAACAACAAATAGCACAAACTCTACTGAATGCTAGACGATCTTCAAGGATAAGTAGACCTCCGAAAATATTTGATCCCTCTTTGTATTCTATTTTATTAATTGATGTTGGTGAATTGAAATGTGATGATAAAGTTATGCAAGTGGATACCAAGGTTCAGTGGGAGCATGGAACGGAAGAAGAAATGGACTCCTTGCTGAAAAATCGGACTTGGGAATTATGCAAGTTGCCTGCAGGTAAAAAGGCTTTACTAAACAAATGGGTTTATAGACTGAAAGAGGACGATGGAGGTTAGAAAAGATTTAAAGCCAAATTAGTTGTAAAGGGATTTACACAGAAAAAGGGTATTGATTATGATGAAATATTTTCTCCAACTGTTAAAATGACTTCTATTCGTATTGTTTTAAGTATTGTGGTTGCTGGAGATTTGCATTTAGAACAACTTGATATTAAAACAGTCTTTCTCTATGGTGATTTGGAAGAGGAAATATATATGGAATAGCCACAAGGATTTGAGCTCAAAGGTAAGGAGAAACTAGTGTGCAGATTGAAGAAAAGTTTATATGGCTTAAAGCAAGCACCTCGGTAATGGTATATTAAATTTGATAGTTTTATGGTTGGGCAAGGCTACACCAGGTGTAATTCAGGCCATTATGTTTACTTTAAGAGGTTAGATGAAGATAGCTACATTATTTTATGTTTATATGTCGATGATATGCTTGTAGCGGGGCCTAACATGGACCACATAAAGGAGTTAAAATGATAGTTAGAAAATTCATTTTCTATGAAGGATTTGGGAGCAGCAAAATAAATCCTTAGTATGAATATTACAAGAGATAGGAAAAATAAAAATTTGTTTTTATCTCAGGTTGATTATGTTGAAAAGGTGTTACAAATATTTCATATGGAGAATGCAAAAGTTGTCAGCACACGTTTGCCTAGTCATGTCAAATTGACTAAGGATATGTGTCCAAAGATACAAGAGGAGGAAGAAAAAATGTCCAAGGTACCATATGCTTCAGCTGTAGGAAGTTTAATGTATGTCATGGTATGCACGAGACTAGATATTGCACATGTCGTAGGAGTTGTTAGCAGGTATATGATTCATCTCAGAGTTGAGCATTGGAATGCAATAAAATGGATTCTCGAGAACTTGGGAGATACATCCAATAAATGTTTATGTTTTGGGGGCTCTAATATTGATTTAAAAGGCTATGTTGACTTGGATTTGGCAGGGGATATAGATACCAGATGGAGTACCATAGGTTATGTATTTATAGTTGGTGGGACAACAGTGAGCTGGATTTATCTATTGCAAAAGGTGGTTGCTTTATCCACCACAGAGGTAGAGTATGTTGTTGCAACAGAGGAAAAAAAGGAGATGATATGGCTGCAATTTTTCATGGAAGATTTGGGAAAATAACAGGATAAAAATAACTTGTTTACAAATAGCTAGAGTGTTATACATCTTGCAAATAATTCTACCTTGTACTCTAAAACCAAACACATATAGTTGAGATGTCATTTCATTCAGTCAGTATTGGAGGATGGATAGGTAAAGATAGAAAAGATACATACAGATGCCAATCCAGCATATATGTTTATAAAGGTAGTGACAAGGGAGAATCTAAGCTCCTCTTCAGCTTTAGTTGGTCTTCATGGTTAAAATTATAATAGAGAAACAAGGTCCAAGGTTCTTATTCCATTAAGAATTGTAAGTGCAGTGGTGTCTAGAATTAGTCTCCAAGTGGGAGATTGTTGGTATGTGGTGAGTGATCATGCTATATTGTACACTCTTTATGTATCCTCACTGGGGTCTGAGGTTGAGTTGGGCCCCGGGTGGGGGTTTGGGGGCAGTAGCCCCCAAGAAAAAAAAATTCCCTACTTTTTTGCTTCGTCATCGAAAAAGGAAAAAATCGACTTTGTAGAACCCTAATTCTAAAAGTTTCTAAAAATATTGAAATAATTAGTTGCATGAGAGTTTCATTGTAGCGATTATTCACGTGATTGTAATAGTTTTTGTACTAGATAATAAAATCATTGGATGGCTGTGATTTGGTGGATGTAGCCTAGATTGGGTGAACCACGTTAAATTCTTTGTGTTGTCTTGTTTCTGCTATAATTTTGTGTGTGTTTTATTTCTCTATTTTATTGATCAAATCTACATTTAACTATTAGATATTTTCCTTCTAACCCTAACAGTTTTCTCTGCATGAATCTTCATCTTCAATGTATGAGTACTCTTAGGTACTTAGAAAGCATGACCATCATAAGTGAATGCAATGCTCTTGTTTTCTATTGGTTATAATGGTAAAGTTGAATATTATGAAAATTAATTCATTTTAGGAATAAAATAAATATTTCACTAAGTTGTGCATGCATTCAACTAAAATAGAGTGCCTATTAAAATATCCTTAGCAAGAACCATAGCTCATTTAGCCATCTTGTACCCTCCACTTGAGAAAATGACTTACACACTTCAATCATTCAATTTAATTAAATAAATTAAATTTCATGCCAAACCAAGGATATGTAGTATATTATTGATCCTCATCACGTGTCTATTAGAATATATAATTTATAATCTTTCATGAAAAAAAAAATTAAAATAAGAATCATCTCAGACTTACACATTTCTACCATCATATTCTTCATATTTGGTAAACCAACCCTAATTTGAGATTGTGTACAAAGATGCACTAGATTCAATTAACCACACATCTTCTAATCCATGTTTATCGAAGGATACAAAAAATGCATCACCATCATCTTTGAATAAATTTTCAAACTTATCATCAAAATCTCTCTTTTTCTTTTTCTTCTCCTTTTTATATTCTCTTCTAAAAAAATTATTCTTGTTATAGTTACAACATTATTTTCTTTGGACTTACCAAGAGATTTCAACGTGAGCCAAGAACATATAGATCTAAACATATCTTTCTTATTTTACTTCTTTCCTTTTTATTCTTTTTTACCACAAATTACTACAACCTCCTTGGAATATTTATAATAATATATTCACATCTCTTTAGAAACGAATGATTCCATCACCTCATCCATTTTCAACTTAGTGATTGTGCTCACAATCACCATAAAAATTTGGCCTCATGAATCTAACAAAGAAAAAAAATCATGCAATGATCCTCCTCATCCATTTTTACCCCAATGCAATGCAACTGAATAATAACCACGTTAAACACATTCAAGTGTCCATCCATGGATCTACCATCCTCCGTCTTGACGATGTACAAATTATTTCCTAGAAAAAATTTGTTAACTATATATTTAGCTTGCTAAAAATATCCTAAGTTCTTCCAAATAAGTGTTGTGGTGGTCTCTTCATGTACATTTTAGGGTGATCCCACAATACTGGTTTACAATTCTAGTGAGGAAGGAAAATTGCAAAAATACTCCCATGAAAAAAAATTGATTTTTAGGGGTTCGCACAAACTGGGGTGTTCGAATGGGCCTTGGTTCGAGCGAACCCTATTAAATGGTGGAACCCACTTTTTGGAATTTTTTTATAATGAAGACAATGCAAAATTCAATAAAAGTGGGGGTTTTCTTGAACCTAGCTCCATTTGAACCCCCCTTTTTCCCCCTTCCGCTCCTCTTCTACCAAATTTATGCAAAAAAAATCCTTTCAAAGCTCAGGTTGAGGATGAAAATGAAGGAGACTTCATAGACCCAGTTGGATGATGGTAGTCCTTGGAATGAGCTATCCATGAATATAATTTTAATATGTTTTGGTTTTATTATGTAATTTTTTTATTTGACTAAACATAGGTTTTTCACCAAAAATCAAGCTCTTTGTTTTGCACATGTGGAAAAATAGTAAATTATCAAAATAAAATTCTAAAAAATATGTTTAGGCTAGGTATTAATGTCCTTGATCCAGTAAAAATAAATTGGATTTTGATACATACAAAAAATGTTATGTTGTATACGGTCTGCCTATGTCTGAATTGTAATTGGTTTGACTTTGAAACTTGATTAAGGAAAAAATATTCAATAAAACACTATGAAACCAAATGAACTTGTTAGATATCATAGTTACAAATCTAAATTCGAATAAATTAGAATTGTATCCTTCATAGAAAAAAAGTTATGTTGTATACAATGAGCATCACTCCTTAAAAATGGTGTTTACTAATAAAAACTAGTTTTCGAAAGAGATGGAAAAAGAAATGCAATATGATTCAAAAAAATTAAAAAATATATATTTGGAATCTACAGACAAAATGTCACAAATCACTAGTTTGCATCATCTTCAAATTCCTCACGGATTAGTTGCTATAGGTCCCTAAAAGTGAATATTTAGTTAAAAAAAATCAGTTCAGTGTCTGATTTGGCCAAAATTTGTAAACCAGTATTGTGGGATCACCCTCTATTGGAGATCAATCTAATGGTACAAAAACTATCCCATCCTCCTTTTACATTTGGCCTCATTTTTTTTGGGAAAATGTGTCTCAACCTTGCAATTATATAAGGTTTATTGTTGATAGGATGTATTTAAGATATCTATGCTAGTTACACCGAGAGGTGTAACCTACAATGGTGGCATGGGGTGGATCAGAATGTGAGTGTGTTGACAAAAACAATTTCAAATATATTAAAGTGTCAACATACATTAAATTAATGATATATTATAAATCTGGTTCGTTCACCATTAGGTCTCAGATCTGATGGTAGATATTTTGTTGGCTTGTCTTTCCCTAGAAGGCAACCATACTTTATGAGGTCATTGTATTACATGGCTAGGTATTGAGGTGTATTTTGAGATTCTAATAAGGATCGTGTTTCCTCTGGATCCCCGGTTGGTGATACTCTTGTGAGAAGCTTGCTCTATAAGTATATTGTAATATTTGTGATTTTTGAATAATATATTGGATAGCTTTTGGAGTGTGGGGTTTTTCTCTTGAAAGGATTTCCCCACATAAAGCATTGTGTTGTGGTATGCATGATATTTATTTTTTACTTTTGTTTAAGATTTTGTAAGTGTTGTAAAGATCTATAAGGTTTTGCATTATCCTCTTCTCAAGATTAATGTAGGAATTTGTTCTGCTACCTTAGCTTCCTTACATTTTTTCCATTACATATAATTTGATATAATTAATATTTAAGTGGGCCTCCCTTGGTCAAAATTTCCTATTTGACTTTTTCTCTTCATCCCCCATGTCCATATCACTTTATTGAAGTTACAAAGATCCAAGAAAGTTCTAATTTTGAGGTGTTCTTAGTTATTTTTCATTTTTTGGGAAAGTTGCAAATATTTAATAGACAACCATACTTCTTCCCCTCATTTGACCTCCTATCCCAACTATCTATATTGTATGAATAGTCTACGATGTTCATTGAGTCCTTTTTTCTTTCCAATTCCTTCATTCCATTGTGTTGGGTCTCAAAACCATAGCTCCACTTCCCATAATGAAATATCACTCACAAGGTTAGGTTCATCATCATGCAAGTGAAATTATCTTATCAAAATAATATGGAGTATTGAAGGCGAACTCTATGAGAGTTAATTGTATATCATACTCTTCAAGCTCATCTTAAACTTAGGAGGGTAATCTTAGGTTACACCTTAATAAGTTTTGAAATCAAACAAAATAGATAACCAAAATTTAATGATAGTCAAACCCAACCTATTGACTTGACCCCAAGACCAGTCATTGATCCAAGAAAAACCAACTATCTCAAAACTTGTATATATCTGATAAAAATGTGTGAGCATAACCCTCATTAAGTAGATTCATTTCCTAGCTCTCTTAATGATAAATCCCTAGTTATATTACAACGTTATGGATGCACAACCTTTAATTCTTATTCCTGCACTATTAGTAAAATAAATTATTTGTTTAAATGATTTGAGATTGGTCAAGTGGACCAAAGACATAGGCTTATCTAATTTTCTATAGAGTCACAAGTAGCAGGAAGAAAAAAAATTGAAAGGAAACATACAAGAATTGATCTAGGAATATATACCATCCAATTACAAGTATCATACATAAAGCATACTTAGAAATCCAAAACTAAATAACACAAATCCTTTTGAATTGAAAATTGATTATACAGTGTTTGTAATATTTTAAAATCCTATCAAATTTTCAAATACCCAATACAATCATATCAACAAGCGTGACAAGAGAAAACCTTGATATAAGTATAGATTTCTCTAAAGAAACATAATTTTTTTGGAGACACTCTTTGAATAATAGTTGTAGTTTTTTTTATCTTTTTGTTGCTTTATCGTTTCATTGTCTTTCTCAAATTTCACATGGATTAGTTGAAACACTAGAAAAATCCTACACACGTATAGTCTCTAGCCACCAACACAAGAACTAACCTCCCCAAAATGATTAAAAATATCCTATTCAGTAGCAATAAGGTGAAACTCTAATCTACAAAATTATAGTGTTAAGAAAATTCCACAATCTAAAAGCACTCCGACCCAAATTGGGCATCCTAAATTCAAGGGTATCTACTAGAGATATAGAGGTACCTGGTGTAAGGAAGCTAAGGTAGTAGAACAACTTACTACATAATCTTGAGAGGAGGATAATGAAAAACTTTACATATCTTTATATTAGTTAAAGAAACTTAAACAAAAATAAACATAAACATCGTGCATGCCACAACACATTGGTTTACATGGTGAAAACCATTTCAAGATTAAAAAACCCCACACTACAAAATCTTCTCAATATATTTATAAATCATGAAGATTACAATATACTTGCAAAGCAAGATTCTCATAGGAGTATTGCCAACCAGAGATCTAGAGGCAATACGACTATTATCAGACTCTCAGAATACATCACAATACACAACATACAATATCCTCATAAAATAGGGTTTCCTTCTAGGGCAAGACAAGCTAACAAAATATCTACCATCAAATATGAGACCTAATGATGAATGGTCTATATTTACAATAATAAAATATGGCTTTTGGGGGTGCTACCCCTGAACCCCATTGGGGATTCCCCCTGCATTCCCCCCCGCCGCCCACTCCCGCCCCCCTGCGCACTCACCTATCAATAGTAAACCTTTTTTAATTTCAAGGTTGAGACACATTTTCCCCAAAAAATCTCCCACTTGTCAAACACCTTGCAAGAGCAACGGGAGGGAGTATAAACATCGTCTCTCAATTGCTAGGGAACGAAAGGCAAAAAGACTTTGAACTTCTCTATGATCATAAGCTTAGTTAAAGAATCAACAACATTCATTAAATTCTCTACCTTAACTAGCTTCACCCTTCCATCTTCAACCATATCTCTAACAAAATGATATTGTACACCAATGTGCTTAGTCTCAGCATGAAATGTTGGGTTCTTAACTAGATAAATCACACTTTGATTGTCACAATAAACTGTCACTACACTTTTTATTATTCTAATATCTGAAAACAACCACTTAATCCAAATGGATTTTTTACAAGCATGAATAGCTACAATAGACTCAACTTTAGTAGTGGACAAAGAAGCCACAGCTTGTCACTTGCTCATCCAACTAATTGCACCACAAAATAAAGTAAACACATAAGCACTAGTGGATCATCTTCTATCGACATCACCTACCAAGTCTAAATCCAAATAACCATGACTATCAAGGGAAATTTCATCTTCAATCAAATTGCTATGATAACACAAGGAATACTCTAATGTACCACCCAAATATCTGAAGACTCTTTTAATTACATCCCAATGAAGTCTACCAGGATTAGACATATATATGAAAAGAACTCCCACTACTTGGGAAATGTCTAGTACAAACCATAACATACATCAAACTTCCAACTACAGTCTGGTAAGGCACTTTTCTCATGTCTTCCATCTTTGATGGGGATGTTGGAGAATTTGAAATAGATCATTTTTTTCCTGTTGAAAAATGAACACACAATCATCTACAATATTGCATGTTAAACCTCTATAATATTGAATTGACATACTTACTTTGGCCAATCCAGAGCTTTTTGTTCACTCCATCTCTTCTAATTTACATCCTAGGAATATGTCTAGTTACACCAAGATCTTTCATTCCAAATTTAGTTGCAAGCTGAGACTTTGGTTCTAAATTCATACCTTTCCTTTTACCAATAAATAACATATCATCAACATATAATACAATAAATAGGAAACGATCACCATCAATCTTATATAAACACAATGATGTGATCTAGAAAACTCAAATCTCAAACTCAACAAACATGTATCAAATTTTTGGTACCACATCCTAGGACTCTATTTCAGGCCATACAAATATTTCTTCAATTTTTAAACCAAACTACTTTTACCTTTCACCACGTAGTGATCTGGTTGTGTCATATAAATATCCTCCTCCAAATCACCGTGAAGGAAATAATTTTTCACATCCATTTTCTCAACCTCTAAATCATAATTCTAGTAGCAATATGGATGTCATTTTTACAACAAGAGAAAATGTGTCACCATAATCAACACCCTCAACTTGAGAGTAACCTTTCGCAACCAACCTTTCTTTGTACTTCTCAATGCCTTCATTTGAACCAATCATTTTCTTGAACATCCATTTATAACCAACAAGTTGTTTTCCTTTAGGAAATGGTACAATATCCGTTGTATAATTATTTTTCAAAGCTACCATTTATTCATCCATAGCAATATTCTAGGATTCTATATCATTCATACCTAATTCTTCTTCTACAAATATGGGTTCATCCATGCAAGTATTCAAAACAAAAAAACATCTCCAATCATCAAGTGATTACCTTTCAAGTGGTTGTCTAAGCCTTGTAGACCTACAAAAAAACTAATTTGGAAGTTCTTCCTCCTCTTTTGAAGATTTAGACCTAGATGAGCTCTCTTCAACTTCTTATCTATCCAAGGGCATTGATTCAAATTTCTCAAGTGTAGAAGGAATTTTAATCACATCTTCCTGTTTACTTTGTTCGAGTTGCAATATAATAGAAGAAGGCATAATTTCTCTAAAAATAACACGTCTACTATATACTACCTTTTGTGCAACATGATCCCAAAGTTTGTATTCTTTCACACCATAATTGTATCCGATGAAGATATATTTTGACCAACCTTGTTCTCCAACTTTGGTTGCTACTCCTTTGGCACATATGCATATGCATCACAACAAAAACTCTAAGATGTCTTAATGAAGGATTGTGACCAGACCATGCCTCTATAGGTGTCTTATCAACAAGAGTTGATGTAGGAGACATGTTAATTAGGTAGCAAGCAGTGGCAACAACTTCAACCCATAACCTTTATTCTAGACTAGCACCCCTTGACATACTCCTAACCTTATCCATCAATTCCATGTTCATTATTTCTACAACTCCATTCTGTTGTGGAGAATACAATTTTTTCTTTTGTCTATGAATACCACAATCTTTACATAATCTATCAAAATCATTAGAGAAAAAATCATTCCCATTATTAGTCCTCAAAAAAATTATTTTATTTTTCAGTTTGTGACTCAACCATTGCTTTAAATTCTTTAAATCAACTAAAACTTTAGATTTACTCTTTAGAAAATATACCCATGTCCTTCTACTATAATCATCAATAAAATGAAACATAATGTGTGTTTCTTATATAATATTAAAAAATAATTAAATTTTGAGTGTACTCTCTATTAGGCTTACACAATTTTTTATGTTGATATAAAAAATGTCACAATAATGTCAAGCTCTCTCTTAACTTTCTAACAATGCAATTTTTTCTACAATTTGAATATGTTAAGTTTTGATCTTCAATTTATTTTGCTAGTGTCTTCTTTTTTAATTGAAAATCTATGTTTAGCATTTTTTGTGTCATTTTTATCCATTCATCTAAATTTGACACAATTTACATTTTTACACTCTAAACTATATTTTATACACATTTGAAAAAAATACTTTTGATCAATTTTGAAAACAATAGTGTGGACCATGCCATTTTTTCTTTTTAGGATGCATCCACTTTAAAAATTAGTAAAAAATCATATATTAATTAAAAATCAATAAAAAAATATGCATAAACTACTTTATGTTAGCTAATTTTCCACGAAAGTGATTTGTAAAATTCTTTAATTTTTTTAATATTTTAGGGAAAGCACATGAAACACTATGTTATAGTTTTCTAATAAAAACAAGAGCACTTTGTGTGTTCCTCCTTTCTTAACCTCTTAATATCCACCATTGTTTTTAAAGTAGTTTAGAAACTATATTTTGAGAAATATGAATCTTGTTCTTGTCACATCTTCAAGTTGTAAGCACGTTTACCTTCAATTTCTCATCCAAGATCATTTTTTGCTAATTTAAAAAAAAATGATCACTTTTGACCTCCTTTTGTTCCCCATTTCCATGTGCATACCCTTGTGGGATATAAAATATATCCAACCTATTGATTTTTCATTATATTCTTGCTTTACAAATGCACCATGAAAACTAATTATAAATATGACTTAAATATCTACTATGAAAAGGGATAACCACACCTAAAGAGTCACAACAATAAAATAATTTTCAAATTCATCTTGGTTGATCTTAATGTGATTATACCAACTAGGATCATTATGGTGTTCCACCATATTGAAGTCTCCTCCTAAAATCTAGTCTACATTAGGAAGGTTATTTTCCATTGAATCCCAGAGAAAATTTTGTTCTTTAGAATTATTAGAAGTGTAGATAGAACAAAACCCAATTATATGTCCATTTATAAATAGTAAGATCCCAAACATATTTATGTGAGGGATCTTCCCTCTTATTAATGACATACTTAGCAATCCACCAAAACCAACACTAACACAATCCCCCAATTCCATATTTATGAGAAGAATGCAAAATTGAGGTTTCCTTCCATATATAATGCAAACATGCATCTAAGTGAATATTATTCAAAATCATTTCTTGAAGGAATCATACAATATTAGGTTTCCATTTACTAATAGCCTCTTTGATTCAATACTTCCTAGGAGGGAGAGATAACCCTCACATTCCAAGAGAATATATTTTAATTCACGATGATGAAGGTGCAATAGTTTTATCTTTCAGAGGAAATATCTCAAGGCAATTTGAAATCAATACAAGCTTTTCATTGTTACTACACTTTCTTATAATAATTAATAGAGATATTATCCACGTATATGCATTAGGAAACAAAAAGGTAGAATATCATTTAGGGGGACTATTGAAGAAGGGGAAGAAGGGATGAGTAGAAGTCATGGATATCTAAGAAGGATGACAAGTGTGGAGGGTGTGGCTATAAGCTTCTTTTCTTTTCCTAACCTTCTTCTAACTATCGGTCATAATTATTTCCTTATAAGGAGTGAAGGTTCTTGAAGGAGTTGGTTCAGGTTGAGAAGAAGGGGTAAAGGATGATGGGGTTCTATCATGATGAACTAATGGTACCAAGGAATTTTTACGAAGAGTATGTTCAAGTGGAAGGATTTAAGAAGAGTGGGTAGAGAGGAAGTGGGTGTAAAATTTTGAATTATTTTATTTTCTTAACTTGAAGGTCTCATAGTGAGTGACACTCTTTGTATAAAAAAAAAACACACAAGCTTTATTTATGTATACTATTGGTTGTACCATCTTAAATTGAAGGCTAAGTAATGTAATGTTCTCTAGCAATGTTTGGTTAAGATCAATTTTCATGTAAGCCTTGGGATGAACCCTTAGCCTAAAAAATTTCTCAATATTATATTTGCACCTATTGTGTAGGAAAAAGTATCCCTTTTTCACATTTAATTTAGGAATGAATAATAATAAGTAAAATGAGCTTAATGATGCCTTAATTTAGTGTTGTAATATGTATTTTACATATTCATATTAAGTTTAGGGCCCTTTTAATTAAAATGGACTTAATTGTGACTTATTTTTGGTGTTGTAAGGTGTACCTTTATACTTTCACACTAATCTAGGTCTTTATTAATAAAGTGAGGTTAATTTTCCTTAATTGGCCCCTTTAATTCAAATCCAAGCCTAATTAATTACAAATTTTGAGAGACAAAACCCGACATTCATAAATTCCATGACATAAGGTTTAACATTGGGTAATGTGTGTCCTAGGAAAGTGGCCTAAGACCCATTCTCCATAGGGCGAATGGGTCCTCACTTGCTCCTAGGACCTAAATTTGAATTATGTTTTTGGTGGTATTTTAATGATTTCAAATCTAAAATTCAATGTCAATTTGTGATATTTGAATTTCAAGAATTAATGTTAAGATATTTATAAATATGAGGTCATTTCACTAAGTTTCATCTAATATTTTCAAGCTATATTTTAAAGTGTTCAATTCCTAATAGCAAATTTATGAGATCAAGAGCATTCAAGAGCATTTTCAAGGCATTCAAGGGCATGTTTCTATTGAAGATTATTGCAACATTCAAGATTCTTATCATGTCAAATATTTCTTACATAATGCATGTTGTTTGAGCTAATATGGTGATGTAGTGTTCAATATCTATGCAAGCATTGAAGGACATTATCTCTAATCAAGTTTCATGTTCAAGATCTACATTCATTGAGGCCACTTCATGCTAGTTTGTAGATTTGTAATCCAAGGTTTGGTGAGTTGTTACATATTGATATTCATTCATAATTCCTTCATGTTATTTCATTATAAGGTTTAATTACCAAATTGGGGTTTGACCAAGGAAAACCCCCATTCCCTAACAAAATGACATTTTTCTCTCTTTGATGTGTGATTGTAGATTTTAGGTTGAAGATCCTTTGGAGAGAAAAATTGAAGAAAGTTGCAAAGTTGTCAAAGCTGCAAGAAAAGTTTTCATATCATGAAAAATCCTCGACAAAATTTATTTTTGGTTGTCCAATAGTGAACATCAAGAACTTGTGAGTGCAAACACAGTAAAAGAGAACCCATAAAGCATTTTTCAGGAACCCTATCCAAGACCCATTCGCCATAGGGTGAATGAGTCCTCATTGAGCTCCAAAAAGTGATTTTGGTGAAAGGTACACATCATTTACCCCTTTCTAGATCTACCTTTTTGGTTTTTGTTTATGTTAGTTTGATTATTGTCCTTCATTGGCATTTTACAGCTTATATTTTGAATGAAATTGGGGAAATAGGTTATTGTGGTGAACCCCTCATCATCCATCTATTTTCGCCTTCATTTCATTTTGGTGAACCTGACTTTGATCCTTGTATTTTCTAATTTTGGAATCCTCTTTCACCCTAGATTTATATTTTTCATTCATTTGCATCTTTTTGAATTGAATTATGTCTCATTTAGGGTGTCTAGTTTGCATTTAATTTTGCATTTCATTTAAGGGTTTTAGGATTGCATATTTTTGCATTCTTTAAATCTTAAAAATAAAAAAAATCAGTCATCTTGCCTATCATTTTATTCATTTGCAATTGAAAATTAAAACAAAACTGCATATCAAATTAGGTGTTCTAGGTTGTCATTTTCTCACATTTTGCAATTACGTCTCACCTTTATTTCATAGAAAATTAAAACTGAAACTTGTTGTATCATACCAAAATCTAAAAACTACTCAAATTCACTCATAAATCTATAAAAAAATGTTTTGAAACCCTCACCTAATACCCATTCGCCCTAGGGAGAATGAGTCCCTAATCAAGGTCATATTCTGATTTTTTGGGCATTAAAACATTCTTTTTTGCATTTTTGTTTGTTGTTTACAAATTTTTGTTTTAAATCAGAAAATTGCATTTTGTGATTTCAAAATTACATTTACAAGATATAATTTCCAAGTTTTCGCATAGTGTAATTAGAAAATTATCTTGTTTTAAATCTAAAATCTAAGAATGGAAAAGTGTTTTAATAATGTGTGGAAGCCCGTTTGTCCTTGGTTGATGTTTCAAGTTATGTTTTTAGAAATGATCCTAATGCAATTAACCCTAACCATGCTCAACCAACTCCTAATGATTTTCCTCATGAAGTTGACATCATTGGAGAAGATGATGCTAGCATGCATGATTTCATAAACAATTTCCTTAACAATCTTGAGAATAATGCATCCTTTTATCCTTCCATGAAACAACCAACACAAATTGAGATGTTTGGTCTTTTACATCCCGAAATTGAGTCACAGACTATTCCTAAACTTCCAATAATGAGTGAACCTAGCTCCCCTAATCAAGTGCATACCTGTCCATCTTATGTTAACAAAGTGACCAACAATCACATCAATCTAGAAGAGACTTATGGAAAAGGCTTTAATATTTTAACTAAACAAGGATGTGAAATAACTAATGAGCATCAAATTCACAAACTTTTTGAGAAACTTCCTATTGAAGAAACCAAAGGATTAGGATATCAAGATCCTCCTCCCAACATAAGTGTCCTCCTTCCCAAGGAACAACCAATGCCTCACAAGGATAATAGGATCATCTTAGGTCCTCCTCAACATCTACCTCAACAAATTGGTGAATCAAGCAAGCAACAAAAACATTACAAACTCAAAAAATTCCATTCCTACATACTCAAATAGAAATTGAATGAAAGATGGAACACCTCCTTAAAAAAGGTTTGATTAAATTATCACCTCCTAGTAGAAGCGGTATACCTAAGAAAAAAATTAATTATTGTGCATATCATAGAGCTCTTGGGCATCTTATTGATGAGTTTCATGCATTAAAATTTATATTGAATATTTTATTCTGATGATGATTATTTTTATGACCAAATAGTTGTATAACATTCATTTCACTCCTTTCCATGTAATACTTGTAGGATCATAAGATCCTCACTACTACATGTTTTACATTCATTGCAAATCATTCTCTTTATCACAAGGAGCTCATTCTCATCATCTATCTTGACTCATCCTTGTCTTGCACTTAGTGGGGGAAATCGGTTAGATGGCCTTGTCCTCCCTTTGGTACTTGATGTTGTCCCTTTGGATAGTTGTCCACCTTCTACATATACTGATCAAGATTGGGATTCAGATGACCTACTATAGGTTGACTAGCATGTGCCTTACTAATCTCATGCATTGTTTTCTTTTCTATGTTTCTTTATGTGATTGCATGTGTGTAATGTGATCCCCCATATTGTTTTCTTTGATGTATCTCTCTCTTTGTACATTCCTATATTTGTATCTACATTCTTCTATATGTCATAGACGTTTTATCATTTTTCTCTTGTCTTTTGTTTTCCTTTTGGGATGACACAAGGCGTCCAAAAATTTAGGCCTCTTCCATGTTGACCTAAAGGATTTTTCTTTGTTTTCTCTCTTTTTTGTGTCATTCTTCCAGTTCTATGAGTATTTGGGGAATTATGACATTTTTGAGGCTTATAACAACATTGTAGCAAAGATATACTAACCCTAGATCCATAGACCCCTTATGTATTTTTGGGGGAAACCCCTCCTTCATTTTTCATGATGTAGCTTCATTTCAGAAACATATTCAACTTGCCATAGGGCTTTCCAAGTAAGCTCTCATGTCTTAGGATTGAACATTGGATACTTTAAATAAATTACTCACAACAATGGTGTTCTCAACCACATTAAAGTGGGGGCATATATTGATAATATGTTTTGACATTTCTCAAGTTTCATGGTGTGATTTTATTTTCTCTTGTGATGCATCATTTTCTTGGTGGTTTTATTGGGTTTGATGTCCTCCAAGAGTGTGATATTTCTTAGTGTACAACTTTCATCTTAGTGGTGATGTGATGCACTACATTCCCTAAGTTGTGAATCTTTTACTCTTGACTTGTCCTCTCTTGGAGAAATTAGGCATGATGTTGCCTAAGAAGAAGACCTTACACAAACTAAGCAAAATCCCTTTGAACAAATTTGTTTTACTATCATTATTGTTCATAAGTGTTAGCATAACGCATCTTGCTAGCCTTATGAAGCTTGAACCCTAAATTCAAGGCCACCAAGCATAACACACCTTGCATTTTTGTGGAGCCTTGCCTTTTTTATAGGTGTTTAGCATAACATGGCTTGTTAAGCCCTATGAAGCTCAAACTCTAATTCAAGGCCACCTATCATAAAACACCTTGCTTGCCTATGGAGCCTTTCCTTGTCACGTGGCACCTTATTAAAGTTATCAGGAGGATAGCTTTGATATGGTATGGGAGCCTAATATGGTTCTCTCATTTGCCACCCTTTTGGGATACTCACCTAGTGGACAACTTGAGGTTCCACTACCCTGAGGTGAGCACAAAAACTGATGGATTAGATGTGTTTCACACCGATCGAACCGTCTAGTCTTGATATTCTTTGTCTTTGATGTTGTAGGATTGTGTATCTATCATTACTACATACATAAGTGTCTTGAATTTCTACTTTAGTGTGAGTTTGAGCTTGCACTCATCCTCGCACTAAAGTGGGGGAAAAATGTAGTGTAGGAAAAAGCATCCCTTTTTCACTCTTAATTTGGGAATGGATAATAATAAATAAAATGAGCTTAATGATGTCTTAATTTAGTGTTGTAATGTGTATTTTACATATTCATATTAATTTTAGGGACCTTTTAATTAAAATGGATTTAATTGTGCCTTGTTTTTGGTGTTGTAAGGTGTACCTTTACACTTTCACACTAATCTAAGGCTTTATTAATTGATTGAGGTTAATTTGCCTTACTTGGACCCTTTAATTCAAATACAAGCCTAATTAGTTGCAAATTTTGAGAGACAAAACCCGACATTCATAAATGCCCTGACATAAGGTTTAACATTGGCTAATATATATGTCTTAGGCAAGTGACCTAAGACCCATTCGCTATAGGGTGAATGGGTCCTCACTTGCTCCTAGGACCTAAATTTGAATTATTTTCTTGGTAGTATTTCAATGATTTCAAATCTACAATTCAATGTTGGCTTGTGAAATTTGAATTTCAGGAATTGATGTTAAGATATGTATAAATATGAGGTCATTTCACTAAGTTTCATCTAATATTTTTAAGCTATATTTTCAAGTGTTCAAGTCCTAATAGCAAGTTTATGAGATCAGGAGCATTCAAGAGCATCTTCAAGGCATTCAAGGGTAGATTTTTATTGAAGATTATTGCAGCAATCAAGATTCCTATCATCATGTCAAAGATTTCTCACATCATGCATGTTGTTTGAGCTAATATGGTGATGTAGTGTTCAAGATCTATGCATGCAGTCAAGGACATTATCTCCAATCAAGTTTCATGATCAAGATCTACATTCCACTTCATGCTAGTTTGCAGATTTGTAATCCAAGGTTCAAATAAGGTTTGGTAATTTGTTACATATTGTTGTTCATTCATCATTCCTTCATGTTATTTCATTATTTCATTACAAGGTTTAATTACCAAAATGGGGTTTGACCAAGGAAAACCCCCATTCCCTAACAAAACAAAAAAAATCTCTATTTGATGTGTGATTGCAGATTTTAGGTTAAAAATCCTTTGGAGAGCGAAAATTGAAGAAACTTGCAAAGTTGTCAAAGTTGCAAGAAAAGTTGTCATATCACGGAAACTCCTCTACAAAATTTATTTTTGGCTATCCAACAGTGAACATTGGGAATCTAGGAGTGCAGACATAGCATAAGAGAACCCAAAAAGCATTTTTCAAGAACCCTAGCTAGATCACATTCGCCATAGGGTGAAGGAGTCCTTAGTGAGCTCCAAAACGTGATTTTGGTGAAAGATACACATCATTTACCCCTTTCTAGATCTAACTTTTTGATTATTTTTTCTATTAGTTTTGATTATTATCCTTCATTGGTATTTTATAGCTTATATTTTGAATGAAATTGGGGAAATAGGTTATTGTGGTGAACCCCTCATCATCCATCCATTTTACCCTTTATTTTAGCACCATATTACTCTCCCAAGTTGACCCATACTACCCTTCAAAAATGGTATAAATGTCAATTTTAAGTATGGTAACTCAATCCACATGTATAATATGAACTAGTTTATCTATCTTTATATAAAATCTATATAATTAATGTTGTAAGATATTTTTTGCACTTTTTCCTTGTAATCAGGGGAAGTTAAGGCAAATTTTTCAGAATTAAATATCACTGAATCAACATTATTATTATCTTATATACTTCAAATCCTTGGCCAAACTGAACTCTTTTGGATCTTTCTTTGTCAGTTCTATGTTCCACGTAATTCCTCACTCGGATACAACCATTGATCGTAATATGCATTTCTAGTATGAGTAACAACTAAAAGTCTAGATTTTGATATCGGCAATGTGAGTTTGCAACACAATGAGGTTGACATGCCATGCCTTTACTATTTTACTTCATAAGGAATGTTCCATCCTCTTTTAAACCCAAAATGTCAATAATTCTAGAGAGAAAAAAAGTAGGAATATATCACGTCATATTCTCACAATTTATGACTCTTATTTGAAAACCAACTTACAACAATCTATGAAATATATAAAACTACTTTGGTCGAGAAACATTTTGGCAACAATACTAAGATATGAGAATGCAAGACTCTAGATAACACTAAAAAATTATTTGATTCTTTATACATCTTGAAAGTAATCTAGGGATTGAAAAGAATGCAAGACTCCATGATCCATCATCTTTTATCCTATTTTTGATGACAGGCATGGAATATGATCTGCAACACTAATACAAGAATCGTGCAACCTACCAGAAGAATTATGATTCTTTCATGGACTATTGAAATATACTATTGTTAATAACTTAAGATCATTACTACTTTGATTTTTTAGTTTCCTATATAAGTATGAGACATACAAAACTAAATGTCTATGGTACTGCACAAAAACCAATTAAAGCATATAGCTCCAAATTTCAAAATAAAAGCTAAAGGCTTTTTAAGGTTACTGATCTCATTGGGGATGATACTAATGTTCTTTTAGTACCTAAGATCAAGCTCATTTCCATGTATGGACAAATAATTGCTACAACTAAAAAAAGCATTAGATTTATTAAAATTGGATAAGATGTCAGTATCCTAAATTGGACCAACTTTTGAGGTTGGTATGACAAAGTATCATGATCAGTTAAGCAAGCATTGGTATAGATTTACTTTGATGAAAGAGAAGCATCATTTAATAACAATTTGAATAGGCTAGATTTATAAAGACTTGTTGATTTATGTGTATAATCAAAAAATAACTTTTAATTTGAGGAAGCGCAAAAAGTTGAAAAATCTGCAGAGTTGCCATTCTAAAATAATTGGCATATTTAGGAACCATGATCTGTGCCAAGGAAAATTAAAAGGCGTCATAGATTTCAGGTAGAATACATTTGAAATAGGAATCTCAAAGTAGTATAAATATTTTGGTGTACCGAAACATTTGATTGCAAATTTTTTGCATTTCTTGAGCAATACTGCAACAACCCCATTACCACCATCGACCCAGATATTGCACATAGTTCCTTCACCTCCTCCATAACATGTCTCACCACCTAAATAATCCAACAAATAAACATAACTATCTTAAGAAAATTGAATTTTATCTTTAACTTTTGTTGTAAAGTGCATAAAAACACCATCAACAGAATTGGGTCATTCTCCCCTGAAAGATTTCATCAAGTCTTGAGGTCTACACCCAACAAGGGAGAGTTATAGGAATTGCAGCCCCCTACCCAAACTAAAAAAGCTAAATAGGGGGAACCATCCATCATCATTCTTGTCAAGAAGCCTACTACCCTTCCACTTCCGTCTCCTTTGCCTTCACTGACAACATACCTTCAAGTGGTGGAATTTCCACCCGCTCACCATCATCCCCTCCATACAGCCTTCCAGGTTACCACTCCATCTGTGTTGAGCGCTGCCATCCAGCCAAGCACAGTCAACAGTCTTGTTGTTGCCTCATTTTTTGTTGCCACCCCATCACATTTACACACCAATCTGGCGTAGCCACCTCCACCGCCTTTCCCAATGGCATGGCTAGGTAATAACCCGTCTCCTCTTGCTTTCAATCTCTATAATGATATGCCTAAGAATCCTGAGAATTTCTGCACAAAGTTCAACTCCCGGGATCCATAGAGGATAGTCGAGGAACATGTCAGGATCTTTGAAATTGCCCTGAAGACTATGCAGATCATATGCGAGGATGTAGCTTGCAGGCTCTTTCCTTACTCCTTGGGGGAAGAGGCCTTCTACCGGTACGTCAATCTGCCAGCTGGAACCATCAGTACCTGGGATCTTCTGAAGGGTGCCTTTTTGCAAAAGTTCAAGACCCCAGTCAGTCCCGTAGATTCATACCGACAGTTCATGTCAATTCAGAGAGAAATCAATGAGCCAATCAGCTCGTTCAGTGATCGCTTCCACAGAGTGTACACTCGGCTACAGGCCCCGTTTGTTTTCAATGATGCGGCTGTCCTACCAGTTTACTATGCAGCATTGGACAACTTGACTTCAGCCTTGGTAAAAAGGATGAGGCTACCACCTGCTAGGTTGGTCAATGCATATGTTGAAGCCATCATTACCAATACAAATTTGGGACAGAATATATCTGGTCCACTGCCTTCTCTTGGGCAAACTACGCATCTAACACAAATATAGGGACTCACGCAAGCCTTACAGCATCAGATGCCTTTGCTGAACCCAATGCCGCAACTACCTATGGTTCCACATCCTGGGTAGCCGATGAACCAGGCATATCCGGTGCCACACTACCTGCTTCCCCAGCAACAACAATTGCATCCGTAGTAGTCCCAGGTGCCAGCATACCTTCACGTTGCAGAATTTCCACCCGCTCACCAGAATCAACTGGTGGCACAGCCTGTGTTCCTTCAAAATGTTGCACCACAACCAAACAACACCAAAAAGGATAGAATTGATGAGTTTATAGAGATGATCAAGAAGATGTCAACCGAGATGACGCACCTAAGAAATTAGAACAACCAGCTGCAGATGTCGCAAAAAAGCATCTAGGCCAACCTCAACAGGGAAAATCGAGATAATCGGGATGCTGGCATGTCGTCAAGGCAGAACTATGACAGAAATCAAAACTTAGGGAAAAAAATTGACAGAAGACCCTTCTAGAGGCAAAACTGGACATGGAATACACGCCCCGACAATGGTGGTGTTCCCACGCCTCTTGATCAGCCCAACAGTAATAGTAACAAGAACCCCACAAGCGGAGTTTACCTGGTAGAAGCTGCTTTGTCAAGATGGTGTCGTATACACAAAATAAGCCACCATTCTGAATTGGATTGTCCAGAATCTCAAACTGTAGCTAAAATATTCCAAGTAGAAGTTCAGAATGCAGTCAACAACCCAGGATGTAGGGACATTGTCTCGTTCAACCCGTATGATTCTTCAGTACTGGTGCTTAATCAGGCCCCTTTTCTGAAGGCGGAGTGCAACACCCCCAAACTGGAGAATGTTGATTCAAGCCATCATGAGGTGGCAAGAGAGGTAAGTTCTGAAAGCCCTTTAGCCCAACTTTTTGATTTAGTAGATAATGGTCCCGAAGATGACGAAGAGGAGTCTAGAGAGGACAAATTCCAAATTTTCCACCAACGGACTACCCCTTACAACCTTAGAAATAGACAAGCCAAAAGCCATGTCGGAGGTCCTTTCATGTCCTCCACCCCGCCAAACAATTTTAGCACCCCTCCCAATCTGAGTGTAAATAATAACCCGGGTTTTCCACTTACACCCACACGATATCTCAGCAAAAATAAACAGTAAAACAATGGCCAAAGTCAAAACACTAGCTCCTCCCTGAACGTTTCCCATGATCAAGAGATTGAGAAGATGGGGGAGTATATTGCTAAGGAGTTCAAGAAGGTGAAGCTAAGCGTGTCAGCTTCTAAACTCATAAAGGTACCTACCATATGTAACACTTTTTTTAGAATGATAAATGGCACTCCACCACAAGGGTCAGTTCAGGAAACTCCAGTGAAGAAGGTCTCCTTTAACGATCAGTCAAGTGAACCAGTTGTTAGACAGATCTTTAATAATAGAGTCGACCAGCCAGCAGTTCAATAGATAAGCAAGCAGCCAAATAGGGTGGCTAATCAATCACCAACTCAAAAGTAGAGCAGTGAAAAAGATAAAGGTCAAGTTGCTCAGGTAGACGTTTTTGGAGGGTTGTTTCAAGGGAAATTCTAGACTCCTCACTTTCTAACCACCATCCAGGATTTCGGAAAGAACCTCCACAATCGCTTGATTGATTCAAGAGCACCGGCTAATGTCATGCCCTTGAGCATGTGCAAGGCACTCGGGATCACGCCCACTCCTTCCCGATGAAAGGTAACACAGTTTGATAAAACCAAAATTAGCATAGTGGGGGAGATCAACAAGATACCCATGCAAGTTGTTGTTGATCCCCGGATCCAACAAACTATTGATATACAGGTGGCTGATATCCCAGATACCTATGGTATAATCCTAGGCAAGGATTTCATGAGAGCGTTGAATGGATACGCTACTATAGATTACTCTCACATGTGGCTACCATGGAAAGGAATGCCCAATCAGATCCGGATTGATAAAGAGCCATGGATGAAATTTATGATCACCGAATATAACAACACGAACGAGGTGTTGTATACTGAAACCAATCTAAGGAATTATTCCCCAGTATCATGTTAGAATGAATTGTAATGCCCTAAAAATGAGGAGACAAGCGAGGTCTTCCTCGTACTATGCATCCCACCTACTAGTTTGAGCAATGCTCCTCAAAGTACTGAGGTGCTCATTGAATTTGATGACAAAGAGTTGGGGGAAAATGACCATCAAGGACTGCTCGACGGTTTCTAGGATTTTATGAAAAAGTGCATACGTGACCAGCTCAGCCTGGGAACTCGAATGAACTTCCAGGAACTCTTGCTCCCTAATTGGTGTCAGGTGCACAATGTTGCTCACTTAGAATTTGACTGTTGTTTGTGCCAAACAGAATTGAACATGTCAAAAAACAAGCTACTCTGAAGGAGAAAATGGGATTCACATCCGATGAATGAATAGGTTCCATTCCTGTAGTGCCCAAAGTGATCACTGAAATGCAGCCCCCTCCGAAGGTCAAGACCGGATCTATCAGCCCTACATCTAAAGATGCTCCTGGATTCTGGACGTTGTGCTTCAATGGTTCTCAATCCAAGCATGGAGCTGGGGTGGCTTTCGAACTAATTAGTCCCAAGGGTAAATCATACTTTTCTTCTCATATACTACAGTTTTATTGTACTAACAACATGGCAGAGTATGAAGCTTTGGTCTTGGGCCTCTTAATGGCATTAAAGAAAGGTGCCAGAATGCTCCAAGTGTATGGAGATTTAGAATTAGTTATAAAACAAGTTAGGAAGCTCTATTCCTGCTATGACCGAAGGCTCACTAACTACTGGCACCGCGTATGGGATTTACTGGAAGGGTTGGATGCATTCAACCTCTAGCTAATCCCGCATGCACGGAATCATACCACCAATGCCTTGGCACAGGCGGCAAGCACACTGTAGCCATTATCCCTATTTGGCCTCAAACGATTCACGGTGGAGCTCACCTCCATCCCGTCAGTGCCAGATAACATAGTCAATTTCTAGGTATTCAACGATGACAAGCATATATTGGACTTCATCACCAGTTCAGATGTGTTCATTGCCCAATTAATTGACGAAGTCGAACCCCAAGAAGTGGACTTGGATATAGAGGGGATCATTAACTTGAAAACTAACACCATCCCTAGGGGAATGGTCGAATTGGAGTGAATCTTTGACCTTGATCAGATTAGAGACCAAGACTAGCAAGCTAAAAAGGATACCATAAGCGGCCAATGCGACACTCACAATTTGGGTATGGCTGGAAACGCCAAGAATTTGTTCATAGGTAAAGTATGTGCTCATGCAAAAAGAAAAAGGATTATCGAGGTGCTACAAAAATACCATGACATCATAGCTTGGAGCTATGATGATCTCAAGACGTATGACACATCGATCATTATGCACACTATCCCTCTCAGGTCAGATGTGAAACCATTCTGACAGAGGTAGCACCCTGTCAACACTCTATTAGAGCCAATAATATATAAAGAAGTAAAGAAATTGCTGTCAGTCAAGATCATCTTTCCAGTTAGACACTCTACATGGGTAGAAAACTTGGTTCTTGTCATAAAAAAAAGTGGGGAAATCAGGTTGTGAGTGGACTTTCGCAACCTTAATTGGGTCTCAGAGAAGGACAACTATCCCGTACCCTCATTAGACGAGGTGTTGCAAGTAGTAAACGGATCCCAGATGATGTCCTTCTTGGATGGATATTTGGGATATAACTAGGCTATGGTGCAGTACGAGGATAGACACAAGACGACGTTCACCACCAAGTGCGGAACGTTCACATATAGAAGGATGCCCTTCGGGCTAATCAACGCCGGCGTCACTTTTCAATGTGCCATGGATATTGCGTTCAAGGACCTGATTGGTAAGTGCATCATCATCTACATGGATGATTTAATAGTATTCTCAAAGCAGCGAGGTGATCACATCACTGACTTGCGCAAGGTCTTCGAGAGGTGCCGCACATTTGGGGTCTCCCTTAACCCAAAGAAGTGCATCTTTGGGTCACTGAGGGGAAACTCCTTGGACATGTCCTATTAGAGCGGGGAATTTCTATTGACCCCAAATGCATTCAATCCATCATGAAAATCTAGCTACCAGGCAGCAAGAAAGAATTGAAGTCCTTTTTCGGAAAGATCAACTTCGTCCACAAGTTCATTACGAGCTTTGTGGAAATAGTTAAACCACTCAATGCTATGCTGAAACAAGATGCCAAGGTCGAGTGGACTCCTGAAGCGAAACAGGCCTTTGGGGGAATCAAGAAAGTAATTGTTGACGCCCCTATGCTGGTCAACCCCAACTACTTGAAGCCCTTCTATATTTACTCATTTGCTTCAGATCATTCCTGTGCCAACATCTTGACACAGAAGGATGACGAGGGAAACGATCATCCAATCACCTTCATGAGTGCCCCTTTGAAGGATGTCGAACTACGTTATCATAACATTGAAAAATAGGCTTATGCCCTTGGTAAAGGAGTCAAGAAGTTTTAGCACTATATCTTACGCAACAAGGTCTTTGCCATAGTTCCCGACCCCACAATAAAAACATTGCTTATGCAGAATGAGTTGGGGGAAAGAAGAGCCAAGTGGGTTGCGGTGCTATAGGAGTATGACATGGAGATCCAGCTGATGAAGCTGGTAAGAGGATAGGCACTTTCCTGAACAATGGTAGAGGTAGTTATTGATGTTGAACCTGAACTCATGGTACAACAGTACCAGGTGGAGGATGTCTCCCCAGGAGAATGGTATGATGACATGGTATACTACCTGTTGAATCACAAATGTCTGCCTCACGTATAGGGGGTCCAAAGGTGAGCCCTTAGATTGAAAAGCAGTAGCTATATGTTGCAGGGCTCCATATTGTACAAGAAAAATCATGAAGGCATCTATCTATGATGTCTGGGAAAGGAGGAAGTTGATCACGTTCTTAAGGAATTCCATGATAAGTTCAAAACTGGCCATGGCTCAAGTCTATCGACTGCACATCAGATATTGAGAGTTGGATATTATTGGCCCACCATCTTCAAGGATGCTCATGGCCATGTTTATACCTACCATGTGTGCCAGATTGTTGCTGCCAAAGAAAGGAACGTTGTTGTACCACTACAACCTGTCCTGGAGGTAAGGCCTTTTGCGCAATGGGGTCTCGATTTCATTGGTCTGGTAAGTCCTCCATCATCTGTAGGACATAGGTACATTCTAACTACTTCTAATTATTGCACTAGATGGACAGAAGCAATAACTTGTACACAATGTACAACTGAAGTCATAACCAATTTCTTAGAAAGTTTCATTTTAAATCATTTTGGTTGCCCATATGCTCTAGTATGTGATAATGGCCCTGCATTTGCCTCACTAAAATTCACAAGTTGGGCCTTTGATTATGGCACCACCCTCAAATTCTCCTCTAACTATTATCCTCAAGGAAATGGCCTTGCCGAGTCCACCAAAAAAAACTTCATCACAATGATCAAAAAGCTCCTAGATAGGAATCCCAAGGATTGACATACCCAACTGTGTTTCGCCTTGTGGGAAGATTGCACCCACCACAAGGCCGCTCTTGGCAATTCCCTGTACCATCTAGTCTATGGCTTAGAACCCGTCTTCCCCATACATTTGAAAATCCCAACCCTTTGGTTTATCAACAATTTTTATGAAGGAGGAGACCGCAGAGAAGTTCACCTCACTGAGCTGCTGCATCTTCAAGAAGTACGAGACCGTGCAATAGAAAATTTTGCCAAACATCAAGGCATAGTCAAAAGATGGTTCGACTGCCGAGCCAAAATTAAGGCCTTTCGTATTTTTAATTTGGTCCTCTACTAGGACAAAGCCCATGAAAGGAAAGGGGGACACAACAAATTCGACAAGTTTTGGCTTGGCCCCTTTCAGATTGCTGAAATCCTTGGGGATAATGCTTTCCGCCTAAAGACTCTTATTGGTGAAGACGTTCCATTGCCCGTCAATGGGCAGCACCTTAAGCATTATTTTCAGGCTTGAGCTCTTAGGAGCTGTCAGTGTAAATACCTATGCATAGGTTAGGATAGATTTCCTATTTTGTCCTTCGGTTTTCCTCATTCCCGACCGTTTTGTCATAATTTTGGAAAGAGTCTCCCTGTTTTGCTATGGTGGTCGTGCTTGGTCTGACAAATGTTTTGCCTCGCTATCCGCTCTTGCATTTTTCCCTAGATAAGCCCTCATTCCCTATTACTAACCTCTGAAAGCTCCTAAGCATCGATTTTCAACTTTCAGACTCTGAATTAACCTAGGATGGTTGTCCGCTTGAATCCCTTGCATTTGTCATGGAATCCATGAAGCACATTTTAAATATTTCCAAAGAGTAGTAAGGTGACTACTGGGAAGAGGGGATAAGTGAAAAATCTAAAGTCTGCTCTAGTGACCACTGCGATTCTCAAACCCATTGTGAGCTTCGGTGCTCACACGGTTGGACCAAAAGAAAAGAGAAAGTGCAAAAAAGAAATATCCAACACAAGCAATAAATAAGTTGAAATAACAACCGTATGGGTGTGCGAATATCTCTACCAGGGATATGGATGCCTGGCTGGCAGTAGAGCTATGTTCGTGAGGTCGTGGCGACAACTCCTTTGGGGCTATGGACACCTGACTAGCAGCGGAGCAATGTCCAGGTTACTTTTGGGGTTAGACGAACTACGTAGCTTATCTCCCCCAACCGGTGGGTATTCTTGCTCTCTCCAAGGAAAGGAAATGAACTCACCATGCACACACCTCCATGATGATATTGCAATTTGATTCAATCCCTCCTTCCTTAATCTATTCTTAATTTAGCTTTAAAAGTCAGTTGCGGTTTGCGAAACCAGAGATCATGGGTTCAGAATGAGTATTTATCTCTAGAACGTCGGGAGCGTTCTCCCAGCGGAGTCGTCATTTGTTGTGCCTTTTGCACACACACCCCGTTTGGAATGGGGACCCTCTTTTCCCTTTATTACTTCTCGAGCCCTTTTTGCTTTGCCTCATTTTGCGTGCCCAATTTTGTGCCCTAAAAGGTCAGCACATTCCCCAAAATCATATTTTAGGCCTGACCAAAGTCGCCCCTTTAAAAAATACTAAGTCTAGGGTCTTTTTGGGTTTTCCTTGTCAGAATTCCCTTTCTGTCGCCTCTTGCTCTTTTCGGGTTTCCCTTGCTGGATTTCCATTCCAGGTTTGCCGTTTCCAACGTCTGACATCCGACGTCTTTCCGGACCCCGAACCCTGGAAGTCGGGTTTCCCCTTCCGGATTTCCTCTCGAGTTTCACCATTTCCAACTGCCATGCCCGAACATCTTCCCAGCTACCGGACTCTGGACCTCCCACCGTCGACTATGTTTTGAACCCACCAACTTCACTTGTCGTCGTACGGAGGAATTAAATGTTGTATTAATGGTGGTTTTTGCTATAAAAATGAATTTTTTAACTATCATTATCAATTGTTCGAGCGATAGAAGAGTTTGGAGAACTTTTGGCATCCAGGCATTTTCTGCCCAACATTGCGAGCTTCATTTTCCACCTTTTTTGTGCGGTCATCAGTTTGCTCTTCGGGATTTTGAGGTAGCTTTGCCATCCACGCGCCCTCCTCCTTTCTTTTTTGAAATTCTGTATTTTGATGTATGTAAAATATAAAAGGGGTTTAAAATTAGGTAAATTTGTGCCCTCCGCTCAAAACCCATCTCTTAGAAAATCAAAAAACAATCGCTGAATGGCTACAAATCAATATGGGACTTCACCTCTCTGCGGTCATTCTTCAGGATAGTCACCGACGTCCTCTGGGCCCGAACTTTCCTGCCACCATCTGCGTCTTAAATTTCAAACTCTCCACCTCTGAAACCCACCTCGGGCTCCGACCTTCGGAATTCCCCTCCCGGGATTCCGTTGTGTCATAGTCGTTTTGACAGCCTCGCCTGAGCGTCTTCCCGACCTCCGAACGTCGGGCCCTCGAGGTCCTTCTAAAACCTTGACGATCTGTCAAAACTAGTAAAAAAGGGTCCCCGGGATTCTGTCCTTGGACTTCCATCCCCAGAATTCCTTTTCATCTTCATTGTTTCGACGGCCTTCCCTGAGCAGCTTTCCGAACCTCGGTTCCCTACTTCTTGAATGTCTTCAAACTTCCAGCCGAAACCCTTCACCGAAATTCCTCTAGATCTCGACCTCCGAAATTCCGCCCTCGGAATGCCATGTCGCATTCGTCGTTCCGAACAACCTTTCTGGGACGTCTTCCCAACTCCCGGACCCCGAACCTCATCCAGAAATTATCCACCGGAATTCCCCTCTTGGGATTCCATTCTATTGACACTGTTCTAACGACGAATTCGAGACATCTTCCCGACCAATGAATCCCGGTGCTCTGTTCGCCGCCCGGTTGTCCCGAACCTTCCGTCTGTCTCCGAAGATTGTCCTCTAGATTTCCTTCCCCGGATTGCCGCTTCCACTTCGCCGTTTCAAATGGCTAATCCAAAACTGCTTCCCGGAGATGGCAATCCAAGACCCAGATTCTGAGACCCGATTTTTTGCCTTCCCTGCGCCATTTCAAACGGCTTTCCTACATTAGATACCTGAACTCCCAATGAAGGAGCAAATGACCTCCAAATCCAAAATGGATTTCGACCCACTTGCTAAAATTAGGTCTTCCTTCATACCAACCTTCTAATTCTTGAATCTAACACTGGGAAATACCTTTGGGAATTCCATCCTCATTTTTCCCTTTCAAACGGTATTCTACCAAGGGAATTCCGGCCCTGGGAACTCGAATTGCTTACCTTGCCTTCTAATGATGAATTATCAAGTGTTATGAAATTATTGAAAATGAATAATGATTGTAGAGCTAATCTTGGTGTGCAGGAGCTTGTCTGGGACCGTTTCTTCATATTTTATGATTACTGATTCTCGTCTTTTGTGCAGAATTTATGAAATCTGGTGCAGAAACTTTTGGTGCCTCCAAGGAGAAAGAGAAAGGAATAGCCAAGACACCTCAAGGCAAGGAGGACAAGGACCTAATGAGGTACAAGTTCCAAGGGGTCCAGATATAGTCCAAAGTCACCTCCCTCTGGAGAGACGTCATAGATACCAACATCGGTCAGGTCGATGTTGATGAATTCATACAAAGGGTCAAGATGAACCCAAAGACCGAGAATGCCAAATTGATAAAGAAAAGCAGAATTGCTAAAGGTGCAGGCTTCCCGCCAGCCTTGGTGGCCCCGAAACTGGTAATGGCATGTGTAGAGGCCTACCAAGAAGAGACTCGAACTATAGTGGATCGAGACAAAAACATCCTAGCAGATATCTCCTCGTCGGGTATAACGGCCACGTTCCACATCCCTGCTTATGAGCACATGGAGACCCCCACCATGGCTGAGTGCAAGGAACTATGGGAGTAGGATCCCATGGGATGCAAGAAGGTCATCAACCAGTATTAGGTAAAGGACAAACGAGGCAGCGCTGGCAAGCTTCCTCATGAGCTTTTTCGTAGCAATTTCTTTGAGGATTACCATGACCTCATGACGTTGCTAAGCCATGTGATGGGCCTTCCTGGGGCGGCCTTTTTCCAGGAATGGATGTTCTATTTCATAGAGGAGATTCTCCATGAAAAGGGGACCACCTTCTATTAGGGAGAGATAATCAGTGACTACTTCCACGAGTAGTTTACAACCATGAAGAAGACCTGCAAGTTCTTCATAACCTCCTACTTGGTATATTACCTCACTGATCGGCGGCACTATCAGGGATTGGCGATGGTACCCAATGACCCATCAAGGGTGGAACTTAAGCCATATGATAAATACACCCAACTACAGTTCAAAAATTTCAAGAAGGATTACTGTCGGGTGAATGATGCATTCATTGCCTTCATCATTCGGTCCCTCGGGGGTGATTTTCAAAGAAGAGTCTCTCATTGTGCTAGAGCTCTCCTCAAGCAATATGCCTTCCTTTACATACAGTTCTCGAAGTTCACATACATCTATGCCGAAGGATTCACGGAGAGACCGAACAAGTTGCCCCGGTACCCCAATGACCGGATCATTTTGTTGGAGCTGACTCAGCAGCTACAACACATTCACAGCATCCTGAGCGATAAGCATTTGGCGGGCCCGGTTTACCCCATTGGGCTTGGCCAAGGAATGTATAAGATCCATACCTCTTAGTGTGCGGGGTATTTAGAGAGGGAGTTGGTCGAGTACAACTTCCATCAATACACTGCTCAGCCTCAAATGGACCCATATGGGCACATCAAGAAGGCACTAGGACGACGGTATGCCCACCTCCACAGCATCGAGGACTTTTGGGCCAACTACAGGGATGATCTTGAGGTACGGGAGAGACACTACATGTGCATGACCGCCCTCTATGTGCGAAGGCTCAACCTGTGCCCAGTTCCTAACCAGCTCAAAGAGGATGAAGACACGATGGTCGATCTAGGATATGACGACATCGCCAATTTGCTACTACCTACAATTGACTGGAATGAGCCAGAGCTCGATGATATTAGCATACTCACTAGGCTTGTTGAGATCCGAACGAAGGCATGGGTTGACCAATAGGTAGCCCGACTAAAACAACAGGGAGTCACCTTGACATTCAAGGGACTCGAGTCTGAACCAAGTGGCTCTGATGGAGGGGCAACTGCCACCGTAACTGAAGAGGCATCTAGCACACCGCCATCCGCTAGGACCAAGAAGAGGAAGGAGGCCAGTGAGCAGCTGCCTAAACCAAAGGTCTATGCCCACAAGTCTTCTGAGCCAGAGCCCTCCAAGAAGAAGGGAAAAATAACTGGAGACATGAAGACAATTGTGATGCCCAAGGGCCTTCCCCCTGGGATCAGAAAAGAAGGATCTAGCTCGCTAGGGTCCCCACCTATTACGATCACTGATGCTACCCCGCTTACTTCAATTCTAGCTTTTGCTTCCTCCCCGCCTGCGGTGGACATCTCCTTCCACCTTGCCTCCTCTCCTCCAATCCTGCAGGTTATTCCCATGGATTCATCATTCACAACGACCTCGCCAGTCTCCTCTTCTTCCATGTCTCCTTCCCTCCCCTCTGCCCCTAGTCTCCTTGAGCCTTTTGTGAAGTATATGCAAAATGTGTCATCCGAGCTCTCAGGGATGCTCACTAATCCAATGGTTCAGGCTGCAATAGCTCAAGCTATGGCCCATGCTCTAGCTCCCCTTCCCTCTACTAAACCACCGAAGATGGAAGCTATAATGCAAATATCCGATGAGCTCGAGCGACAGTAGCTAGAGACTGCAAAGGCACCAGAAGAGGAAGAATTTGAATATCACGAACATCCACTATTCGACCATTGCGAGATAGACGAGGTGGTGTATGAGTCCTCCGGTGAGAGCAGCGAAGAGCGGAATGCTGATTTTATAAGAGAATCAAACGACCCCGAACTTAATGTGGAGTAGGGGAAGCAACTCAAGGAAATTGAAGATAAGGAAGCCGAAAACCGGCTTGCAAGGGAGGAGGAGATTGTTGCTCCAGAGAAGGAGGACAATAGGTCTCCAACCGAGGGACATGGCCAAACCACAGAGCATGAAAAGAAAACATTCCTTCACAAGGACGAACAAGGGGAGAACCTCGAGGAAAATCAATATATTCTAAACGAAGAAGAGGGGGATGCTGAAAAGAAAGATTCAACCAAAGAGCAGTTGCACCCTGAGTCCGCTACTACACATGAAACATTCAAAGAAGACTCTGATGAACAAAAGGAAAATGCAGGAGAAAAGGAGAAGGCTCTTGTTGTCAGAACCGTCGAACTCAAGAACAAGGACAGTGGGACTCGAAGTGAACTACCAAGGGAAGAGCCCCAAGTGCCCGATTGGCTGCAAGGACAGCTAAAGTAAAAGACTCCCACCTTGAAGGATCCCAAGACGAGGTTGAAAGCCATTATGGCTAGAGCATGAGTAAGCACCCAAAAGAGAGAGAAGAGGCTGAAGGTCAGATCAAAAGTAACCATGCATGCCTCGAGATCAAGGGTAGTGCAAATAGCAACACCGATGGTTGGAGAACAAGGTATAACTTACAACATCTCCACCATCAACTTGGGAATGGCCACATGGGAACAAAATTTTGAGCATCTCCAAGAGTTGGTCACCACAGTGGTACACCTTATCCAACAAGATAAGATCTCCAAAGAAGAACTAAAGGAATAGGTGGCTAATCTAATAGCCTATATTCAACAATGGTCATCTCTAGATGAGCAGCCCACGACATCATCGGCCCCATCTCAGTTGTTGTCCTAGGAGCAGATTAACCAGCTAGAGAAGAGAAGGAATTTGGACAAGACTACGGGAAACTGGTTCCGGCAGGTCTTGGATATGGGGAACATTGGCATCAACTTGGCTGTCCGAACAGCAAATAGGTTTTTAGAGGTCTAGAAGGCTTTTGAAGGCACAAGGCGGATCTGTGAAGAGTTCCTGAGGAGTACGAGATGGCCTACCCAAAGATTGAGGCCATACTCGCATTGCCAAGTGATGTCTGGGAGAAGCACCTTGCCTTCAAGGATGATGATCACTAGCTACTGGATACCTGGAAGCGAGACTTTGATCACCAGAAGAGGAGGCTTGAGCAGATTTTGGAACGGATAGCATCATACATTGAATGGGCAAGGGATTCCAGAGAGGAGTGCGCTTGGTACCTCAAGCTGATGACGGGGTACGAGATGCTCGCGATCGAGATCAACCCTGAGAATATAAAGCCCTACTTCTTGAAGATCATGGAAGATGGGATGTCCATTGAGGTCACCACTAAATTCATGTGCTTCGCTTCTTGAGCCTTTGCACAATCAGAACTCTTTAAAGACAATGCTGCTAAGAATGATGATGACTGGAAGAAGCTCGGTAGCAATTCCCAGGAATGGAGTTACCAGATTTTGCTATCCGACATAATGGAGTTGGATAAGTTTCAATCCCTGATCCTAAATTTCATGGAGTATGCCATGTTGAAGAAGCGAGAGGGCAATCCCATCATCAATGAAGAATTCCTTGAAGAATAACTACTGAAAAGGGAAAATGACTAAAAGACAAATTTGCTACAGTGTTGTCACTAGATGACGAAGTAGGAGTAGGACAAGAACGAATTTATAAATGTAATATATTTGGGGGTAGGTGAAACCCTATTGTAAAATGAATATTGGCCACACAATAGAATCAAATCTTGGCCACTCATTTTATTTCTTGGAAACTATAAATAAGGCTCTCCTCCTCTCATTTTAGAGAGTTGAGTTGTTGTAGAGACATGTTGCTGAAATATAATAGAAAATACAGTCATTTTTCTAGTGTATTTCTGGGTTTCTCCACATGTTTCATGATTCTTCTCCATTTAGTTAGAACTTTTCTTCAAGTTACTTTGTTATTTTAGTATCCTTAGATTGAATCCGGTAGAATTAGTATCGTGTATCTGGTTTTGAAGATTACTGTTGTGTGTATGCTTTCCTTGTCCATACTTTTGGTCATTTGCTGCTGGTAGATGACTGTGTAAAGTTAGCCTGGACTTTGATTTCATTGCTGCTCATTAAACTTTATATTTGTTCACATTTCCATGGTGAATGAATGATGAATATCTGCAGTCCCTAGAAGATAGCATAGATTTCACGATATTGTGAGAATTCAGATTTAGTGAAATTATATTTAAGGAAATTGTCCACAGCAGAAACCTCCATGATCATTGTTCAATGGTAGTTGCAGGTCTAGGAAACATCTTCTCCCTTCGCCCTTTTTTCCTTTTTTTTAGAAACAACTTGTGCCAAGGTTCATTGCACATTGCAAAGCCAAATCTGACAAAGCAATGGAGTCCAGAACTGTTGCCTGAACCTACAACGAAGTACAATAATTCCATATCCAAAACTCCATTTATTGACCCAATTCTCCTCCAACTTTGACCACATAAGACCGCCTTGTGATTCCAGCAAAATCACATCAACGACTGATTTATCCCAAGCATCGTCATGACCTAAAATCCGAGAGACCTTGGGATAGTGTTATGCAATTTGATTGTGGAAGATTGTCTTTCAAGAGAGGTAATGCACCCACGTATTACCTCTATTGTAAAGTGCATAAAAACACCATCAACAACTTTCTTTGTAATGTCATTTGTAATAGCCTAAACAAAGAACATGAGTTTTGATCTATTTCATTTTCCTTTCTTTGTACAACCCTTACAATGTGTTTTCCTCTGTATTTGATTATATAAATCATTCAAAACCAAGAATTCTATCTTCGTATTGTAGCTTCTCTCACAACCAAAAGGTAAGTTTATTCATGGTTTTACTTATAAAATTGCAATATAGTATACTAATTTTTTCTAAATCTTTCATTTAAAACAATGGCTTTTTCATTCATTGGTATTTCACAATTGTTTGTTTGTAAGACTCATGACAATTTTACTCCATTCTTATTAATTTATATGATTCAATTAAAGAAAAATTAAGATATGTAATAGATTTGTGAGTAAGAGCCCTTGTCCCAAGATTTTGCTTCTAAAGTAGCTATATCCCACTCCTTGGCTTTGGTGTCACTCCAAGGAGCTACACTAAATGCTACTAATATAAATGTACCAAGCTCCTGGTGGTTAGATGGAAAAACCTTGCCATTTGAATAATCCAATAGCATGACAACTGCAAAGTCCAAAATTCTTATTGGTTTAAAGGATGAAGGCATGTCTTGATCATTGATATGGGATGACTTATACAGCTGAAAAGCCATTGCTCCTCTTTTTGAACTCTGAAGCCAAGATATTATTTCTCATAAGAGTGTAAGAGGTTGCCTGACATGAGCTCTTGGGCAATGGATCTGACCTTGTCTCCAATTATCACTTTTCCATGAAGGTTCTAGTTTGGATATTGGAATTAAATCCTCGATGATATTATAAGTATAGTGAGGTATGACTGGAAACAATCTCCCGACAATGAATAAGACATAACATTCTCATGTAGGATTGATGCATCTTCCACCACCTTTAATAAATGGTTCATGTGGCACTATGTTTTCTAAAATTTCTTACCCTTTCAGCTTAGCAAATTCAAGATGTCATCACCATAATTTACAGATTTAGTTTTGCGCATGGGTTATTAAAAAATAAACTAAATAATAATATTAAATAAACCCCCATGTTTTAAATGCACAAAAACAACTGATGTTGAGAAAAGGGAAATCCCAATTATAATTTTAAGAGGAATATATTAGCAAAATATTATGTAAGCGACTATATATAAAATTAAATTAAATCAACACCCATAACAACACCAAGCATATGGCAAGGTTGTGGTATAAAGTTTATTGGGTGCATTGTAGGATGAGCCATGATTACAAACATTTAAAATGTGGGCCAAGATGACCCCAGAATATGTTGAAGTTAGACCATTCACACACCCAACATTTATCAAGTCAAAAGAAAACGAACATGTGGATCCAAAACCTTAAGTTTCAATTAAATTCAGCATAAATTAAAGATTCAAACCCATGTAAATAAACCACAAGGATTACTAATCGCACAAATGAGGTATGACATTAATGGGGTTTGGGGGCATTTATTAAAGTACAACCAAGGCTTGAACTCCTCCCATTCAAGAAGACAACCAAAGATCAAGTTGAGATGTGATGAGGTTGTGGTGTGATGACAATACATTCCAAGACAACCCATTTTTAGAAATCTTAAGCATGTGATTCAAACCTTACTTCACACGGCTATGCAACTCATCCAATATTTATCAAACAAAAAGCAGAACATACCATCACCTAAGATTTTACAAAAAAAAAGCTCAATATTGTTCACCTCTAACCAATTACAAAATTAAATCAACGTCTGTGAGTTTAAAAGGTGAATTCCATAGAGCTACATAATACACAACAACAATTATCAACAATTTTGACCCACCAATGCATCCACATACACAATTGAACATTTTTTTTAAATAGGTTTATGCATTACACAAACCATTTAGGAAAATAAAACACAAGATTTTAAGGTGAATTTTGTTGAGTTACACATTACAACGCCACTATTCACGGGCGATTTAACTCCACCGCACATACCCATTTACAAAGAACTCAAACAAAATAAAGAAATAATAAAAAACCCTAGCTAGGAATGGAGCAAAAAGAAACATGCACTCACTTGTCAAGCCCTCCCTAGGATTATAAAGTGCATCTCTAAGAAACTGGTCTACCTAGTTCATAACATCGCCCAAACCCTCATTATCACAAGATGAAGAAACCCTAGCATTCTCTTCTTAGAGGGACTCAATCGCTTGATCTTTGGCTGGCTATGGTGCGAACAATTTGTTCATGTGTTGATCCAAGTCTCTAAGTTCCCAAGGAGTTGTTGTGTCTGCTATTTCCTCTTTCAATTTCTCTTCTCTGCCCATCTATAATGGAAAGGATATTTGTGGAAGTGAGTTGTCCACTTAAAAATAAATGGAGAAAACAATATGTCAAAAGCTTTGTGAAATGATACATCTCTTTGATAGAACAATTCATTTTAAGAAAGCAATGACATACAACAAAATGAAGGAAACAATTTACTTGAGGGATTTGCCTTAAGAGGTGCTAATAGTTCTTTTACAAGCGGTGTACCTGTAGGTCCTACACTCAAAGCTATCTAGAATGAGCATTAAGATGGTTTGGTAAGCACATTAATAAAAGCAAACTTATATATGACATTTAAGAGGTGATGTTTGATATTTCTGACTCTTCCATGTATTCATTCCCTGGACAACACGTCATACCAGTTCCTCTACTAGTTTCTTTAGCCGTCATTTTTCATGCTTGGATGCTAGTATTAATTGAAATAGATTTTTTAATAGTATGATCTCATCAGGAGTTTTGATGTATATGTACAAAATGTTGCAGTACTGGTACGCCTTATGGCATAACAAGATGGGACTTTAGGAGGGAAGTCAAAATTCCAAGCATGAAGGTAATAAAATTGTCACAAATAACCCATAGGTCATATTAAAGAACTACATAAGAATTTTTAGTAGATTTAAACATGTAATAAATATATCCTTTTCCCATGCTTCTTATTATCTCAATCTCCCAACCCTTATTTTCCCATTTTATTTTTGCTAATTTATAAAAATATTTGTGTTGACACACTTCTTTAAAAAATAAATTCATAATTTACATTAACATTTAGCAACAAGTGCTATTTTTAAGCCACACATTTTTAAAGGAAATGGGAGCGATGTCGGGTAGAGCTCTGGCGAGAGGTTATAGTTCTAATACTATAGATGAGGATGACAACGATGCGGGTGAAGACCTGGATGGTGGTAGCTCTGTTCCCATCCTTCATCTACATGATGGGAAAAAATTTAGTGGTGGATCCCCTATGGATTTTTCTTTTTTAATTGCTATGGTTTGTGTTGGGTGTCGGCCTATAAAACTCTTTGTGTCTAAGGGTTTTGTGTGGGTACCCTTTCTGCCCTTTTTCTGGCTATCTACCTTGCAGTGGATATGCGTTGGTTTTTCTAAGGAAGTTTGGTTATTGAATGGGACTATTTTTCTCCTATTAAGAATAATAGGAAGGCTTGGTGGATCCTCATGCTAGTTTTTTCTTCCTCTGGATTCTTCTTGGTCTACCTTTCCTTTTTCCTGTTGTTTGTTTGGTGGTCTGTTTTGGGGGTTTTTTTTGTTCTTGGAGTGTTTTGGGTTCTTCTTGTCCCCTCTCTATGGAGTGGTGGTGTCTCCCTCTAGTTGGTTTTGTGGAGTTTTGTCCCATCTCTAGCTTTGACTAGTGTGTTGGGGTTGCTTGGCATTCCTTTTTACTGGCCCTTCTCCTTATTCTCATTCTGCTTGGGGCCCCTTGCTCCTCCTAGGGCTTGGTTGTTCCCATTCATTCTAATACTGGGACTCTGCCTTTGGTGGTCTTCTGGCTTGTGTTTCTTTTTGTTGTTGTGGTCTTCGTGGCCTTGTTCTCTTTGGTTGTATATCTATTGTGGCCTTGTTCTCTCTGGCTAAGTGTCTTTGGACCCTCTTTGTTGTGGTTTTTAATTTTCTTCTTGTCCCCCAGGTAGCTACTTCTAGGGTTGAGTTGCTTCATGTTTTTATTCTAATGGCTTAGATCTTTTGGTCTATTGTGAAGGCTCAGAAATGGGTTAGTAGATGGCAATTAGCTGGGTTACTGTTCGATTTTTCTATGGAAACCCAGATTATTTTGAATTTGAAATATGTTAAGGTGGACCCTTGGTGTTTATTTGAGACTCTTTTCCTCATCCATAGTTTGTTTTTGGTGCAGTGTTTATCGAAGGATGCTACAGTCGTGTGCGTGGCTATTGTGTTGGTTTTCCCCTTTGGTCTTATGGAGGTGGACCTCACTTAGTTATTCTTATTGAGGTGAATAATTCTCCTATGGTGGTGGAGGTGGAGGGTGTTGGTGATTTCTGGTTGCGGTGGTTTTATTGTTCATCTCATCCTCTCCAATAGAGGGGAGCTCCTTCCTTTAGAGGTGGTTTTGGAGTTGGTTTCCTATTACTAGAGTGATTCCAAAGATTTGTTGCTAGTGGAGCTATCTATGGATGATTTGGGCTCTTTGGATTCTCAGGTTTTCTTTCTTGGCTCAGTGGTTTCTTCCATGAGGGACTGGTTTGATGATGCCTATCATGTTGGGAACAAGTGCCTCAACTTTAAGGCTTGAACCTCTGAAAAGACTTGGTGAATTTATCACCATTCTCAGCCTTTACCACTATGACACTTTCATAGAAGCGCGATCTGGCGGTTTACCACTTTATCGCAGGCCTTTGTCAGTCTATCTATGGTTGGGCAGTGTCACTGCCATACCATGGGGTCTCCTTCCTAGGCTAGCGGTAGCGTGTTTGACAAGCGACAATTCAACAAAGGTTCACCGCCATACTATGGGTATGGTTCAGCGATGGCATGGTGGTGCGGTGAAGGGCAGCGGTCAAGATGACAGTTATTGCCTTGCCATGGGTGTTGCTCAGTGAAGCCACAATGGCCATGGTAAATGGTTGGCGATCTATCAAGAACACTTACCGCCCTACCATGATGGCCTATTGGCCATGTCATGGTGGTGTGGTAAGTCATGGTGATCAAAGCTAACGGTTACCTCCTTGCCACGAAGGTCTTGCGGTCGAGGCCCAGTAGCACGGTGGAGCTCAACGGTCGGCATAGGCGGCTATCGCCAGACCATGGGAAGATTTTCTTAGCCTCGCGGTTGAGCGGTGGCATCGTCATACCATGGAACATCGTGTTGAGCTTAGCAGTGATGTGGTGCTAAGCGACGGGTTGGTAGACAAGCAACTACCTTGATACCGTGATGGTGTTAGAAGAGACCTATGGCTGGGTGGTGGAACCGCCATACCGTGGAAGGTCTCACAAAGCTCGGCGATGGTGCAGTAAGAGAATCTCGAAGCTCGGGTGGCAGTTTTGACTCATGGTCAAAGCGATGAGTAGATGGGAAGGCAACGCGTGGCAAGAAATCAAGAAATCAATACCTGATTGGTTGATGTATGGAGCGGTGAAGGCAGTAAATGCTAGACATTTTTTGACTGGTGACAAGATCCGATTAAGGCAAGGGAATTTATTGTCTGGGCAGCCCGATGCAGAGAAGATCAACCAGAAGATCGAATTGCTTGATTGAGTGGAAGTTTCATCATTAAGACTTGCGATTGGTTTTAATGTTTAATGGGATGTAAGACTTGTACAGTCGATTACATTGATATAAGTCAATCAAAGGGTGATGGTGTAGTAGTGAGATAGAGACTGAGAAGTGTTGTGATTCATTGTATACTTGTAAAAGTATTGTAATAGTGAGTGCTTGAAAATACTCAAGTCTGCTACTGTGAGCTAACTATCAGAGAGTGAGGACTGTGATCTTTGTATGTGATTTATTTTACTATAATACAAAGTGTCTTCTCTTGGTGTGGTGGGTTTTTTCCCGAAAGTGTTTTCCCACATAAATTTGGTGTTATCTATGATTGCTTATTTATGTTATCCATTTTACTTTGTATGTGTTCATCTTAGTTGTTTTAAGAATCTTTAAAACTAGTCTTTGCACTTCTCCTCTATTGTATTAGCGTTAGGAAAGCGATTATGCACCTTTGTTTTCCTTTCAAGTGGTATCAAAGCTTGGCCAGTTGTGTTATCCTTGTTAGTAAGGCTGGTTTTTTGTGCTAATACTGTTCCAATGGGAGTATTGTAAAGTTAGAACCTAGTTTTGTTTGAGATGGCGAATACATTAGGTAGAGTAGAGATTGAAAAATTCAATGGTGGCAACTTTGAGTTATCGAAACTCAAAATGGAAGACTTGCTTGTGGATAGAGACCTCTGGGTTGATGTGTCTGGAACTATGCCACAAATTATGAAGCAAGAAGATTGGGACCTTGCAGATAGAAAAGTGAAAGGCCTGATAAGACTTAGTCTGGCCAATTATGTACTCTTGAACATCCATGAGGAGAAGTCTGCAGCTTCATTATGGAAGAAACTTGGTGATATTTATCAGGGAAAGTCTTTGGTAAATAATTTATTCCTGAGGAAGAAGTTGTACTCCTTGAAGATGGAAGAAGGTGCATCTATTGCAAACCATCTAAACTCATTTAATATGAGTGTTGCTCAATTGGCATCTGTAGGTGTAAATATTGAGGAGGAGGATCGTTGCATGCTCCTATTATGTTCCTTACTTGACACTTGGGATCATCTTGTAATGGCTATTCGAAGTCCACCCACTTTTTTCAAGATGGAAGACATTTTTGCCTCACTGTTGTCTGAAGAGATGCAAAGGAAGTCTTCAAAGATGGCCAAAGAGGCCCTTGTTGTTCGAGGTAGATCGAAGGAGAAAGGAAAGAAGAAGGACAAGAAGTCCAAATCTAAATCTGTACGGAGATCAAAGTCTCCTGGTAAAAAGTCCAAGGTGAAATGTTGGAACTGTGGGCAGTTTGGTCATATCCGAAAGGATTGTAAGGAGAAGAAGAAGAAGAATATTAATGATTCAGATAATGACTCTTCTCAAAGTGATGCAAATGCCTTCATTGCAACCCTGGCGATTTAGGCATTATATGATGTCTGGCTCAGTGACTCGGGTGCATCCTTTCACATGACATCTCATAGACAATGGTTCACTAAGTATGAGAAGTATGATGGTGGAAAGGTGCACCTGGTGAGTGATTCAACATTGGAGATTGTTGGTCATGGAAGAGTCAAAATATAGTTCTCTGATGGTAGAATCAAAGGGATTCGTGGCATACTGCACATACCAGGTTTGGCTCATAACTTAATTTATGTCAGTAAGCTGAATGATGTTGGTGTAGAAGTTTCTTTCTCGAGTAAAGGATGTAAGATGGCTAGAGGTGCAATGGTGCTAGCTAAGGGTGTACGTACTGGCACTCTGTACAAGTTGGATGCATGTCATGTTCAATGTAACAACACCTTTGTAAAGTCAAGCAAAGTTGTTCCTGTAGAGGAAGATGAAGATGCTTCTCTGGATGCAAATGTTTTGCAGGTGAAACTCCCAACAGAGAAGACCATGTTGTGGCATCATAGACTCGGTCACATAGGTGAGAGAGGTTTAAAAACTTTGAAAAAAAAAATCTTGTTGAAGGGCTTGATGATTGTAACCTTGAGTTCGATTTTTGCGAACACTTTATTTATGGAAAGCAACACCGTGTTTCATTTTATTCGAGTCCTCATAAATCTTCTGGTGTACTAGATTATGTTCATTCTGATGTGTTTGGTCCAGTTAATGTTCCTTCATTATTGAAGTCTAGATATTATGTTTCTTTTATTGATGACTATTTGAGAAGGTCCTTTATATACTTTCTTAAGAGTAAATCAGAAGTGTTTAGTCGGTTTAAAGAATTTAAAACTTTGGTAGAGAATCAGACTAGAAAGAAAATTAAATACTTGAGGATAGATAATGGCGATGAGTTTTGTTCTACATAATTTGAAAGGTATTGCATAGACCATGGAATTAAAAGGCATAAAACTACACCTTATACTCCATAGCAGAATGCAGTTGCTGAAAGGTTGAACAAAACGTTAATGGAGAGAGCGAGAAGTATGTTGAGCAATGTTGGTCTGGAGTAGAATTTTTGGGTTGAGGTTGTGGCTACAACATGTTACCTGTTAAATCGCTCACCTTGTTCTACTCTAGTTGACAAGACACCTTTGGAAGAGTGGTCTGGTAAGAAGCCCTCTCTTAGACATATTTGTGTCTTTGGTTGTGAGGCATATGTATATGTGCCCAATGAAAAAAGATCAAAGTTGAAGAACAAGGTTGTTAAATGTATCTTCATCGGCTATGGGGTTGGTGTGAAGGGATACAAGCTTTGGAATCCTGATACTGAGAAGGTTTTGTATAGCAGAAGTGTAATATTTCGTGAGCTAAAACCTTTAGTATCAGATCCACAGCCAGAGACAGATAAAAGAGAAAATAAGAATGATGTAGTTCAGATACCTCAGACTCCAGAAAAAAAGGAACTACATGGTGTACCTACATCTGAGGAGAGTTCAAGCAGCTTTGCGAGTTCTGAAGATGAAGAACCACAACCTCAGATAGTAAGAAGGTCTACACGTGAAAAATGACAACCTGATAGGTATGGTTTCTCTATGTTAGATTCAAACTGTGCCTATGCTTTGATTAATAGCATTGATGAGCCTAGGACTATAAAAGAAGCAATTAGCATGTTTGATTCAAATTCCTGGTTGGAAGCCATGAATGAAGAAATGGAATCATTGAAGAAAAATGAAACTTGGGATTTGGTACCTCTACCTGAAGGGTGAAAGCTTGTTGGCTGCAAATGGCTATTCAAGAAGAAGACTGGTCTAGATGGCAGTGTAGAAAAGTATAATGCAAGGTTGGTTGCAAAGGGATTTTCACAAATAGAGGAATTGATTATGGAGAAATTTTTTCCCCTGTAGCAAAGATGATGTCTATCAGATTTCTATTGTCATTGGCAACAACATATGACTTAGATATTGAGAAAATGGATGTGAAGACAACGTTTCTCCATGGAGAGTTGGAAGAAGAGATTTATATGTCCCAGCCTAAGCACTTCATTGAAAAGTTAAACAAATTTTGGTCTGTAAATTCAAGAAATCTATGTATGGTTTGAAGCAGTCTCCTAGAATGTGGTACCAAAAATTTGACACTTTTGTGTTGTCTATGGGATTTGTGAGATCAAAATCTGATCATTGTGTTTATTATAAATCTAAAAATGATCGTGTGCTTATTATTACCCTGTACGTGGATGATATGTTATTCATAGGAAATAGTAAGTCTACGATTTCTGATCTTAAATCTCAATTATCTGCAAAGTTCAAAATGAAAGATCTAGGTGCAGCAAGTTATATTCTGGGGATGGAGATAACTAGGGATAGAACAGGCAAAAAGCTTTGGGTAAGTCAAAATAAGTATGTCAATACAGTTCTGGAGAGATTTGGTATGGATGATTGCAAGAAGCTAGTTGTTAAGTACGGAAATCTTAAATCCAAAGTTTGACAATTTGCTTAAAATAAGATCCTTTAAATTCCAAGTAAGTCGTCATCTCATTCATTCATTCATTCAAAATACAAGTCGATTACATAAAATGACATAAAGTTGAAAAGATATCTTCATTATAATCAGTATAAATCTTACAAGTGTCGAAATACACAATTCCAAATACAAATCCAATGGATGATAACATATCCAGTTACAAATCGAGACTTAGGCATTCAGTCGCCATAAGCTCGTCATTACATACATCAAGAATAATAAAGCAGTAAAAGAAGATACAGTTTGTCGATCTTCCATCCAAAAGCAAATCTTCAAAAGAAGATGAGAACAAGAATCAAGCGCTTTTTCTGCCCAACCTCGAAGCTTACGCTTCCCCAGAATTTCTTAGTCAATCAAGAAATACCCGACCCTACACGAATCACTTAGCAAAAAGCAGTCTACGAGTAAGATGGAATCTAGTGCATGCCTAGTATAACTAGTAATACCACAAGCATTTTCATTTTTCTAATTCAGTTAAGAAAGAAGCAAGTTCGATACTAGGATATGGTAGAGAGTTCAAATAATCCATCTATTTCAATGGTACAAAAGTTACTTGGCCTAGTAAAATGTCATGCACGACAAATAAAAGTAGTTTTGGAAAAGCAAAACTACAATCTCTATTAACCCATATTCGACACCCGTCCCAGAAGGTAACTTTCCCAAAAACATAACATGTGAATTCATTATCAAGCATGCATGTTTCCATTCAAATAAAGAATCAATCTTTCACAAACACATGAAATGCACTTTCATTTTCAAGCAACATGGTTTTCAATGCAATTTAACTCACAGTTTTAAATCATAACTATGTTATGTTCATGTTCAATATTTAATTCAATTAATGTAATTTTAAAAGAAGGTGTATCTCAAGTATGTAATTAAAACATAATAAAACAAGAATAAATGAGCACACGTTCTTTCGGTTCAATCACTCATAAAAATTCAAGTTTACTTCAATTAAAACCTTCTCTAAAGTTCGTTTCATTTTGGATTAAATATTAGTTTAATTCTAATTTAAATACTTTTTTGGTTTTCATATTTGCATTAAAATATAGTCTTATCATTTAGAATCTGATTTTAATCCATAATCTTCCATTTGTATAATTTTGCAATTTGTTTTCCTAAATCTCGAATTCATTTCATTTGAAAAGTTCTTTTTTTTTTAAGGGTTTTGATTTTTGGAGCATTGCCAGATCTAGTTTAAATAAACGTTTTTAAGTGTGAATCCTTTCCTAAATCTAAATCTTCCTAAATAATAAATCAACTGTCTTGATTATTTTCTATTCAATTTATTCTATGAAGTTCTGTTTCAAATTGTTCAACGGTTTTCTGGTAAAATTTCAGTTTGATATTGATCTTTCTTTTTTTTTTTAAATTTGATAAAATAGTAGTGATTATCTTTCCTAATTTTTAATAGATCTAAATATCAGAAGTAAAAAAAATGGCGAGCAGGAAATGGCGAACTCACAGTAGCAAGCGTCAGTTACAGTCACGGAGTTAGATGTTTGAATAGTCTTGTCTTGGCAGAGAGTGTCTCAACAGTCAAAGCAAGCAATGTCAATACCAAGTGCAAGATTCTTCTTCTCTTAAATAATTCCCAAAGCTCTTTTGAGTCCCTCCCATTCTTCAACCAGCTAGGCCTCGTAGATCCAATCAAATTCATCAGGGTTTTCAGACGTGCCCCTTTCAGCAGAAATTTTTTGGTCACCAAGCTGCTAGTCCCCCTCTCCAAGCTGACATGCCTGATGCTACCAATATCTTCAGAGGGAAATCCATTGTCCAACCAGCGAAACCTTTCTTTGTTAACCCTAGATTTCACTTTAAATCTTCGCCCCCTCCTTCCTTCCATCATGAGCAGATTCCTCCTCACGTGCAGCCAGGGAACCCGTCTAACCCTTTCCCCCAATTGTCTTCATTTGAATAGGGGCAATCATCCTCTCGGGCAGCAAGGCAGCCCTTCCTGACTAAATCTTTTGCTAATCACTCCTCTCGACTTCCTCTTTTCAAATCCCACTTTGGGCGGGAAAAAATTTTGAATCATCCCCATCCCTTTTGGAGCAAGCGACCCCCTTTTCATGGGTGAAACAGGAAGGGTCCTGCTCGAAACCCCCAACCTTAGCCGATTTTTGACATTTGTGAAGGCACACCACCTAGTTCTCCTATTATCATTCGCCATTCTCCTAGTCCTAGGGCAGATCAAGGTGAACACGATAATGTCAAGCAGAACCCAGGTGGGGAAAAAGTTCAGTCCTCTCAACAAGCAGATATTAGAGCACCCTTCAATCCAAAAAAGTCTCTTCAAGTCTGGCAAGTAAAACATCCGTAGCTCCCCCCAGATCAGGTGAATCCTCTATGCAGTAGTCGTTCTTTCAACATGACCAATATAATATTGCCTGAAAATATGCTTTAGGAACAAATTGGTCATCTTCGGGAAAAAGCTATCATCGGTAAGTTTTCAAATAATGCTCTCTCATTTGCTGATATTAAGGCATGGGCCTTTTAGAATTGGTTGGGATTATTAGATGTTTTTTGTTTGGATGATGAGCTGGGTTTTTTTATGCCTAAGTTTGAATCTTCTATCGTAAGGGATGCTATCCACAAGGATAAAAGTTGGTTTTGTAAAGGGTCAGGTCTTTTTACTTCAATTTGGACTCCAAATCTAAAACTTGACAGCAGTTTCCCCTTATTTTTTCCCATTTGGATATCCTTGCCAAAACTGCCTTTGGAATATAAAGAGCCTAAAATTATGGAAATCATAGCCAACAGGCTCAACATTTTCATTAAGCATGACCTCATCCCCTTTGAGCTCCCTCTTTGACATGCCAGAGTGTGTATTCTTCTTGACCCAACAAAGGAGTTACCTAGTCACATTACTTTGAAGTCTAAATGGGGTTCTTGGATTCGTACCATTATTCAACAAAATGAGGCTTCAATCTACAAATTACAGCACCAGCTAGGCCATTTCACATCTCAGTGCAATAATTTGACTCATTCTGTGATGTTGGTTTGTGAGGATCATTGTATGAACCCACTCAAATGTTCATCTCGACATTTTCAACAGATGAACGAGAAATCTCAATCTCCTTCTACATAATCCTTTAAGCCCATCAACCAATCACCCCTACAAGAGTTTTCTCAGTCTTACAAGATATCCATTTTCTTCTTTTTTGTGTTGAGATATGTACTTATGCTTCAGAACTACTGCAGTAAGGTTCGAGCCATAGGATGGGAACGGATAGACTCTCCTATCCAAGATGTTGATAGATTAGTTCACCATCTTATGTATCAAGCTTCGCCCATTAAGATGCCTATTTTGCAAGACGTGCTCAAAAAAGATGCAATTGTTAATCTTCGAGCCTGGAAGCTTTTAGAGCAGTTATTAACAGAATTGGCTATTAAAATTATCTATGAAATTATAGAGGAGGAGGGTGTAATTTTTCATGAAGATTTCAAGCTGCATATGGATTTAGATCCTACCCAACAGTCTGAATTGGTCCCACTTTCAGAAAATAAAACTCCCTTTTCATCATCTCAGGTTGAGGTAGGGGCCTCTCATATAGACCTTGTGTTGCATCAGGAGATTCATAACATTGATTCACGTATGATGCAGTGGTCAAGAGAAGTCCAAGATGATGGTATACTAAGGGAAAAACAACTCCAATTAGAGGATGTTGAAAATAAACAACTTACCCATCTTCCCTTCTCCGCGGCCTTAGAAGATTCAAGTGGTAAACTAAACCAAGTTGAGCTTTCAGATCAGTTGACCCCATGCGCAGACAGGAATCATATGGTTGGTGTTTTTTATCATCAAATATCTTTATCAATTGAACAAACCCCTTATTAGAAGAATTTGGTTTCTCCGATCCCTAAGAAGCGAGGTAGGAAACCAAAGAATGTTCAGACCAACGTGGAAATAGATGCTAGTATTCAGTCAACCCTGGATGGGAAGTTTACGCCTTCAAAATGAGAGACAAGGAGGACTAAGTGTTCTCCTTGTCCACAATGAAGATTGCCTCATGGAATGTCAGAGGCTTGAATTCCTCTGACAAGAGACATAGAATCAAGCAGGAGTTAGATTCTATGAGGGTTGACATCATCTTATTGCAAGAAACAAAAATGTCACAAGAGACATTTGATAAGATAGTAGGAAAGTGGAGTTCCTGGCAGTCGGTCTAGCAGCAGGGCAATGGTGCCTCAAGGGGCCTGGCAATTTTATGGGATCCCAAAATAGTTCAAGCACAAACCCTAACACAGGCTAGCAACTATCAAATCTTGAATGTCACCGTCTTTGATTTATCGTTTATTCTGATCAATGTTTATGGCCCCATTGCAACTAGTGATAAGCAATCTCTTTGGTTGCAGATAACTGGTCTTATTCAATCTCAAACTATTCAGCATATTATTGTGGGGGGAGACTTAATGCAATTTTAAAGGCTTCAGAAAAGATTGGGGGCATCTCTCCTCCAATCAAAACTATCACAGACTTCTTGAATTTTGTGGCAGATAACAAGCTCATGGATATTGAGCCTGTCAAGGGTTCTTTCACATGGATGAACAGAAGAGCAGATTTTTCTCAGATTGCAGTTAGATTGGATAGGTTTCTAATTACTATTGACTGGAAGCTAACTGGAATCACATTCCAATTAGATATTTTGGCATGCCCGGGTTCAGACCATTTCCCTATTACTTTACAGCTTGTTCTGCCATCACATAACATAGGTTTTCAACACTAGCCTTCTTTTAAATTTGAGAAGATGTGGCTTCATCATCCACAATTTCTTCCTCTAATGAACCAATGGTGGGTGAATGCACCTCCATGTGATGGGTCTAAAATTTATCAATTTTCTCAGAAACTTAAACACATCAAGCGAGAAATAAAAAAGTGGAATGAGGTATCATTCAAAAACATTTTTAAAGAAAAAGATTAGGTTAAACAGTAGCTATCTGATATTCTGGATAAAACTATTAATCACAGTTTGGATAGGGTTGATTTCTATAGGCAAAAAGACTTACAGGAACAACGGGAAGAATTATGCTCTCGTGAAGAGATATATTGGCCTCAAAAATCTCAGGAACTCTGGCTACGAGAGGGAGATAAAAATATGCAATACTTTCACGCATCAACAAAACAAAAATGAGTTGCTAATCGGATCTTTTCAATCCATAATGCATAGTCTGGAAACTTAATTACTAATTCCCAGGGTATTCGTCAGGAAGGGATTAGATTCTTTAAAGATATTTTAGCATCATCTAACCTGCCTGCGCCCTCAACAACCCAAATTCAAGATATTCTTCAAGCTATCCCCACCATTATCTCAGAATCTGATAATGTGAATTTTTTGGCTCCTTTCACAATTATTAAAGTGAAAAAGGTGGTCTTTTCACTGTCTCCTGATAAATCTCCTAGGCCCGATGGATTTTCAGCAGCATTCTACCAAGCATGTTGGGATTTTCTTGGGTGGGAACTCCTGGGTGTCCTTGAAGAATCAAGGAAAAGTAAATCAATGCTAAAATACTTTAACACAACAAACATTGCCATCATACCAAAGAGTAAATCTCCCAGTTCATTTTCAGACTTTAGACCAATTTCTCTATGTAACATAATCTATAAGATCATTACCAAAGCAATCTACATGAGATTACAACACTTGATCCCATGTCTTGTGTCACCAGAACAAGGAGGTTTTGTTCCAGGAAGGGAAACTATGGAAGGAGCTTCAGTTGCACATGAGGCTCTCCATTCAATCAACACAAATAAGTTCTCAAGCTTCATCATCAAGTTGGACATCATGAAAGCTTATGACAGAGTTTGCTGGGATTTTCTTTTTCAAGTACTTCGCAAATTTGGTTTTGCAAATGGTTGGTGTAAATGGATTCGAGCATGTATCTCGGGTGCGGCATTTTCTATAATCATTAATGGAACTCCTATTGGCTTCTTCACATCAACACAAGGGATCAAAAAAGGTGACCCTCTTTCCCTGATCCTCTTTATTTTAATGGCTGAAGCTTTCAGCAGACTTATCCAACATACTCATGAACTTGGCTTATGGAAAGGATCATTGCTAGGAGATACAAATATTTCAGTCACTCACTCTTCATTTGCAGACGACACTCTCCTATTTGGGGTAGCCAATGCTTTGGAGGCTAAACAGATCGAGCTAACTTTAGACTTATATTCAACAGCATCAGGTCAAAAGATCAATCCCCACAAATCTAAGGTTTATGTATTCAACTCTAACTAGGTTGTCACCAAAAGAATTGTTTCAATTTTGGGTTTCTCTAAAGATTTCCTCCCTTCGGTATATCTTGGCATTCATTTTTACACAGGAGTTAATAAAACTAGTTACTGGTTGCCTATCATCGAGAGGATTAAGGCTAGGATAGTGGCATGGAAATCCAGATGGCTCTCTCTTGCTGGTAAAATTCTTCTTATCAAAATAGTGCTTGCAGCCATCCCCAATTATTATCTCTCAGTTCTCAAAGCCCCTGCTTCAGTTATACAAACCATTCAAAAAATTTTGAGAGATTTTTTATGTGCGGGCAACATTACCGGGGACAAGAAAATTCCTTTGGTCTCATTTCAAGAGATGTCTCAAGTCAAAGAGTTAGGGGGTGCTGGCATACATGACATGGAAAAGAGGAACAAAGCCTTTGGAGGGAAACTAGTTTGGCAGATGTATTCAAAGCCAAACTCCAAATGGTGCCAAACTAAGCAGTAAAAGTATCTTGACCTTCCCTGTCCGACGCGAGTCTTCTCCATTCAAAACCCCCCTAAAGGGTCAGCCATTTGGAATTTCATGATGGCTTCTAGAGACATTGTAACTCAATATATTACTTGGGAGGTGAACAGTGGTGACAGGATCAACTTTTGGCGTGACTCTTGGAGTGGATCACCTCCCCTCATCCTCTCAGCCTCCCTAGCTAAATCAGTTATTTCTTTTGAAGCAATATGGGGTAAATCACTTGTGGATTATGTTTCTACAGTTTGTTTGTTTTCTAGAAAGATTATTTGGAAAGATCCTAGTGAGCTTCCAATCTCTACTCAAGATAAAGCCAGGTTTATGAAAATTTTGTCAGAAAGAGAGGTTTTCTTATCGGGAAAGGAAGATAAATTGCTTTGGGCCCTGGGCAAATCAGGTTCATACAGTATTAAAGAAGGGTATAGGATTATTCAGCAGTAGGATTCTAATAATAATTCTTGTCGTGCTTTTTCATTTTGCTGGAACTATGCTACTCTTCCAAAAGCAGGATGCTTTGCTTGGTTAGCACTGAAAAAGAGAGTCCTCACCAGTGATCGCCTTGCTAAACTTAACATTGCCCAACCCTTCAAATGTGTTTTGTGTGATCATGAGGTGGAAGATGCAAATCACCTTTTTATGAAATGCTCTTTTGCCTACCACTGCTGGATATTTGTTCTCAATAAACTCCAATTCCCTACCCCTCTCCCAAACACACTCTGGGATTTTTTTCAGGCTTGGCCAAAACTACACCCCTCATCACTTTTTCACTGCTTATGGAAATGCATACCAGCAATTGTAGTTTGGGAAATTTGGTGGGAAAGAAATAAAAGGATATTCCACAAAATCCCTTCATCACTCAATTTTGTTCTAGTTGGTATTGAAAAATCCATTTCGGAAGTTGTCAATGCTAGTCACCACAGAGTCAAATGCAATCCAGTTCTAACGACTTGGGACAACTTTGAAATCCACATTCCTATTGGATGGCTTCATCACAACCAGCAAAGAGCTATAGTCAACAGAGTTAGAGTACATTGGCTTCCCCCTGCAAGTGGTTTAGTTAAACTCAATTTCGATGGTTCATCCCGAGGCAACCTGGGAAAGTTTGGGATAGGGGTTTGTATCAGAAATCAGCGGGGTCAAGTTCTTGCCATCAAAATAGGCTCTATTCTGGCAGGAACAAATAACATGGCTGAGGCCTATGCCTTGTTTGTAGGGTTAGCTTTGGAAAAAAAAGGGGGCTTTCAATCTTTACACATTGAAGGTGACTCTATGGTGATCATAAACGCATGCATTAAACGGAAGTCACATAGCTGGAAACTTACATATATCCTCCAGAAAATATGGTGGCTTCTTGATTCATTTAAAGAAATTCATCTTTCCCATACTCTGAGAGAAGGGAATATGTTGGCAGATATTCTAGCCAACTTAGGGTGCGACGAGATGAATCTCGAAGATCTAGAGCTGGCAGAATTGATAATATCTAGCAAAGATATTCAAAATTTGATTAAGCAGGATCAAAAGTACATTTCAAATGCCTTAGTCTAGTTCATTAAGGTACACCCAATTATATCTATGACGCCTTTTCCTTCCCATGTACTCTAATCATTATATGGCGTCATCCTATCTTCAGTTCCGGATTCTACATGCTCGAATCCCTTCAGACTCCGTACTTGAGCTAAATGTTTTGGAGTTATAATAAATTCTTCTCAATAACTACATTTGGTCTTCATGTGGCTTCCTGCATACAACATGATTTTGTAATGCCACGACTGATGCGAAGCACACACTAACTCGGCACATTTACTTTCTGATGGAACAAAATGAATTCAAGTGTGCGAATTTTCCAGTGAGTTGATGCCTCAGAACTATAGGGTGCTCATATCTTTGCCTATCTCTGAGCTCCTATTTCCTAGTTGAATTGATGGCCCAAAGCTTAAAATCAAGTTTTTGTGTGCCAATCTATGTTGCATTACAGGGCTGTTTGCAGGGTCATTGGAGAACATGTGCTTTCTCCAAGGACCAAATTAGTCTCATTCCCATCGCATTTGGTGTCCATTTTCTTATCCAATTTGATGCACCTTTTGCAATCAGTCGATTTAGTGTTCATCATTGCTAACAAAATAGTTCACCCATAATTCATCTCGTATAATCAGCTGATGGGTGCCCAAAAATGGAACTTTCGAGTTATCAATGCCAATTTGCAGATTGTGAGCCCTGCTCTAGGAAAGGTGCTTGTTGAGAAAATTAGGTGTCATGCCCATGCGGTATTGGATCTTTTGAGTTTTCCTTCTCCATTGGCTCTGCCACCTACTCCTTCGGTGTTATCATCAATCAATGTTATGCCCTCGATCGCATTCATGCGGGTCCCTGATCTCAATGTGCCCCTTTCACCACTTCTCTCATCCTCTGAACTTCCTGCTGTTGTGGTGGATCTTGATGGTTGGGTAACGGTGACACCCTCGGCTCCTCCTGTGGGTTGGGAGAAGGCGTGAGATCCTATGCAGAGTTCCTCCTCTCCAATGCATATGGAAGAATGTTAATTTCTCTTCATTCTGAACTGTTTGAAAGTCTACCATTTTTGCTATTTTCATGAACTATGTTCCCTAATAGAGGGCTTTCGTGGAAAATACTCGAGGTTGGTCTATGATCCCTAATAGAGGGCTTTTTATTGTAATTATTCGAGATTGGTCTATCAGGGATTTTGTATTCTCCCTCTATTGTAAATCATATGTAAATGGCTATATTATGCATGTTTAGGACAAAGAATCCGGGTTTTCTTTATGATTCTTTCTCAGAGGAGTCTTTGAATCAGTTTTAATAAATATATATATATGGTGGCTCGTCCACTTTGGCTTTAAAAAATAAAAAAATATCAGAAGTAAAGAGAATGATTCCAATTAATCTTACTCTAATCACGAATTTGGCAAATAATGTTTATAGAATCTACCTGATAAATCTCTATATCAGAAATAGTTCACTGTATTTCTATTGTCTCTTCTTTATACTTCTTCATGCCTTCTTTTTCCCAAGCACTTCCTTGTTGGCTACACTCTTCATTTATCTCCTCTTTGCCTACGTACCTTCACTTTACCCACTAACTGTGTGTGCTAGAGAGTAGCCTATTGTTTTCTCCCACACCTCACACTAACTCCCTTCCTCCTTTCTCCTTCTACTATCTGCACCTCTCTTCCCTCTCTGCACACCACACCTTCTTCCTTTCTTCCACATGCCTCATCCCACTCCCTTCCTCCCTGCGCACCTCATTTCCCTCTCCTTCTCGCTGCAGTTCACCCCTCTCCTTCTTCCTGCGGTCTCCCTTAGTCTTCTCCCTGATTTATTCCTTAAATTACCTTGGTTGCGTGGTAAGTGGAGGGATGTGGGAGCCAGTTATGGCCACCCCTTCCCTGTTGTAGCTGCACCTATTCATTGGGTTGTTGCCTGGCTACGTGGGTTGGAGTCCTCTCCCTAGCTACATAGGAAATCTAAGGTGCCTTCCTTGGCCGCGTGGAATGAGGAGTATAGTGGTTGACTATTGTCTTTCATATTAACACTCCTCCTTGTCTCTTGTGCATGGGGAGAACAATATTCTCTCTCTTTCTCCAGGCCGTGGGTAATGAGTAGGTGAGTGGAAGCTAGAACAAACCAAAAATTCCTCCTTCACTAGCCGCCTCTCCAAAATATCCAGATTCTAGTTGAATCCATTCACATATCTCAACAATACTTTGTAAAATTTTATTTCTTAATGCTCAGAAATGGATTTCTTCTTGTGTCTTTTTCTAATTTTGAAAATTCCCAGATAGATCTTTCTCTCCCATGCATTGCTATTAACTAGAAAAAAATGAGATCCCCTATTTTAGATTGATCTAAAGATCAATTTCTAACTCTCAATCTTAAAAATCTGATTGTTTTCCCAATTAATTTAAGATATTTCTTCAATTCATTAACTGTAGTTCTTCTTTTCTTTTTGAATGCAAATTCCAATTTGAACGGATGTTTAATTTTCTATTTCTTTTCAATTTTGCTTTCAATACATAATTTAAGATATTGTTAATTTCAACTTTTAAATCTTTTCCCTTTCTTGATATTTTATTTAAAATCAATTAAATTTATCAAACACTACTTTATTCATTTGAAGTTTATTTAATTTCGAAATAAAAGCTACTTTATTTAAACATACAAATGCCAACATATTATTCTCAATCTATAATATAATATTGAAGAAGCAATCCAATCATTTAACTTAATTCAATTTCATCAATTTTAACTAAATCATCATTTATATCACATGCATTTTTCACAATCTTTGAGAAATTACATTAAAACTAGATTTAAAATTTACAAGCATGAAAGTTGGTGAATGAGCTCTGCTAGGGTTTGGTGTTTTTTAAGGTCATTTATGGCCCCTCCTGCATCATACTGTGCTTCTTGCGTAGGAATTTGTTTCCTTCATTGTGTACGGCCGCATTTACTGTGGTTTTAGGGGTTTATTATGCCTTCAACTGGTTCTAACCCAGCAATTTTTGCTAGTATTAGCGATTCGTCGGTGCAAGCTAATTGCTCCCCCACTGAACAAACACCCTCGAAAATTTGTTCTGAAATTCTTTCATGAGGTAAGCATTTTGACGCCCCTGTTGATGTAGTTTTACCTTTACCTGATTTTGATTCTGCATGTCAATGGCTTGAACAACACACCCTTGTGGGTTATTTTGTTGGGAGGACTCCCCCCAAAAGTGTGCTAAAAGATTGGGTTAACAAGGCCTGGGTCCCTCATGGGGTCCGCCTTGATATGGTCCAAAATCTGACCAAGGGTTTTTTTTTGTTCCACTTTGCGGAAGTCAATCATGTCCAAGCTATTTTGGGTCATGGGACCTGGTATGTTCGCTCTTCCCTGTTGGTTTTCCAGGCTTGACCCAGGATTTTGTGGTCTCAGAGGACACCAAAATGCATGTTCTGGTCTGGATTGTGTAATCCCCCTTCGTTTTGATTCTTGTTCAAGTTGCTTTATGCTATGTTTGGTTGCAATTACTTTGATACTGGATACATTTTGTTATGATGTTTTGATCGTTACTATTGAGTGACAAATATTATTGTGGGATGTAGTTATCTGATTATTGTTTCACATGCATTATAGATTAATGTTGTTGTAAAGTTAACATGAGATGTTATTATGAGATTACTGGATTATGATGGAAGTGTCAGTTTCGATGAGTGTATTGGTGAAGAGGATGAGTTCGCATCACTCGCTTGCGAACGCCCTGCGAATCCGTAATTCCTTCTTCATGATGTGTATTATATGTTGGATATATCGTATGATGTTGTTTACTTGGTTGCAGGATTGCAAGTACATGACATCGACTCCACCTAGTTTCACAGGTTTGAGCGTGTCGATCCAACGGTTAAGTTGAACGGGAGATAGTAGCTAGGTAACATGTGTCAAGTTTACACCCTAGCCTTAGTGTGTAGTCAGTTGTGTGTATCGAGTCATTGTATGTCTTGCTTTAATGTTATTTATTTCTGAAAGATTCTTGATTTGAAAATAGATATTTAGAATAATTGCATTTAAATCATGTTGATGATTATTTAATTTAAATAATGCAATGTGGATAAAAGTTTATATTTAAATTATTTAATTAATTAAATTTAATCCAAGGGGGTTGAGTTTAGTAGTTAAATAATTAAATTAATTAATTAAATGTGATGCAAGAGAATGAAAAGAAATAAAATAATTAGAATTAATTTTGAAATTTAATTCCAATGTGTGGGAATTAAATTAGAAATTGTAATTAAATGTTTATTTGAGAAATTGGTTGCAACTTTGGAAATTAATTTATTATTTGAAATTGCATTTTAAATTGAAAGTGGGTTTTTGAAAAGTGAAATTGAAATTAAAATTGAAATTTGAAATTGAAAGTGAAATTGAAATTGAAATTGAAATTGAAATATCTAATTTGCATGTAATGTGAACTAGGGTTGTAAATATTGAAATTGAAATATCTAATTTGCATGTAATGTGAATTAGGGTTGAATTAGGTATTTTTTGATTTATAAAGAATACATGTTTTAATTTTAGAGGAAAAAGGTTTTAGAAAAATACATTTTTACAGCTGGGAAGAAATTTTGGAAAAATTGCACAA
>CM021100.1:476747947-476810599 GCA_007115665.2 Sequoiadendron giganteum | reverse complement strand
TGTCTTCATTTGAATAGGGGCAATCATCCTCTCGGGCAGCAAGGCAGCCCTTCCTGACTAAATCTTTTGCTAATCACTCCTCTCGACTTCCTCTTTTCAAATCCCACTTTGGGCGGGAAAAAATTTTGAATCATCCCCATCCCTTTTGGAGCAAGCGACCCCCTTTTCATGGGTGAAACAGGAAGGGTCCTGCTCGAAACCCCCAACCTTAGCCGATTTTTGACATTTGTGAAGGCACACCACCTAGTTCTCCTATTATCATTCGCCATTCTCCTAGTCCTAGGGCAGATCAAGGTGAACACGATAATGTCAAGCAGAACCCAGGTGGGGAAAAAGTTCAGTCCTCTCAACAAGCAGATATTAGAGCACCCTTCAATCCAAAAAAGTCTCTTCAAGTCTGGCAAGTAAAACATCCGTAGCTCCCCCCAGATCAGGTGAATCCTCTATGCAGTAGTCGTTCTTTCAACATGACCAATATAATATTGCCTGAAAATATGCTTTAGGAACAAATTGGTCATCTTCGGGAAAAAGCTATCATCGGTAAGTTTTCAAATAATGCTCTCTCATTTGCTGATATTAAGGCATGGGCCTTTTAGAATTGGTTGGGATTATTAGATGTTTTTTGTTTGGATGATGAGCTGGGTTTTTTTATGCCTAAGTTTGAATCTTCTATCGTAAGGGATGCTATCCACAAGGATAAAAGTTGGTTTTGTAAAGGGTCAGGTCTTTTTACTTCAATTTGGACTCCAAATCTAAAACTTGACAGCAGTTTCCCCTTATTTTTTCCCATTTGGATATCCTTGCCAAAACTGCCTTTGGAATATAAAGAGCCTAAAATTATGGAAATCATAGCCAACAGGCTCAACATTTTCATTAAGCATGACCTCATCCCCTTTGAGCTCCCTCTTTGACATGCCAGAGTGTGTATTCTTCTTGACCCAACAAAGGAGTTACCTAGTCACATTACTTTGAAGTCTAAATGGGGTTCTTGGATTCGTACCATTATTCAACAAAATGAGGCTTCAATCTACAAATTACAGCACCAGCTAGGCCATTTCACATCTCAGTGCAATAATTTGACTCATTCTGTGATGTTGGTTTGTGAGGATCATTGTATGAACCCACTCAAATGTTCATCTCGACATTTTCAACAGATGAACGAGAAATCTCAATCTCCTTCTACATAATCCTTTAAGCCCATCAACCAATCACCCCTACAAGAGTTTTCTCAGTCTTACAAGATATCCATTTTCTTCTTTTTTGTGTTGAGATATGTACTTATGCTTCAGAACTACTGCAGTAAGGTTCGAGCCATAGGATGGGAACGGATAGACTCTCCTATCCAAGATGTTGATAGATTAGTTCACCATCTTATGTATCAAGCTTCGCCCATTAAGATGCCTATTTTGCAAGACGTGCTCAAAAAAGATGCAATTGTTAATCTTCGAGCCTGGAAGCTTTTAGAGCAGTTATTAACAGAATTGGCTATTAAAATTATCTATGAAATTATAGAGGAGGAGGGTGTAATTTTTCATGAAGATTTCAAGCTGCATATGGATTTAGATCCTACCCAACAGTCTGAATTGGTCCCACTTTCAGAAAATAAAACTCCCTTTTCATCATCTCAGGTTGAGGTAGGGGCCTCTCATATAGACCTTGTGTTGCATCAGGAGATTCATAACATTGATTCACGTATGATGCAGTGGTCAAGAGAAGTCCAAGATGATGGTATACTAAGGGAAAAACAACTCCAATTAGAGGATGTTGAAAATAAACAACTTACCCATCTTCCCTTCTCCGCGGCCTTAGAAGATTCAAGTGGTAAACTAAACCAAGTTGAGCTTTCAGATCAGTTGACCCCATGCGCAGACAGGAATCATATGGTTGGTGTTTTTTATCATCAAATATCTTTATCAATTGAACAAACCCCTTATTAGAAGAATTTGGTTTCTCCGATCCCTAAGAAGCGAGGTAGGAAACCAAAGAATGTTCAGACCAACGTGGAAATAGATGCTAGTATTCAGTCAACCCTGGATGGGAAGTTTACGCCTTCAAAATGAGAGACAAGGAGGACTAAGTGTTCTCCTTGTCCACAATGAAGATTGCCTCATGGAATGTCAGAGGCTTGAATTCCTCTGACAAGAGACATAGAATCAAGCAGGAGTTAGATTCTATGAGGGTTGACATCATCTTATTGCAAGAAACAAAAATGTCACAAGAGACATTTGATAAGATAGTAGGAAAGTGGAGTTCCTGGCAGTCGGTCTAGCAGCAGGGCAATGGTGCCTCAAGGGGCCTGGCAATTTTATGGGATCCCAAAATAGTTCAAGCACAAACCCTAACACAGGCTAGCAACTATCAAATCTTGAATGTCACCGTCTTTGATTTATCGTTTATTCTGATCAATGTTTATGGCCCCATTGCAACTAGTGATAAGCAATCTCTTTGGTTGCAGATAACTGGTCTTATTCAATCTCAAACTATTCAGCATATTATTGTGGGGGGAGACTTAATGCAATTTTAAAGGCTTCAGAAAAGATTGGGGGCATCTCTCCTCCAATCAAAACTATCACAGACTTCTTGAATTTTGTGGCAGATAACAAGCTCATGGATATTGAGCCTGTCAAGGGTTCTTTCACATGGATGAACAGAAGAGCAGATTTTTCTCAGATTGCAGTTAGATTGGATAGGTTTCTAATTACTATTGACTGGAAGCTAACTGGAATCACATTCCAATTAGATATTTTGGCATGCCCGGGTTCAGACCATTTCCCTATTACTTTACAGCTTGTTCTGCCATCACATAACATAGGTTTTCAACACTAGCCTTCTTTTAAATTTGAGAAGATGTGGCTTCATCATCCACAATTTCTTCCTCTAATGAACCAATGGTGGGTGAATGCACCTCCATGTGATGGGTCTAAAATTTATCAATTTTCTCAGAAACTTAAACACATCAAGCGAGAAATAAAAAAGTGGAATGAGGTATCATTCAAAAACATTTTTAAAGAAAAAGATTAGGTTAAACAGTAGCTATCTGATATTCTGGATAAAACTATTAATCACAGTTTGGATAGGGTTGATTTCTATAGGCAAAAAGACTTACAGGAACAACGGGAAGAATTATGCTCTCGTGAAGAGATATATTGGCCTCAAAAATCTCAGGAACTCTGGCTACGAGAGGGAGATAAAAATATGCAATACTTTCACGCATCAACAAAACAAAAATGAGTTGCTAATCGGATCTTTTCAATCCATAATGCATAGTCTGGAAACTTAATTACTAATTCCCAGGGTATTCGTCAGGAAGGGATTAGATTCTTTAAAGATATTTTAGCATCATCTAACCTGCCTGCGCCCTCAACAACCCAAATTCAAGATATTCTTCAAGCTATCCCCACCATTATCTCAGAATCTGATAATGTGAATTTTTTGGCTCCTTTCACAATTATTAAAGTGAAAAAGGTGGTCTTTTCACTGTCTCCTGATAAATCTCCTAGGCCCGATGGATTTTCAGCAGCATTCTACCAAGCATGTTGGGATTTTCTTGGGTGGGAACTCCTGGGTGTCCTTGAAGAATCAAGGAAAAGTAAATCAATGCTAAAATACTTTAACACAACAAACATTGCCATCATACCAAAGAGTAAATCTCCCAGTTCATTTTCAGACTTTAGACCAATTTCTCTATGTAACATAATCTATAAGATCATTACCAAAGCAATCTACATGAGATTACAACACTTGATCCCATGTCTTGTGTCACCAGAACAAGGAGGTTTTGTTCCAGGAAGGGAAACTATGGAAGGAGCTTCAGTTGCACATGAGGCTCTCCATTCAATCAACACAAATAAGTTCTCAAGCTTCATCATCAAGTTGGACATCATGAAAGCTTATGACAGAGTTTGCTGGGATTTTCTTTTTCAAGTACTTCGCAAATTTGGTTTTGCAAATGGTTGGTGTAAATGGATTCGAGCATGTATCTCGGGTGCGGCATTTTCTATAATCATTAATGGAACTCCTATTGGCTTCTTCACATCAACACAAGGGATCAAAAAAGGTGACCCTCTTTCCCTGATCCTCTTTATTTTAATGGCTGAAGCTTTCAGCAGACTTATCCAACATACTCATGAACTTGGCTTATGGAAAGGATCATTGCTAGGAGATACAAATATTTCAGTCACTCACTCTTCATTTGCAGACGACACTCTCCTATTTGGGGTAGCCAATGCTTTGGAGGCTAAACAGATCGAGCTAACTTTAGACTTATATTCAACAGCATCAGGTCAAAAGATCAATCCCCACAAATCTAAGGTTTATGTATTCAACTCTAACTAGGTTGTCACCAAAAGAATTGTTTCAATTTTGGGTTTCTCTAAAGATTTCCTCCCTTCGGTATATCTTGGCATTCATTTTTACACAGGAGTTAATAAAACTAGTTACTGGTTGCCTATCATCGAGAGGATTAAGGCTAGGATAGTGGCATGGAAATCCAGATGGCTCTCTCTTGCTGGTAAAATTCTTCTTATCAAAATAGTGCTTGCAGCCATCCCCAATTATTATCTCTCAGTTCTCAAAGCCCCTGCTTCAGTTATACAAACCATTCAAAAAATTTTGAGAGATTTTTTATGTGCGGGCAACATTACCGGGGACAAGAAAATTCCTTTGGTCTCATTTCAAGAGATGTCTCAAGTCAAAGAGTTAGGGGGTGCTGGCATACATGACATGGAAAAGAGGAACAAAGCCTTTGGAGGGAAACTAGTTTGGCAGATGTATTCAAAGCCAAACTCCAAATGGTGCCAAACTAAGCAGTAAAAGTATCTTGACCTTCCCTGTCCGACGCGAGTCTTCTCCATTCAAAACCCCCCTAAAGGGTCAGCCATTTGGAATTTCATGATGGCTTCTAGAGACATTGTAACTCAATATATTACTTGGGAGGTGAACAGTGGTGACAGGATCAACTTTTGGCGTGACTCTTGGAGTGGATCACCTCCCCTCATCCTCTCAGCCTCCCTAGCTAAATCAGTTATTTCTTTTGAAGCAATATGGGGTAAATCACTTGTGGATTATGTTTCTACAGTTTGTTTGTTTTCTAGAAAGATTATTTGGAAAGATCCTAGTGAGCTTCCAATCTCTACTCAAGATAAAGCCAGGTTTATGAAAATTTTGTCAGAAAGAGAGGTTTTCTTATCGGGAAAGGAAGATAAATTGCTTTGGGCCCTGGGCAAATCAGGTTCATACAGTATTAAAGAAGGGTATAGGATTATTCAGCAGTAGGATTCTAATAATAATTCTTGTCGTGCTTTTTCATTTTGCTGGAACTATGCTACTCTTCCAAAAGCAGGATGCTTTGCTTGGTTAGCACTGAAAAAGAGAGTCCTCACCAGTGATCGCCTTGCTAAACTTAACATTGCCCAACCCTTCAAATGTGTTTTGTGTGATCATGAGGTGGAAGATGCAAATCACCTTTTTATGAAATGCTCTTTTGCCTACCACTGCTGGATATTTGTTCTCAATAAACTCCAATTCCCTACCCCTCTCCCAAACACACTCTGGGATTTTTTTCAGGCTTGGCCAAAACTACACCCCTCATCACTTTTTCACTGCTTATGGAAATGCATACCAGCAATTGTAGTTTGGGAAATTTGGTGGGAAAGAAATAAAAGGATATTCCACAAAATCCCTTCATCACTCAATTTTGTTCTAGTTGGTATTGAAAAATCCATTTCGGAAGTTGTCAATGCTAGTCACCACAGAGTCAAATGCAATCCAGTTCTAACGACTTGGGACAACTTTGAAATCCACATTCCTATTGGATGGCTTCATCACAACCAGCAAAGAGCTATAGTCAACAGAGTTAGAGTACATTGGCTTCCCCCTGCAAGTGGTTTAGTTAAACTCAATTTCGATGGTTCATCCCGAGGCAACCTGGGAAAGTTTGGGATAGGGGTTTGTATCAGAAATCAGCGGGGTCAAGTTCTTGCCATCAAAATAGGCTCTATTCTGGCAGGAACAAATAACATGGCTGAGGCCTATGCCTTGTTTGTAGGGTTAGCTTTGGAAAAAAAAGGGGGCTTTCAATCTTTACACATTGAAGGTGACTCTATGGTGATCATAAACGCATGCATTAAACGGAAGTCACATAGCTGGAAACTTACATATATCCTCCAGAAAATATGGTGGCTTCTTGATTCATTTAAAGAAATTCATCTTTCCCATACTCTGAGAGAAGGGAATATGTTGGCAGATATTCTAGCCAACTTAGGGTGCGACGAGATGAATCTCGAAGATCTAGAGCTGGCAGAATTGATAATATCTAGCAAAGATATTCAAAATTTGATTAAGCAGGATCAAAAGTACATTTCAAATGCCTTAGTCTAGTTCATTAAGGTACACCCAATTATATCTATGACGCCTTTTCCTTCCCATGTACTCTAATCATTATATGGCGTCATCCTATCTTCAGTTCCGGATTCTACATGCTCGAATCCCTTCAGACTCCGTACTTGAGCTAAATGTTTTGGAGTTATAATAAATTCTTCTCAATAACTACATTTGGTCTTCATGTGGCTTCCTGCATACAACATGATTTTGTAATGCCACGACTGATGCGAAGCACACACTAACTCGGCACATTTACTTTCTGATGGAACAAAATGAATTCAAGTGTGCGAATTTTCCAGTGAGTTGATGCCTCAGAACTATAGGGTGCTCATATCTTTGCCTATCTCTGAGCTCCTATTTCCTAGTTGAATTGATGGCCCAAAGCTTAAAATCAAGTTTTTGTGTGCCAATCTATGTTGCATTACAGGGCTGTTTGCAGGGTCATTGGAGAACATGTGCTTTCTCCAAGGACCAAATTAGTCTCATTCCCATCGCATTTGGTGTCCATTTTCTTATCCAATTTGATGCACCTTTTGCAATCAGTCGATTTAGTGTTCATCATTGCTAACAAAATAGTTCACCCATAATTCATCTCGTATAATCAGCTGATGGGTGCCCAAAAATGGAACTTTCGAGTTATCAATGCCAATTTGCAGATTGTGAGCCCTGCTCTAGGAAAGGTGCTTGTTGAGAAAATTAGGTGTCATGCCCATGCGGTATTGGATCTTTTGAGTTTTCCTTCTCCATTGGCTCTGCCACCTACTCCTTCGGTGTTATCATCAATCAATGTTATGCCCTCGATCGCATTCATGCGGGTCCCTGATCTCAATGTGCCCCTTTCACCACTTCTCTCATCCTCTGAACTTCCTGCTGTTGTGGTGGATCTTGATGGTTGGGTAACGGTGACACCCTCGGCTCCTCCTGTGGGTTGGGAGAAGGCGTGAGATCCTATGCAGAGTTCCTCCTCTCCAATGCATATGGAAGAATGTTAATTTCTCTTCATTCTGAACTGTTTGAAAGTCTACCATTTTTGCTATTTTCATGAACTATGTTCCCTAATAGAGGGCTTTCGTGGAAAATACTCGAGGTTGGTCTATGATCCCTAATAGAGGGCTTTTTATTGTAATTATTCGAGATTGGTCTATCAGGGATTTTGTATTCTCCCTCTATTGTAAATCATATGTAAATGGCTATATTATGCATGTTTAGGACAAAGAATCCGGGTTTTCTTTATGATTCTTTCTCAGAGGAGTCTTTGAATCAGTTTTAATAAATATATATATATGGTGGCTCGTCCACTTTGGCTTTAAAAAATAAAAAAATATCAGAAGTAAAGAGAATGATTCCAATTAATCTTACTCTAATCACGAATTTGGCAAATAATGTTTATAGAATCTACCTGATAAATCTCTATATCAGAAATAGTTCACTGTATTTCTATTGTCTCTTCTTTATACTTCTTCATGCCTTCTTTTTCCCAAGCACTTCCTTGTTGGCTACACTCTTCATTTATCTCCTCTTTGCCTACGTACCTTCACTTTACCCACTAACTGTGTGTGCTAGAGAGTAGCCTATTGTTTTCTCCCACACCTCACACTAACTCCCTTCCTCCTTTCTCCTTCTACTATCTGCACCTCTCTTCCCTCTCTGCACACCACACCTTCTTCCTTTCTTCCACATGCCTCATCCCACTCCCTTCCTCCCTGCGCACCTCATTTCCCTCTCCTTCTCGCTGCAGTTCACCCCTCTCCTTCTTCCTGCGGTCTCCCTTAGTCTTCTCCCTGATTTATTCCTTAAATTACCTTGGTTGCGTGGTAAGTGGAGGGATGTGGGAGCCAGTTATGGCCACCCCTTCCCTGTTGTAGCTGCACCTATTCATTGGGTTGTTGCCTGGCTACGTGGGTTGGAGTCCTCTCCCTAGCTACATAGGAAATCTAAGGTGCCTTCCTTGGCCGCGTGGAATGAGGAGTATAGTGGTTGACTATTGTCTTTCATATTAACACTCCTCCTTGTCTCTTGTGCATGGGGAGAACAATATTCTCTCTCTTTCTCCAGGCCGTGGGTAATGAGTAGGTGAGTGGAAGCTAGAACAAACCAAAAATTCCTCCTTCACTAGCCGCCTCTCCAAAATATCCAGATTCTAGTTGAATCCATTCACATATCTCAACAATACTTTGTAAAATTTTATTTCTTAATGCTCAGAAATGGATTTCTTCTTGTGTCTTTTTCTAATTTTGAAAATTCCCAGATAGATCTTTCTCTCCCATGCATTGCTATTAACTAGAAAAAAATGAGATCCCCTATTTTAGATTGATCTAAAGATCAATTTCTAACTCTCAATCTTAAAAATCTGATTGTTTTCCCAATTAATTTAAGATATTTCTTCAATTCATTAACTGTAGTTCTTCTTTTCTTTTTGAATGCAAATTCCAATTTGAACGGATGTTTAATTTTCTATTTCTTTTCAATTTTGCTTTCAATACATAATTTAAGATATTGTTAATTTCAACTTTTAAATCTTTTCCCTTTCTTGATATTTTATTTAAAATCAATTAAATTTATCAAACACTACTTTATTCATTTGAAGTTTATTTAATTTCGAAATAAAAGCTACTTTATTTAAACATACAAATGCCAACATATTATTCTCAATCTATAATATAATATTGAAGAAGCAATCCAATCATTTAACTTAATTCAATTTCATCAATTTTAACTAAATCATCATTTATATCACATGCATTTTTCACAATCTTTGAGAAATTACATTAAAACTAGATTTAAAATTTACAAGCATGAAAGTTGGTGAATGAGCTCTGCTAGGGTTTGGTGTTTTTTAAGGTCATTTATGGCCCCTCCTGCATCATACTGTGCTTCTTGCGTAGGAATTTGTTTCCTTCATTGTGTACGGCCGCATTTACTGTGGTTTTAGGGGTTTATTATGCCTTCAACTGGTTCTAACCCAGCAATTTTTGCTAGTATTAGCGATTCGTCGGTGCAAGCTAATTGCTCCCCCACTGAACAAACACCCTCGAAAATTTGTTCTGAAATTCTTTCATGAGGTAAGCATTTTGACGCCCCTGTTGATGTAGTTTTACCTTTACCTGATTTTGATTCTGCATGTCAATGGCTTGAACAACACACCCTTGTGGGTTATTTTGTTGGGAGGACTCCCCCCAAAAGTGTGCTAAAAGATTGGGTTAACAAGGCCTGGGTCCCTCATGGGGTCCGCCTTGATATGGTCCAAAATCTGACCAAGGGTTTTTTTTTGTTCCACTTTGCGGAAGTCAATCATGTCCAAGCTATTTTGGGTCATGGGACCTGGTATGTTCGCTCTTCCCTGTTGGTTTTCCAGGCTTGACCCAGGATTTTGTGGTCTCAGAGGACACCAAAATGCATGTTCTGGTCTGGATTGTGTAATCCCCCTTCGTTTTGATTCTTGTTCAAGTTGCTTTATGCTATGTTTGGTTGCAATTACTTTGATACTGGATACATTTTGTTATGATGTTTTGATCGTTACTATTGAGTGACAAATATTATTGTGGGATGTAGTTATCTGATTATTGTTTCACATGCATTATAGATTAATGTTGTTGTAAAGTTAACATGAGATGTTATTATGAGATTACTGGATTATGATGGAAGTGTCAGTTTCGATGAGTGTATTGGTGAAGAGGATGAGTTCGCATCACTCGCTTGCGAACGCCCTGCGAATCCGTAATTCCTTCTTCATGATGTGTATTATATGTTGGATATATCGTATGATGTTGTTTACTTGGTTGCAGGATTGCAAGTACATGACATCGACTCCACCTAGTTTCACAGGTTTGAGCGTGTCGATCCAACGGTTAAGTTGAACGGGAGATAGTAGCTAGGTAACATGTGTCAAGTTTACACCCTAGCCTTAGTGTGTAGTCAGTTGTGTGTATCGAGTCATTGTATGTCTTGCTTTAATGTTATTTATTTCTGAAAGATTCTTGATTTGAAAATAGATATTTAGAATAATTGCATTTAAATCATGTTGATGATTATTTAATTTAAATAATGCAATGTGGATAAAAGTTTATATTTAAATTATTTAATTAATTAAATTTAATCCAAGGGGGTTGAGTTTAGTAGTTAAATAATTAAATTAATTAATTAAATGTGATGCAAGAGAATGAAAAGAAATAAAATAATTAGAATTAATTTTGAAATTTAATTCCAATGTGTGGGAATTAAATTAGAAATTGTAATTAAATGTTTATTTGAGAAATTGGTTGCAACTTTGGAAATTAATTTATTATTTGAAATTGCATTTTAAATTGAAAGTGGGTTTTTGAAAAGTGAAATTGAAATTGAAATTGAAATTTGAAATTGAAAGTGAAATTGAAATTTGAAATTGAAAGTGAAATTGAAATTTGAAATTGAAAGTGAAATTGAAATTAAAAATTGAAATTGAAATTGAAATATCTAATTTGCATGTAATGTGAATTAGGGTTGTAAATATTGAAATTGAAATTGAAATATCTAATTTGCATGTAATGTGAACTAGGGTTGTATTAGGTATTTTTGATTTATAAGAATATATGTTTTAATTTTAGGGCAGGAAAGTTTTTAGAAAAATACATTTTTACAGCAGGGAAGAAATTTTGAAAAATTTGCACAAGGGTTTGAAAAAAGTTTGATTGTAGAATTGATTGAAGGAAAGATTGTTTGCATTTGTTTGGTTTTGGATTGGATTCATTGGAGGATTGAAGAAAATTCAGAAAATCTTTGGAGGAGGCTTGCATCAAAAATTCATCTCTTCCTGTAGCTTCTTGTACCAGGTTTTCCTCTTTGTGTTTTATTGTTCTTGATTGTTTCTCTTTAAAATAGTAATGATTAAAGATTTGGTTGTTAAATCTGTTTTAGAAAATAAATTTGATGTTAGAAGAAAAGAATTAAACAAATTTACAGCCTTTGCTTGTAAAAATTCTTGAGTGAAAATTGTGAAAACCTTAGTTGAATTTAAATTATTTGGAGAAATTGATTTTGTTGTTATTGAAATCAAACATAGAGATTGAACATTGCATTTAGAATGTTTTTAGAAAATAAAACCCTCTGTTTATTATTAAAAATCGGATTTTGAAATCTGCAGTATAGTTATATTTTTATGGTAAAATGGTCTGATTGCGTCACCTATAACTTTACTCTCACAAACTGGGTTTTCAGAAAATTTAAAGGGTTTTTGTATTTTGAAATTTTTTTACCCTTTTCCAAAAATCATAAATACCCAGATTGTAGTTTTTGAGTTATGTTTGAAACATGAGACTGCTGTTAAATTATTTTCACATGGCTGCTTTGAAAATAAAATAATAATAAATTGATATTTATAAATATTAATATTTTATGTATTGTTATTATAATATTAAAATATTATTTAATAATATTTTATATTATAATATATAATATTAAATTATTATATTTATTTATATTATTTTAAATAAAATTTGTATATTAGATTAGTGGAATTAAAATTATAAACATATGGGGAAATTATTGTTTATTTTAAAATGGCATGTTAAAGTTTAAATGAAGGAGTTAAATATTTGATTTAAAGAATGCATAATTTAAAATTTAATTGTGGAATTTAAATTCATATGTAAAAGGTCCAATTATTAATTTGATTTAATTGGAAAAAATATATTTATATTTGGAATATTGATGATAAAGGATATTTTATTTTGAATTAATCAATTTGATATTCTGTAAAGAATAGAAGATATGTTAATGATTAAATATATTTAAATATATTAATTTATATTTAGTATATATATAGTGAAGGTATATATCCATTTGAAAGAATAAATAATATGTTATCTTATTTTATTCTGTTGTTTGCAAATTGGGTATTATTAGTGTTTTAAAAGAAATGATTAGTATGTGTAGAAAATGTATAGAGAAAGATATTTTATTATATTAAAGTGATTGAAATTGAATGAAAGGTAAGATTTGGTTAAGAAATAGAAAAAGTTTACTTGCATGGATTTGTGTTAATTTAAAAGTAAATTAAGAAGTTGTTTTATTGATGAGGTAATCAATTATGTTATTTATTAATTTCTATTTAGATTAATTGAATCATTGTGATTGGATTATGAAAGAGATATGGATTTAGTATATCCAAAAGTAGTATCTTCCTCATGATTATCTTAAACGATTTAATTATCTGTATTCAATAAAGGGAAGTAAGTTTAATTGTTTTAAATTTCCAATAATAAAAAGGGAAATAGAGGTTATGATTATTTTAGATGATCTAGTTTATCGTGTCTTTGACTTTGTCAACACTACCTATTGAATGAGTATGGATTTAGGAAATCCAAATATTAGATTTGATTGATGACTCGAATGCTTTTGTTGCAATGTCATCAAGTTGCATTGTTGGGTTTGGGATTTAGTGTTAGTCTTAAATTATAAGTCTTCCAAAAGAACTTAGAGGATAAGGGTTGTTGAATCTTTATGCCATCCAGTTGTTTTCCCTTGGGTAGTGCATGGCGTCTTTTCAGTTGTACCCGGTTACCATGAACAGGGATGTTTGCACCTCCTTGGTTTAGGAGCGGATTATGGGATCCGTGTCTCCTTGAAAGGAGTGGACTATGTGATTGTTGTCTCCAAAATATTTGGAGTGAGTTTCTATTATTTGTATCCTCCTTGTGTTGGAGTGGTTATGATGCCTAGTTTGTATGCACTTGTGTTTCCCTTGGTGATTGGTTGTGAGTGTGTTGTTGATTAGAAGAGTGGCTTCTGTTAGGCGCCAGAGCCCAAAGAGGTAAACTGGATAACCTTCAGGAGTGATTTAAATAAGTGATAATTAAAATTATGTACTTAGAAGATTAAGACTAACTTCTCACTAATCAAGATAATTTTACCTCACTCATAGACACAAGGGCTTGTTTAGACTTGGGATGAGTGGGAAGGCTTGGAATGGCAAGATCAACTATCTAGTTCTTGCGAGAGGTAGTTGATTCCGCATGAGTTAGTATGAGTGCCGAGATTCGGTTGAGGCCACCAAGATTACTTGTGTTGGAGCCTATGAAGAATGTCAGAGGAGACCTCATGACAAACTATGCGATGACACTCTATCTATGACAACTGTTGTTAATTATTTTATGTGTATGGTTATTTGAACATACTTGATTTACTTTATGTCTGGAAGCAATGTAACCTATGTCAGTGATGTTGGAGTTGTACTTGTATTGTACTTGTATTATATTTGATTTGTACTTGTATTGTACTTGAGTTGTACTTGATTCGTACTTGTATGGTGAATAAGTTGTACTTGTTAATTCATTTGGTTGGTTATAACAGTATGAGTCAGTATGAGTTTGCCTTTGATTTGAGGTAGTAGAATCTTTGTCCATGTTACTTTGTTACTATCTCCTAGCATGGGGGATGGGCCTTCGGGTACCACATTGGTTGGGTGGAACATGCACCAAAATCGTTAGGTTCCCATCGATCTTCAGTACTTGGTGGCAAGACATCCAAATGGATAGCTCGCGGTTCTTGTTGTATTATCTTGCATTGTAATATTTTAACTTGTATAAGTTATTTTACCCCTCTTATATTTATGAGGTGGAATTTTGTAATTGTAATTCTTTGTACTATTGCCTCATTCTGAGAATGGGTGATGTAACTATTGGAATAAGATAATGATTTTGAGATTTTATCTTGGTTGATTATTTTATTGTGTTATGTGGTATTCTTATAATGTATAATATTTATATCATAAAGTTCTTAATGCTATGGTTTTATATAATATGTATGTGTGGGTTTAAGTAATCATAACCTTGTAGCCTTAGAGGTTATTGTTAATTAGTAAGTGAATGTGTATGTTAAATGCACTTTATAAAAAAAAATTTGGTTCGCTTATGATGTTAATTGCAACTTCCTTTAAGGTTACTTGGCGGGGCATTACAGATTGAGTTTCCACGGTTGTCTTTTCCTTGTGTGCCCTTCTTGAATCATATTGCTTCCTCTCTAGGGAGGGTTGTTTGCATAGAACCTGATAAGTTCTTTCAAGCCTATCCTCAAAAGAGGGTTTGTATGGAAGTTGATCTATCCAAGGATTTGAAAGAGTCTGTAGACATTCAATTCGAGGATATTCACCACTCCCAGAAAATCACATATTTTAACCTGCCCAACACATGCTACCAGTGCCAATCAGCTGATCACAAGATTAGGGACTGCCCTTTGTCAGTGCCTCATACGGTCTCTCAGCCACGAGGTGCTGAAAAGCCTCATCTGATAGAGCCTTCAGCTAAGGTGGACACAAAATGGACTACGGTTATAAACCGAAAGAATAAGTCATTTGGTTTTGGGTCGGCTCCCAAGGCCTCGAAACCAACCTAGCAAGTTTCAAACCCTTCAGAGAAGGGGACCGCTACTCCCTCAGGAGTTGCTTCTATTGTTTTGCAGCCTAGATCGAAGGCCGCACCCCAGCCTACTACTGTTTTATGTGCTCAACCGGCTCTGTCCTCCATTATGGGGACCCAACGGCATTCTCGCAGCCCATCTCCTCCACCGGAAGAAGGTGAATATGTGCCGAAAAAATGGAGATTTTCTCTCGCTATTCAAATAGGTTCTGTTCTGTAGGAGTTTTTGAAGAACGTCTCTTCCCTGGATGAAGAGGACCAGGATTCTGCAAGTATGGAAGATTTTCCATTAATTTTATCTCATGGAATGTTTGAGGTCTCACTGGCCTCTCCAGGAAGTATTCTGTTAGGAATAGTTTGAAGAATTACCCAGGGATTGAAGTGCTTTGTCTCCAAGAAGTTAAAATTTTAGGTTTTTTGCTTGCTTCGACTTGTCATTCTATTTGGCTAGCCAATTCTATGTTTTGCACTCTGCATGAGGCTAGTCGTGGTGGAGCTGTTACTCTTTTGGCTCCACGACTGCTTCCTTATGTGGTGGACCATGGGGTTGACCCCTCCTAGCGGGCTGTCTGGATTCTTCTCAATATTGAGAATCATTCCTTCAGGATTATTAATATTTATGCTTCTAATGACGTCGTGGAGCGTTCCTTGCTCTAGCGCTGGATTGCTGATTCTTTGCCAATTGCCACCTGGTTGCTCTGTGGGGATTTCAACATGGTTGAGATGGCGTACGATAAGAATGGCAATGTGCCTTTTCGTTGGGCTGCCGGTGAAAGGGAGGCGTGGTTTTACATGCGCAATAAATTGGGGCTTTTTGATCCCAATATGGGTTACCGCCATTCTCATTCTCCCTGGCACACTTGGTGTAATTACAGGGTTGGTTCTGACAGAGTTTTTAAATGCCTTGATCGTGCTATGATTTCAGCTCAGTCCTTTTTTTCATTCAAGAGCTATGCCTTGCCTGTGAAGACGTTAGTGGAGGTGACCCTTTCGGATCACTTCCCAATTAATTTTCACATTGAGTGGGTGTCTTGTCAACCTCGCACGTGTAAGACTCAGTTCTTCTTGAACACATCTTTGCTCTATCACAAGCCCACCCTGGCCCACATTCTCTGGGTATGGAATTTAGAATGTCGTCCTCCTGGTCGTACGGGTTGGATTGTTTGGTGGAATGATGCCATCATTCGTATTGCGCGCTTCTTGCACATTTATGGGTGGCAACTTGCTATCTTCTATTGGCATTCTTACGAGGCTACCACTACCGACTTGCGTGCTGCTATGGAGGCCTTAGCAGCTTGCCCTTTTTCCCCATCACATCAAGTCCAAGTAGCGGACTTAAGACACCAGCAGCAAGTGGTAGATAATTATTTTGCCAGGGGCATGCAAATCAAGGCTCGGCTCCACTGGCTCAAAATTGGTTATCATGCCTCCAAAGAGTTTTTTTTGGCTCTTCGTGCTAGGCACTCTTCCCTAGGTATTAAAGCCATCAAAGATGGAAATCAAGTGCTTTCTGAGCTACCTGACATTCTCCAGGCTTTTGTGCGTCACTATGAGCAAGTTTTCACGACTCAGGACCCCACGCGTGCACACCAGCAAGCCATTCAGAGCTATCTTGTTGTTGTGCCACATAGGCTTTCTTCAGCTCAGATCAATTTTTGTGATCAATTATTAACAATTGATGATCTCAAGGAAGTCGTTTCCTCCATGACCGATGATAAGGCTCCTAGGATTGATGGCTTTCCTTGTGAGTTTTATAAAGCATTTTGGGACTGTATTGGGAGTGATTTGCATCATGTTTATCTTGAAGCCTTTCAAACCAATTCTCTAGGTAATTTAATAAATAAAGGCAATATTAAATTCATACCTAAGCTTGGGGATCCGGAGGATATTTGCAACTGGCGTCCCATCACGCTTCTTAATGTTTCCTACAAAATCATTGCCAAAGCCTTGGCTTGGAAAATTCGCCACCTATTGCCTCAGATTGTGCGCCCCGAACAGACTGGTTTCATTAAATCTAGATTCATTCTTGATAACATTATTGTTGTTTGGGAAGGCATGGAGTGGGCCCGGCGCTTGAACCAGAAAGCAATGTTCATTAAAATTGATTTTTCCAAAGCCTATGACCGTATTGAATGGCCTTTCATTCTTGCGATGTTACAGGCCTTGGGCTTTGGGCCCAATTTTCAGCAGTCTATTCATATGCTTTTTTCTGATGCCTCAGCTTGCATCTCCATTAATGGCCGCCAGTCTTCTGCATTTGGTCTTTTTCGCTCTATTCGCCAGGGATTTCCTCTTGCCCCTGCTTTGTATGTTCTGGCTACTGAGGGTTTTGGATATCTACTTGCCAATGCTATCTCCTAGCAACGTGTCAAAGGAATCACTCTCCCGGACTCTCAAGATCAGCTTGTCAATGGGCACTTCGTGGATGATTCCTTTCTCACTCTCTTAGAGGAAGAAGGCTCGATCGCTGCTGCCCTGGAATGCCTTGACATTTTTTGTCTTGCGTACGGCTCCGCTATTCAATGGCACAAAACTTTGTGTTACAGATAGTCGGTGCTCCCCACTCCTGCGTGGCTTCAAACTTATAACTGAAAATGGATTGGTTAGGGTGAAATCTTTTGATTTATGGGCTTCTCTTCGGGAGCTCTGGCAAGTCGTGCTCTCCAGGGTTGAGCAGAAGCTAACCTATTGGGTTACCAAGCCTCTTTCTCTAGCTAGCAAATTCCAAGTGTGCTCTAAAATCTTCGCTGCCACCCACGTCTACTATTCTTCCTGTTGGGCTCCTTTTAAAGCAGCCTACAACAGGCTTGAGAAAATGCTCCATGATTTTCTATGGGTCTCTTCTGTGGCCCATAAGGGCTTTCATCGGGTCGCTTGGGAATTCTACTGTCTCCCCAAGGAGTCGGGAGGGCTTGGCTTGCTCTCCACTCAACGACAAGGAACTGCTCTCTGTGTCAAGTGGATTATCTGCATGCTTACTGGGGATGAAGCCTAGAAAATCCTCCTCAGACATTGTATTTTGTCTGGTTTTCCTGCTCACAGACCCGCTTGGAAAGGAATCAGTCTCCAAACCCTTCTGGTTATGAGGGAGCCGGTTCAAATTATGGGTTCCTTTGTGGCCAAAAGTATTTGGCATTCTTGGGAAACCGTTAAACCTTGGCTCCATTCAGTCCAGGCTGGCTTTCATGATGGGCTCTCCATCAACCAGCATAACCTCTGGTGGTCACCCCTTTTGGCTCAGAATGGTCGACCCCTAGCTAAGTCACCTTGGCTCAAAGCTCTCAGATTTCATAAGAAGGGAGTTCATACACTGCATTAGCTCTTCCACCGGCCTACCATGCGTATTTTACAGTGGGATACTTTTAAAACTCAGTATAGTATTCAAAACCAAGATTGTCTTACTTTTGACGGGCTGGTGAGCACCATTTCGGTGGAAATTCTTCACAAAGTTGGCATTCATGGGCACAAACCTTGGTGGAAAGACTGGAAATGGTTTCCAAATACTCCTCTTTGGAGCTACAAGCCGCGGCTTGGTTACAGGTGGCTTTCACCCCATTTTCCTATGATCAGTTCTTTGAACCAGAGGTGGCTTCTTAACTCCTCGGCCCATAATTGGCGTAGGAGATTTGATGCCACTTAGTCTGCAATTGTTAATCTGAAGCTGGCCCACTTTGTTTGGTGTATTCTTTTCCAAGGCTTGCCTGTGGGATCCCGCCTAGTTCATTTGGGGGTCTCTGACCCTCATTGCACTTTTTGTGGGCAGCCAAAAAGCTTCAAGCACCTTTTTTGGTTTTGTCCCATAGCTCAGCAGCTTTGGACTTGGATTCATGACTTCTTTCGGCCTTTTAGGCCTAAACCATTTTCGTGGCATATGGTTCTGTTGGGGGACCCGCTTGGAACCCCAGCTAAGTTCACCCAGCTTTGGCACACTTTTAGAGTGGAAATCCTCTTCAATATCTGGAAAGACAGAAATGCTTGTGTATTTGCTCATTCTCATTTAGATTCTAATGTGTCTCTTTATGCTAAAGCAGTTATATGTTCTAATGTTATGTTACAGATTCAAGTGCAAGCCAATAAGGTTGCACTGGAAGTGGCTCACCTGCAAGTTCTCCTGGACCACTGGGGCAATACCCCTTGTACTGTGGCTCAGATCCCTAACTCGCCCTCCTCTTCCCGCAATCGGTCGCCCTCTCGGGGCCGGAAGCGGAGTGATTCCAAGCGAGCTCGCTCACAGCCTCCTACTCGGCGGGATTCTCAGCCTCCCAGGCAAGCTCGCTCTCCTTCGCCGCATCCTGGTCAAGGCTGGCACTCTAGTGGTGCACTGAGGAGTAGTGGAGGCGGTTCTAGGTGGCCCTCTGATACTCTGCCTACTTCTAGCTCTGGTTGACCTTCCACTAGCAAAAGTTTTCTATGGCTGGCTCTCACAATTTCGCCTTGGCGCGAGGATAAAGACAAAGATAAAGATGAAGAAAAAGCTGATGATGGTTGGGGTGCTCCTCTTGATGTCACTCCAAACCCCGCTAATGTATGGGGAAAACATCTGGATGACTGGGACCCCCCAGGATCTACTGGCACTGCCTTGGCTGCCTAATTTTCATTTTGTTATGTAAATCTCTGGGCTAGGCCCATGTGATCTTTTTGGACTTTCTGGGCTGGGCTCATTTGTTATTTTGGTTTTTCTGGGCTAGTCCCATGTGACATTCGAGGTGTGCCTTCTTACCACCCACCCCTTTTTTGTAAATTTGTATATTTATCTTTATTAATATAGATATTTGGAAATTCATCAAAAAAAAAAATTTACAAGCATGATAAACGTAATATATCATAAAATATTATCTATGTGTGTGTGAGATCCCATCTATTCATAAATGTCAATTGGCTAAACAACTCTACCTTATCATTGTTCTCGCCTTCCATCACGCTCACCTGTTCATGCGTTCACTTGCACTTGATTTATTATCAGTAATGACAAACCCTGAAATAAACATAAATACAACTCAAATCATAATAATTGCATTTCGATTTTAATTTCATTTAGATTTCAATTTCTATTCAATTTCAACTTCATTTCAATTTGAATTTCAATTTAGCTATCATTAAATAATAATTTAATTTCCATCTAAATTTTGACATAATGATTAATAATTGCATTAAATAAGTCAAGGAAATCCAAAAATGACATCCTTCCCCTCTTGGAAGAGACATCGTCTCGATGTCTTATTAGTCATTCAATAAGCATAACATCATCACAATCAATAAACATACCATCTCAATCAGTAAAACATAGTATCTCGATCATAGTGAAATAGTAACTAACATAGTTCTCAAACATAATCATAAGCAAATATAATAGCATCCATGCTATCCAAGTTCACAACATGTGAATCAAAAAAATAGAGTATCAAGTATCTCATGCATTAAGCAAATACTACTCTAAGAAAACAAATCTCATAAAAAAATAACTAGATATAAACCAAAAGATTCATAAATGTTCAAATAAAATTTCATGCAACTTTCATATTAGTATTTTGTGTGTTGTCACTTGTAATTAATTTATTTGGTTATTTTGAATCCTTTTAGTTTTTGGACATCATCATAATTAATAAATTTAAAACTTATCAACTTCAAATATTTTATATTTTTAGAATTAAAATTTAGTTTAATTTTATAATATAAAAAAGTTTGTATGTAAAAATGAAAAAAACATACAATATAAAGAATACTTTTAAATTTAAATTTTAGTCTTTTGATTGTTGAATTATTTAAAAAGGAAATGTACTTCTATTTAATATTTAATTCATTTATATTACATAATCATTATAATTTAATTAATTATGAATTTAATAATTAAATAATAAATATTCTATGAATTTTACAAAATAGAATTTAGTTTAATTTTAAAATAAAATTTAAGTTTTGGCAAATATTTTGTTGATTTGATTATTTATTTGCTTTATGATTGGTTATTCAAATTAAGAACAACACAATTCAACACAAAAATATAAAAATAAGCATGTAAAATACTTTATGATTTTTTGAAGTTAGAATTTAATATGATTTTAGAAAATGAAATCATTTGGATGCAAAGAAATAAAAAATGTTGATTTTATATATATTTTCATTTCTTAATTTATTCTCAAATTATAATTAATTATTGTTGAATTATTTTGAAAATAATATTTCGTTTTATTTAATTATTTTAAACATAATAGAATGATCAACCGTTATAGATATACCACTTCACCTTTTACATTGTATACATTGTAAATAATTTCCACATACATCAAATCAAACTTCAAAGATGTATAGACATATACATTAGATAGGATGTAGTTTTATTTAATTTATTTGTATTGAATAATTAATATAATTTAATGATTATTTTTTAAAATAGATAATAAATACTTTATAAATTTTTAAAATTAAAATTTAATTTAATTTTAAAATTAATACTAAGCTTTAAAAATGTTTTATTGATTTAATTTTTTTATATGATTAATAATTCTTACCTTAATAATACTTCATTTCACATAGAAATAGAATTCTAGATTTAAATACTTATTTTTTTAATATATATTTATATATATACACACACATTGTGGTGATTTGATTATTAATTTATAAAATGATTGGTTATTCAAATCTAAAGAACAATATACCTAATTCAAATAAAAAGTGCAAAAATAGACATGCAAAATAATTTTTTATTTTTTTAAGTTAGAATTTAATGTAATTTTTAAAAATAAAATAATTTGGATGCAAAGAAAAAATTTATTCTAAAATTACAATTAATAATTGTTGAATTATTTTAAAAATAAAATTTAGTTTTAATTTAATTTATTTGTAGTAGATAATTACTATAATTTAAATGATTATTTTCAAAACTAGATAATAAATACTATATAAATTTTAGAAATTAAAATTTAGTTTAATTTTATAATTATTTCTAAGCTTTACAAATATTGTTGTGATTTGATTAATTATTTGTTTGTAATATTTTTCATTAATACTGAATTTATAAACTAATGTTAAGATATTAATAATTCTAACCCTAATAGTACTTAATTTCACATATGAATAAAAATATATACTAACTTTTCTTTGTTTAATATATTTATCATTAATGTCAAAGTTATAAACTAATATCAAGAAATAAATAACCTTAACCCAAAGATTTATACTAGAACTCTAATTGAACCTTAAACCTAATCCTAATTTAACCATAACAATAGGATTGAATTACAGTTAGGGTTAGAGTGAGAATTTAATTATGGTTAGTGTTAGGGTTAGGATTAGGGTTTAATTAGGGTTAGGGTTAGGATTCAATTATGATTATAGTTAGGGTCAAACTTATAAGCTAGTATTAAGATATTCATAGCTCTAACCCTAATCTAATCTTAATCTCCATCCTAGAATGCTAATTAAACCATAATTGAACCATAACAATAAGGTTCAATGAGAGTTAGGGTTAGGGTTTAAGTAGGTTTATGGTTGGAATTAGAATTCAGTTACCTGGTTAGCGATAACATTCAATTAGTGTTATGATTAGGGTCAAGTTCAAGTTATAGTTAGGGTTTAGTTAGGCTTATTTTGGTTAATCTTACAGTTGGGGTTTAACTAGAATGCTAATTGAAACCTAATTTAACCCAAACAACAAGGTTCAATTAAAGTCAGTGTTCGGGTTCAATTAGGCTTATGGTTGGAATTAAGGTTCAATTAGGGTTAGGGTTAGCATTCAATTAGTGTTATAATTAGGGTCAAGTTCAAGTTATAGTTAGGGTTTAGTTAGGCTTATTTTGGTTAATCTTACAATTCAGGTTTAACCAGAATGCTAATTGAACCCTAATTTAACCCCAACAACAAGGTTCAATTAAAGTCAGTGTTTGGGTTCAATTAGACTTATGGTTGGAATTAAGGTTCAATTAGGGTTAGGGTTAGCATTCAATTAGTGTTATGATTCGGGTCAAGTTCAAGTTATTGTTAGGGTTTAGTTAGGCTTATTTTAGTTAATTTTACAATTGGGGTTTAACTAGAATGTTAATTGAACCCTAATTTAACCCCAACAACAAGGTTCAATTAAAGTCAGTGTTCGGGTTCAATTAGGCTTATGGTTGGAATTAAGGTTCAATTAGGGTTAGGGTTAGCATTCAATTAATAGTGTTATGATTAGGATCAAGTTCAAGTTATAGTTAGGGTTTAATTAGGCTTATTTTCGTTAAGTTTACAATTAAGGTTTAATTAGAGTTTGGTTTATGGTTCAATTAGGGTTACAGTTAGGGTTTATTTAGATTAAGGTTCAAATAGGCTTCAATTAGGATTTCATTAGGGTTGGAGTTAATGTTAAGCTAGAGATGACCTTAGAATTTGGTTATGACTTATTCAAAGATAGTGATGTCGATAAAAAATCAAATGATACAAGTAGATTTGCAAGCTAAGGGTGTACACATCAATGGCTAAGTTAGACATTTAATACCCTAGACAAATATCAATTCACATAGTGATGAGTCTGTAGTATGTAATTGTGATTCTAGATAGTAGGCTTATAACTGTAGTATCCTAGAAATGCATGAGCATTGTGTGGTCACCTTGAAAGGAATAAAATAATTTGAATCATCAATTTTTTGAATCATTATGGTTGAAGTATCTGATGTGTCCACCACAATATTGAGTAAAAATTGTCGCATGAAGAGCAAGTTATTTAAGGGTAAAACATTTGCAATCCAAAGAGTAGCATCCATATTTGAGCTACAAAGGATAATTTAAAATTTTATATGGTTATTTTAAATACTAAAAACTTTTGCTTGAGAATTAGTTGTGCCAGACTTTCAACTTACACTTTATTTTGAAGGTAAGGGACAACAACAATAATAATTAAATGTCTTAAAAAAAAATTTGTTAGACAAAATGGGTATATTTGAATTTTCATATATCACTTTTTACATACTCTACAAGAAATATCATAATCTTTATTTTCAATTGAAAAAAGATCTGGAAAAATACATATCTATAAATTTATAAGTATAGATGTTTAGTCTGTAAATAAATACATATTGGTTAAAGGTGGACTGCATTTTCTCTTCTTAAAAAAGTATGTAACATGTCAAAATATGGGCCATATTCTATTGAATAGCTATGAAATTTGAAACATAGTAGACAATGTTTACTTAAGTATTAATTTAAAGTTTTAAACCATGTTTCCACAAAAAATTATGTAGACCATAGCTACTCAAAACAAAAAGAATTTCCTACAGATTCTACTCATGAAGCAGATATTCTTGTTGATGCAGCGGGTGTGCCAAATTTGGTTCGTGGTGATTGGCTAAAACCCAGTGCAGTACTAATTGATCTTGGCTTTAATGCAGTAGAGGTATGACGCCTTCTAACTGCCTTTTTTATAAAAAAATTGTAAGTAAAAGATAGTTAATATATAGCAAATTAAAACTAGATTGCTTCCACTTTTGGCTAAAAGAGAATACCAATTAGTCGGTCATGTTTCCTATGAAGAGGCTTCAAGAATAGTTTCATTAATTAATCCTCTACCTTGTGGTCTTGGTCCAATGACTATTGCAATGCTTCTATCCATTACGAGCTACAATCAGCAAAATAGGCATATGGTTTCAATTGAGGTTTTTGATGTTTGATCAAGGCCTTTTTCAATACACTTCACATTATAAGTTTTATGAGGCTTATAAATGAGTTATCTACTAGTATACATATATTAATTAATAATATATATAAAGAACGTTGAAAGTTATCAATACTTAACATTGTTTATTATAATATTAATTAATAAAATATATTAAAACTAATAATATATATTAAAACCTATTTTTACTATTTTTATATATATTAATTAATAATATATATAAAAAACTATTTAAGCATACATATTTTAGTTTGTAATTTTAATCGAAAAGTATTTAAATTAAAAACTATTTATTGGGAAGTTTTTAATTTAAATCTTTTTGGAAAAATAGAAAAAGAAAATTTATTTTATGTGCTTGTTATTCTTAAGCAGCACATACTTCCACCTGCTGTCATTTTCAATGAAGCTTCAAAAAATTTACGAATATTCCTTTGTTGCTTTCACTGTATAACACTTTCAGTGTAATTATTGAATGAAATAAAAAGATCATTTTCTATTGTAAGTCAATTTTTGGAGACATTAGGCACATATAAGAGGACTTAGGACTATATGCTTTCATTTTCATTTGTGCAAAAAACTATAATATTTAAGAAGGCTGGTTATACATGACTCTATGTGTAATGAAAGTTCTAAAGATCTTTGTTTTTTTAAAGATGATTTTTTATCATATATGTTGAATGGTTAAGGAAATATTTGAACTCATTAATATTTACATAATGTTGACATGTAAATTGTGCTTTCTTCGTGGCCTAAAAGCACAACCAAAGCATCTCAAAATTTTAAAGTGAGCAAAATTCTTTTGTTATAAGGGTCATTTTCTAATGGAAGATAAAGTTGACTCTATCAACAATTAAATTGTTAAATTTAGGTGACAATTTCTTTATCCTCACCAATTGTTCCTAAAACACAACAAACACAATAAATATAGACAAAACTATTCTAAAACTTTTTGGCAGGAACTTCGCTGCTCTGCAGCTCTTGTTTATTTAGGAGTTGATCTTTCTTCACTAATGCAAAATAATTTTTATTAAAGAAACAAATAAAAAAAAGGAATTTTTTTAGAGCAAATGACAAATGGTGAAAGGGCACAATGAAAAATAATCTTATTTCACTAAATCAATGCACTTATTCAATTGCACAATAGCCTAAGGAGGTAGGAGCTCTCGATTTGTTGACCAAGATATTTAAATAGTCCAAGTCTATGAAAAATAGAGGATTGTAAGGAAAGACAATATAAAGTGGAAGGGTTTGAAGCTAATGTTGCTATTTAGAGAGTGGAAATTGAAGGAAAATATACAATGGTAAAAATATAAAGTTGTGTAGGCAAGAGGTCACAAGGTCCAGTCGAAGGGCATCTCACACCAACGTCACTAGTCATGGAAAGCGTGTCGTGCAAGCATCACCGGTCACATGAAAAAATACTATAATTTAGTTGTTGATAAAATGTAAGTTAAATAGGATGCCCCTTTTTATATAGTAATTTTTTTGTATAAATATTATTTGAAATAGTCCATGAATTATTTTTTCCCCCATTTTGATAAATATATATATTTTAAATAAACATTAAAATTTGTGTGCATTGGAAACATAATTATTTTCATGGGACATCACCTTTTGTTTTGACTATTTATCAAAAATTAAAAAAAAATGTTATATCATCTTGACATAGAATGTTTTCTCTAGTGTGTCATATTTTTTTTTTTTTTGAATTTTTTTTATATTTTTCTTATAAGACAATCAATCTTACATTTTGATTTTGATGACCTACTTTTAGTATAAATAAAAATAGTTAAACTGTTAAAATAATTATATTTTTGGAAACTACAATTATAGATCTATAAAAGGGTATTTTTATATATTTTTAAAAATGTTATTTATAAGAGTAGGAGTTGTTGAAACATCAACTTTTTTGAATAATTTTATTTTTTGATAAATTGACCCCAAAGTGGTACAAAATATATATTTAGTGAATACTTTCAATTGAAAAATTTGTGGCCCATATCTAACTTAGCTATACTACATGCTTGACCAAAATTGATATTTTAGTTGGAAATGATTAAATTCACTTATAATGATAAATTGGCCAAAAGTGTGACATAATTTTATACTTTTATCCATAAACAATTACCAACTTGGAGGAGAACAAAGTAATTTTTTAGAATTTTAGCACCTTGATTATCTTGTAGCTATTATTGCTAAATGTTTTTTATTAGGGGTAAAAGCGAGTTTTTATGGGGCCCGAAACCCATTACACAACGGTTTTGAAGGGAACCATCAACTTAACAAAGAAAATCAAGCTACAAATAATATAACCCATAGACCAAAAGCAGCCCCATAACAACCTTAAAAAGATAAACATGATTACACATTTTGCAACAAACAAACAAGAAAGGGCCTGAAACCCATTTACAACTTGGTTTTAACCGAGACCAAAAACCCTATTAGATGCACAAAGAACTTGCCTGCATCTACTATGAAAGGAAAATAGAGGTGTGGAATCACTTTCCTAACGCTAATACAACAGAGGAGAAGTGCAAAGACCAGTTTTAAAGATTCTTAACACAATTGAGATGAACACATACAAAGTAAAAGGGATAACATAAATAAGCAATCACAGATAACACCAGATTTATGTGGGAAAACCCTTTCGAGAAAAAACCCACCACACCAAGAGAAAACACTTTGTATTACAGTAAAATAAATTACATACAAAGATCACAGTCCTCACTCTCTGATAGTTAGCTCACAACAACAAACTTGAGTATTTCCATGCACTCACTATTACAATACTTCTACAAGTATACAATGAATCACAACACTTCTCAGTCTCTATCTCACTACTTCACCGTCACCCTTCGATTGACTTATATCAATGTAATTGATTGTACAAGTTCACATCCCATTAAACATTCCAAACAATCACAAGTCTTAATGATGAAACGTCCACCCAATCAAGCAATCCAATCTTCTGACCGGTCTTGTCTGCATCGAGCCACCCAAGCATTAATTTCCCTTGCCTTAATCGGATCTTGTCACCAGTTGAAACACGTCTAGCATTTACTGCCTTCACCACTCCAGACATCGACCAATCAGGTATTGATTTCTTGCCACACGTCACCTTCCCATTCGCTCATCGCTTTGACCATGAGTCAAAATTGCCACCCAAGCTCTAAGCTTCTCTTACCGCGCCACCGTTGAGCCCTGTGAGACCTTTCGTGGTATGGCAGTTCCACCGCCCAATCGTAGGTCCCTTCTAACACCATCGTGGTACTGAGGTAGTGGCTTGTATGTCAGCCCGCCACTTAGCACTGCATCACCGCCAAGCTCAGCACGATCTTCCATGGTATGGCAGTGCCACCACTCAACCACGAGGCTAAGAAAAGCCTCCTGCGGTCTGGCGATAACTGCTTGTGTGGATTGTCGAGCTCCACCGTGCTACCAGGCCCCGACTGCAAGACCTCTATGGCAAGGAGGTAACCGTTAGCTTTGACTGCCACGACTTACCACACCACTACGACATGGCCAATAGGCCATCAAGGTAGGGTGGTAAGCGTTCTTTGCAAATCACCAGCAATTTACTGCGGCTTCACTAAGCGACACCCATAATAAGGCAGTAACTGTCATCCTGACCACCGCCCTTCATCGCGTCATTGTGCCATTGCCAAACCATACCCACGGTATGGCGGTGAACCTTTGCTTAACTATTGCCTATCAACTGCACTACTGCCAGCCTAGGAAGGAGACCTTGTGGTATGGCGGTGACACTGCCCAACCGCGGATAGATTGAAAGAGGCTCGCGGTAAAGCGGTAAACTGCCAGACTGTGCCTCTATGAAAGTGTCACAATGGTAGAGCGGTAAAGGCTGAGAATGGTGATAAATTCACCAAGTCTTTTCAGAGGTTCAAGCCAAAAAGTTGAGGCACCTGTTCCCAACAAGCTCCCACTTGACGAAGACTTCCCGGATTCCTCTAGACTTCAAAAAAATTATTGACGATCAAAGGCCCCAAGGCCCATTGAGTTTGTGCACCATCTCAACTTGTTTGTGCTCACTGGCTTCGTTAATGCATCTGCAACATTCTTCAAAGTGTCGACCTTTTCCAAACAGATCTTTCCATCTTCCACCATGTCCCTCACGAAGTGATACTACACATCAATGTGCTTTGTCATGGCATGGAAAGTCGGGTTCTTTGCCAAAAAAATGGCACTCTGACTGTCATAACAAATTGTGATCTGCCTTGCATTGAAACAAATATCAGAGCACAATCGAATCAGCCAAACTGCTTCTTTTTAGGCATGTGTTGCTGCCATGTATTCAACCTCTGTAGTGGATAAAGCGACTACAGCTTGTCGCTTGCTCATACAACTGACTGTGCCTCCATTTAGCATAAAAGTGTATCCACTGGTGGATCTTCTGATGTCAACATCCCCTGCCCAATTAGAATCTATATATCCACGAATGTTGAGTGTTCTCTGTGATGCAACCAAATTTCCATGGTAACACATAGCATATTTTGAAGTCCCCTTCAAATATCTGAACACTCTCTTCACATCATCCCAATGTGATCTCCCTAGATTTTCCATAAAACGGCTGAAAACTCCCACTGCTTGGGTAATGTCTAGTCTTGTATAGACCATTGCATACATTAGACTGCCAACAACACTTGCATAAGACACCCTGGTCATGTCCTCCATCTCAGTAGCAGACTTTGGACAATCTTCAACAGATAATTTCATTCCCTGCATAACTAGAACAACTAGCTTCTTGCAATCATCCATACCAAATCTCTGCAGAACTGTATTGACATACTTATTTTGACTTACCCAAAGCTTTCTTCCTGTTCTATCCCTGGTTATCTCCATCACCAGAATATAACTTGCTACACCTAGATCTTTCATTTCGAACTTTGCAGATAACTGAGATTTAAGATCAGAAATCATAGACTTACTATTTCCTATGAATACCATATCATCCATGTACAGGGTAATAATAAGCACATGATCATTTTCAAATTTATAATAAACACAATGATTAGATTTTGATCTCACAAATCCCATAGACAACACAAAAGTGTCAAATTTTTGGTACCACATTCTAGGAGACTGCTTCAAACCATACATAGATTTCTTGAATTTACAGACCAGACTTTGTTTACCTTTTTCAATGAAGTGCTCAGGCTGGGACATATAAATCTCTTCTTCCAACTCTCCATGGAGAAATGTTGTCTTCACATCCATTTTCTCAATATCTAAGTCATATGTTGCTGCCAATGACAATAGAAATCTAATAGATGTCATCTTTGCTACAGGGGAAAAAATTTCTCCATAATCAATTCCTTTATCTATGAAAATCCCTTTGCAACCAACCTTGCATTATACTTTTCTACACTGCCATCTAGACCAGTCTTCTTCTTGAATACCCATTTGCAACCAACAAGCTTCCGCCCTTCAGGTAGAGGTACCAAATCCTAGGTTTCATTTTTCTTCAATGATTCCATTTCTTCATTCATGGCTTCCAACCAGGAATTTGAATCATACATGCTAATTGCTTCTTTATAGTCATAGGCTCATCAGTGCTAGTAATCAAAGCATAGGCACAGTTTGAATCTAACATAGAGAAACCATACCTATCAGGTTGTCATTTTTCACGTGTAGACCTTCTTACTGTCTGAGGTTGTGGTTCTTCATCTTCAGAACTCGCAGAGCTGCTTGAACTCTCCTCATATGCAGGTACACCATGTAGCTCCTTTTTTTTCTGGAGTCTAAGGAATCTAAACTACATCATTCTTCTTTTCTCTTTTATCTGTCTCTGGCTGTGGATCAGCTACTAAAGGTTTCAGCTCATGAAATATTACACTTCTATTGTACAAAACCTTCTCCTTATCAGGATTCCAAAGCTTGTATCCCTTCACACCAACCCCATAGCCGATGAAGATACATTTAACAACCTTGTTCTTCAACTTTGATCTTTTTTCATTGGGCACATATACATATGCCTCACAACCAAAGACACAAATATGTCTAAGAGAGGGCTTCTTACCAGACCACTCTTCCAAAGGTGTCTTGTCAACTAGAGTAGAACAAGGTGAGCGATTTAATAGGTAACATGTTGTAGCCACAACCTCAACCCAAAAATTCTACTCCAGACCAACATTGCTCAACATACTTCTCGCTCTCTCCATTAACCTTTTGTTCAACCTTTCAGCAACTGCATTCTGCTATGGAGTATAAGGTGTAGTTTTATGCCTTTTAATTCCATGGTCTATGCAATACCTTTCAAATTATGTAGAACAAAACTCATCGCCATTATCCATCCTCAAGTATTTAATTTTCTTTCTAGTCTGATTCTCTACCAAAGTTTTAAATTCTTTAAACCGACTAAACACTTCTGATTTACTCTTAAGAAAGTATATAAATGACCTTCTCAAATAGTCATCAATAAAAGAAACATAATATCTAGACTTTGATAATGAAGGAACATTAACTGGACCAAACACATCAGAATGAACATAATCCAGTACACCAGAAGATTTATAAGCAATCACAGATAACACCAAATTTACGTGGGAAAACACTTTCGGGAAAAAACCCACCAGACCAAGAGAAGACACTTTGTATTATAGTAAAATAAATTACATACAAAGATCACAGTCCTCACTCTCTGATAGTTAGCTCACAGTAGCAGACTTGAGTATTTTCAAGCACTCACTATTACAATACTTTTACAAGTATACAATGAATCACAACACTTCTTAGTCTCTATCTCACTACTACACCATCACCCTTTGATTGACTTATATCAATGTAATCAACTGTACAAGTCTTACATCCCATTAAACATTCCAACCAATTGCAAGTCTTAATGATGAAATTTCCACCCAATCAAGCAATTCGATCTTCTCTACATCAGGCCGCCTAGGCAATAAATTCCCTTGCCTTAATCAGATCTTGTCACCAGTCAAAAAACGTCTAGCATTTACTGCCTTCACCGCTCCATACATCGACCAATCAGGTATTGATTTCTTGCCACGCATTGCCTTCCCACCCGCTCATCACTTTGACCATGAGTCAAAACTACCACCCGAGCTTCAAGATTCTCTTACCGCGCCACTGTCGAGCCCTATGAGACCTTCCATGGTATGGTGGTTCCACTACCTAGCCACAGGTCCCTTCTAACACCGTCACGGTATCGAGGTAGTTGCTTGTCTACCAACCCGTCGCTTAGCACCACATCACTGTTGAGCTCAACACAATCTTCCATGGTATGGCGGTGCCACCGCTCAACCGCGAGGCTAAGAAAATCCTCCCATGGTATGGCGATAACCACCTATGTCGACTGTCGAGCTCCACTGTGCTACCGGGCCTCGACCACAAGACCTTCGTGGCAAGGAGGTAACCGTTAGCTTTGATCACCATGACTTACCACACCACCATGACATGGTCAATAGGCCATCACGGTAGGGCGGTAAGTGTTCTTCACAGACCACCAACCGTTTACCATGGCCATTATGGCTTCATTGAGCAACACCCATGGTAAGGCAATAACTATCATCTTGACCGCTACCCTTCACCGCGCCACCACACCATCGCCGAACCAAACCCATAGTATGGCGGTGAGCCTTTGTTTAATTGTCGCCTGTCAAATGTGCTACCGTCAGCCTAGGAAGGAGACCCCATGGTATGCCAGTGACACTGCCCAACCACAGACAAACTGATAGAGGCCTGCGATAAAGTGGTAAACCGCCAAACCGTGCCTCTATGAAAGTGTCACAGTGGTAAAGGCTGAGAATGGTGATAAATTCACCAAGTCTTTTCAGAGGTTCAAGCTCGAAAGTTGAGGCACTTGTTCCCAACATGATAGGCATCATCAAACCAGTCGCTCATGGAAGAAACCACTGAGCCAAGAAAGAAAACCTGAGAAGCCAAAGAGCCCAAATCATCCATAGATAGCTCCACCAACAACAAATATTTGGAATCACTCTAGTAATAGGAAACCAACTCCAAAACCACCTCTAAAGGAAGGAGCTCCCCTCTATTGGAGAGGATGAGATGAACAATAAAACCACCACAACCAGAAATCACCAACACCCTCCACCTCCACCACCATAGGAGAATTGTTCACCTCAATAAGAATAAATAAGTGAGGTCCACCTCCATAAGACCAGAGGGGAAAACCAACACAATAGACAAGCACATGACCGTAGCATCCTTCGATAAACACTACACCAAAAACAAACTATGGACGAGGAAAAAAGTCTCAAATAAACACCAAGGGTCCACCTTAACATATTTCAAATTCAAAATAATTTGGGTTTCCATAGAAAAATCAAACAATAACCTAGCTAAATGCCATATGCTAATCCATTTCTGAGCCTTCACAATAGACCAAAAGATCTGAGCCATTAGAATAAAAACATGAAGCAACTCAGCCCAAGAAAAGACCATAAACCCTAGCAGTAGCTACCTAGGGGACAAGAGAAAAATTAACAACCACAACAAAGAGGGTCCAAAGACACTTAGCCAAAGAGAACAAGGCCACAATAGACACACAACCAAAGAGAACAAGGCCACAAAGACCACAACAACAAAAAGAAACACAAGCCAGAAGACCACCAAAGGCAAAGTCCCAATATTAGAATGAATGGGAACAACCAAGCCCCAAGAGGAGCAAGGGGCCCCAAGCAAAATGAGAATAAGGAGAAGGATCGGTAAAAAGGAACGCCAAGCAACCCCAACACACTGGTCAAAGCTAGAGATGGGCCAAAACTCCACAAAACCAACCAAAGGGAGACACCACCACTCCATAGAGAGGGGACAAGAAGAACCCAAAACACTCCAAGAACAAAAAAACCCCAAAAAAAGACCACCAAACAAACAACAAGAAAAAGCGAAGGTAGACCAAGAAGAAGCCAGAGGAATAAAAAACCAGCATGAGGATCCACCAAGCCTTCCTACTATTATGAATAGGAGAAAAATAATCCCATTCTATAACCGAACTTCCTTAGAAAAACCAACGCATACCCACTGCAATGTAGGCAGCCAAAAAAAGGGCAGAAAGGGCACCCACACAAAACCCTTAGACACAAAGAGTTTTATAGGCCGACACCCAACACAAACCATAGCAATAAAAAAAGAAAAATCCATAGGGGATCCACCACTAAATTTTTTCCCATCATGTAGATGAAGGATGGGAACAGAGCTACCACCATCCAGGTCTTCACCCGCATCGTTGTCGTCCTCATCTATAGTATTCAAACTATAATCTCTCACCAGAGCTCTGCCCGACGTTGCTCCCATTTCCTTTAAAAATGTGTGGCTAAAAAATAGCACTTGTTGCTAAATGTTAATGTAAATTATGAATTTATTTTTTAAAGAAGTGTGTCAACACAAATATTTTTATAAATTAGCAAAAATAAAATGGGAAAATAAGGGTTGGGAGATTGAGATAATAAGAAGCATGGGAAAAGGATATATTTATTACATGTTTAAATCTACTAAAAATTCTTATGTAGTTCTTTAATATGACCTATGGGTTATTTGTGACAATTTTGTTACCTTCATGCTTGGAATTTTGACTTCCCTCCTAAAGTCCCATCTTGTTATGTCATAAGGCGTACCACTACTGTGACATTTTGTACGTATACATCAAAAATCCTGATGAGATCATACTATTAAAAAATCTATTTCAATTAATACTAGCATCCAAGCATGAAAAATGACGGCTAAAAAAACTAGCAGAGGAACTGGTATGACGTGTTGTCCAGGGAATGAATACATGGAAGAGTCAAAAATATCAAACCTCACCTCTTAAATGTCATATATAAGTTTTCTTTTATTAATGTGCTTACCAAACCATCTTAATGATCATTCCAGATAGCTTTGAGTGTAGGACCTACAAGTACACCGCTTGTAAAAGAACTATTAGCACCTCTTAAGGCAAATCCCTCAAGTAAATTGTTTCCTTCATTTTGTTGTATGTCATTGCTTTCTTAAAATGAATTGTTCTATCAAAGAGATGTATCATTTCACAAAGCTTTTGACATATTATTTTCTCCATTTATTTTTAAATGGACAACTCACTTCCACAAATATCCTTTCCGTTATAGATGGGCAGAGAAGAGAAATTGAAAGAGGAAATAGCAGACACAACAGCTCCTTGGGAACTTAGAGACTTGGAGCAACACATGAACAAATTGTTCACGCCATAGCCTACCAAAGATCAAGCGATTGAGTCCCTCCAAGAAGAGAATGCTAGGGTTTCTTCATCTCATGATAATGAGGGTTTGGGTGATGTTATGAACTAGGTAGATCAGTTTCTTAGAGATGTGCTTCAGAATCCTAGGGAGGGCTTGACAAGTGAGTGCATGTTTCTTTTTGCTCCATTCCCAGCTAGGGTTTTTTATTATTTCTTTATTTTGTTTGAGTTCTTTGTAAATGGGTATGTGCGGTGGAGTTAAATCGTCGGTGAATAGTGGCATTGTAATGTGTAACTCAACAAAATTCACCTTAAAATCTTGTGTTTTATTTTCCTAAATGGTTTGTGTAACGCATAAACCTATTTAAAAAAAATGTTCAATTGTGTATGTGGATGCATAGGCAGGTCGAAATTGTTGATAATTGTTGTTGTGTATTATGTAGCTCTGTGGAATTCACCTTTTAAACTCACAGGGGTTGATTTAATTTTGTAGCTGGTTAGAGGTGAACAATATTGAGATTTTTTTTGTAAAATCTTAGGTGATGGTATGTTCTCCTTTTTGTTTGATAAATATTGGATGAGTTGCATAGCCATGTGAAGTAAAGTTTGGATCACATGCTTAAGATTTCTAAAAATGGGTTGTCTTGGAATGTATTGTCATCACACCACAACCTCATCACATCTCAACTTGATCTTTGGTTGTCTTCTTGAATGGGACGAGTTCAAGCCTTGGTTGTACTTTAATTAATGCCCCTAGACCCCATTAATGGCATACCTCATTTGTGCGATGAGTAATCCTTGTGGTTTATTTACATGGGTTTGAATTTTTAATTTATGCTTAATTTACTTGAAACTTAAGGTTTTGGATCTACATGTTCGTTTTCTTTTGACTTGATAAATGTTGGGTGTGTGAATGGTCTGACTTCAACATATTCTAGGGTGATCTTGGCCCACATTTTAAATTTTTGTATTCATGGCTCATCCTACAATGCACCCAATAACCTTTATACCACAACCTTGCCATATGCTTAGTGTTGTTATGGGTGTTGATTTAATTTAATTTTATATATAGTCGCTTACATAATATTTTGCTAATATATTCCTCTTAAAATTATAATTGGGATTTCCCTTTTCTCAGCATCAGTTGGTTTTGTGCATTTAAAACATGGGTGTTTATTTAATATTATTATTTAGTTTTTTTTTAATAACCCATGCGCAAAACTGAATCTGCAAAGCATGGTGATCACATCTTGAATTTGCTAAGCCGAAAGGGTAAGCAATTTTAGAAAACATAGTGCCACATGAAGCATTTATTAAAGGTGGTGGAAGATCCATCAATCCTACATGAGAATGTTATGTCTTATTCATTGTCAGGAGGTTGTTTCTAGTCATACCTCACTATACTTATAATATCATCAAGGATTTAATTCCAATATCCAAACTAGAACCTTCATGGAAAAGTGATAATTGGAGACAAGGTCAGATCCATTACACAAGAGCTCATGTCAGGAAACCTCTCACACTCTTATGAGAAATAATATCTTGGCTTCAGAGTTCAGAAAAAGGAGCAATGGCTTTTCATCTGTATAAGTCATCCCATATCAATGATCAAGACATGCCTTCATCCTTTAAACCAATAAGAATTTTGGACTTTGTAGTTGTCATGCTATAGGCTTATTCAAATGGCAAGGTTTTTCCATCTAACCACTAGGAGCTTGGTACATTTATATCAGTAGCATTTAGTCTAGCTCCTTGGAGTGACACCAGAGCCAAGGAGTGGGATATAGCTACTGTAGAAGCAAAATCTTGGGACAAGGGCTCTTACTCACAAATCTATTACATATCTTAATTTTTTTTTAACTGAATCATATAAATTAATAACAATGGAGTAAAATTGTCATAAGTATTACAAACAAACAATTGTGAAATACCAATGAATGAAAAAGCCATTGTTTTAAATGAAAGATTAAGAAAAAATTAGTATACTGTATTGCAATTTTATAAGTAAAACCATGAATAAACTTACCTTTTGGTTGTGAGAGAAGCTACAATACGAAGATAGAATTCTTGGTTTTGAATGATTTATATAATCAAATACAGAGGAAAACACATTGTAAGGGTTGTACAAAGAAAGGAAAATGAAATAGATCAAAACTCATGTTCTTTGTTTAGGCTGTTACGAATGACATTACAAAGAAATTTAAAGATAAAATTCACTTTTCTTAAGACAGTTATGTTTATTTTTTGGATTATTTAGGTGGTGAGACATGTTATGGAGGAGGTGAAGGAACTATGTGCAATATCTAGGTCGATGGTGGTAATGGGGTTGTTGCAGTATTGCTCAAAAAATGCAAAACATTTGCAATCAAATGTTTCGGTACACCAAAATATTTATACTACTCTGAGATTCCTATTTCAAATGTATTCTACCTGAAATCTATGACGCCTTTTAATTTTCCTTGGCACAAATCATGGTTCTTAAATATGCCAATTTTTTTAGAATGGCAACTCTGTAGATTTTTCAACTTTTTGCGCTTCGTCAAATTAAAAGTTATTTTTTTATTATACACATAAATCAGTCAGTCTTTATAAATCTAGCCTATTCAAATTGTTATTAAATGATGCTTCTCTTTTATCAAAGTAAATCTATACCAATGCTTGCTTAACTGATCATGATACTTTTTCATACCAACCTCAAAAGTTGGTCCAATTTAGGATTCTGACATCTTATCCAATTTTAATAAATCTAATGCTTTTTTTAGTTGCAGCAATTATTTGTCCATACATGGCAATGAGCTTGATCTTATGTACTAAAATAACATTAGTATCATCCCCAGTGAGATCGGTAACCTTAAAAAGCCTTTAGCTTTTAGTTTGAAATTTGGAGCTATATGCTTTAATTGGTTTTTGTGCAGTACCATAGACATTTAGTTTTGTATGTCTCATACTTATATAGGAAACTAAAAAATGAAAGTAGTAATGATCTTAAGTTATTAAAAATAGTATATTTCAATAGTCCATGAAAGTGTCATAATTCTTCTGGTAGGTTGCACGATTCTTGTATTAGTGTTGCAGATCATATTCCATGCCTGTCATCAAAAATAGTATAAAAGATGATGGTTCATGGAGTCTTGCATTCTTTTCAATCCCTAGATTACTTTCAAGATGTATAAAGAATCAAATAATTTTTTAGTGTTATGTAGAGTCTTGCATTCTCATATCTTAGTATTGTTGCCAAAATGTTTCTCGACCAAAGTAGTTTTATATATTACATAGATTGTTGTAAGTTGGTTTTCAAATAAGAGTCATAAATTGTGAGAATATGACGTGATATATTCCTACTTTTTTTTTCTCTAGAATTATTGACATTTTGGGTTTAAAAGAGGATGGAACATTGCTTATGAAGTAACTTATTAAAGGCATGGCATGTCAACCTCATTGTGTTGCAAACTCACATTGTCAATATCAAAATCTAGACTTTTAGTTGTTACTCATACTAGAAATGCATATTACGATCAATGGTTGTATCTGAGTGAGGAATTATGTGGAACATAGAACTGACAAAGAAAGATCCAAAAGAGTTTAGTTTGGCCAAGGATTTGAAGTATATAAGATAATAATAATGTTGATTCAGTGATATTTAATTCTGAAAATTTTGCCTTAACTTCCCCTTATTACAAGGAAAAAGTGCAAAAAATATCTTACAACATTAATTATATAGATTTTATATAAAGATAGATAAACTAGTTCATATTATACATATGGATTGAGTTACCATACTTAAAATTGACATTTATACCATTTTTGAAGGGTAGTATGGGTCAACTTGGGAGAGTAATATGGTGCTAAAATAAAGGGGAAAATGGATGGATGATGAGGGGTTCACCACAATAACCTATTTCCCTAATTTCATTCAAAATATAAGATATAAAATACCAATGAAGGATAATAATCAAAACTAACAAAAAAAACCATCAAATAGTTAGATCTAGAAAGGGGTAAATGATGTGTATCTTTCACCAAAATCACGTTTTGGAGCTCACTAAGGACTCGTTCACCCTATGGTGAATGGGTCCTAGCTAGGGTTCCTGAAAAAATGCTTTTTGGGTTCTCTTATGCTATGTTTGCACTCCTAGATTCCCAATGTTCACTGTTGGATAGCCAAAAATAAATTTTGTAGAGGAGTTTCCGTGATATGACAACTTTTCTTACAACTTTGACAACTTTGCAAGTTTCTTCAATTTTCACTCTCCAAAGGATTTTTAACCTAAAATCTGCAATCACACATCAAATAGAAATTTTTTTTGTTTTGTTAGGGAATGGGGGTTTTCCTTGGTCAAACCCCATTTTGGTAATTAAACCTTGTAATGAAATAATGAAATAACATGAAGGAATGATGAATGAACAACAATATGTAACAAATTACCAAACCTTATTTGAACCTTGGATTACAAATCTACAAACTATTATGAAGTGGAATGTAGATCTTGATCATGAAACTTGATTGGAGATAATGTCCTTGAATGCATGCATAGATCTTGAACACTACATCACCATATTAGCTCAAACAACATGCATAATGTGAGAAATATTTGACATGATGATAGGAATCTTGATTGCTGCAATAATCTTCAATAAAAATCTACCCTTGAATGCCTTGAAGATGCTCTTGAATGCTCCTGATCTCATAAACTTGCTATTAGGACTTGAAAACTTGAAAATATAGCTTAAAATATTAGATGAAACTTAGTGAAATGACCTCATATTTATACATATCTTAACATTAATTCCTGAAATTCAAATTTCACAAGCCAACATTGAATTGTAGATTTGAAATCATTGAAATACTACCAAAAAAATAATTAAATTTTAGGTCCTAGGAGCAAGTGAGGACCCATGCACCCTATGGCGAATGGGTCTTAGGCCACTTGCCTAAGACATATATTACCCAATGTTAAAACTTATGTCAGGGCATTTATGAATGTCAGGTTTTGTCTCTCAAAATTTACAATTAATTAGGCTTGTATTTGAATTAAAGGGTCCAAGTAAGGAAAATTAACCTCAATCAATTAATAAAGCCTTAGATTAGTGTGAAAGTGTAAAGGTACACCTTACAACACCAAAAACAAGGCACAATTAAATCCATTTTAATTAAAAGGTCCCTAAAATTAATATGAATATGTAAAATACACATTACAACACTAAATTAAGACATCATTAAGCTCATTTTATTTATTATTATCCATTCCCAAATTAAGAGTGAAAAAGCGATGCTTTTTCCTACACTACATTTTTCCCCCACTTTAGTGCGAGGATGAGTGCAAGCTCAAACTCACACTAAAGTAGAAATTCAAGACACTTATGTATGTAGTAATGACATATACACAATCATACAACATCAAAGACCAAGAATATCAAGACTAGACGGTTCAATCGGTGTGAAACACATCTAATCCATCGGTTTTGTGCTCACCTCGGGGTAGTGGAACCTCAAGTTGTCCACTAGGTGAGTATCCCAAAAGGGTGGCAAATGAGAGAACCATATTAGGCTCCCATACCATATCAAAGCTATCCTCCTGATAACTTCAATAAGGTGCCACAAGACAAGGCAAGGCTCCATAGGCAAGCAAGGTGTTTTATGATAGGTGGCCTTGAATTAGAGTTTGAGCTTCATAGGGCTTAACAAGCCATGTTATGCTAAACACCTATAAACAAGGCAAGGCTCCACAAGAATGCAAGGTGTGTTATGCTTGGTGGCCTTGAATTTAGGGTTCAAGCTTCATAAGGCTAGCAAGATGCGTTATGCTAACACTTATGAACAATAATGATAGTAAAACAAATTTGTTCAAAGGGATTTTGCTTAGTTTGTGTAAGGTCTTCTTCTTAGGCAACATCATGCCTAATTTCTCCAAGAGAGGACAAGTCAAGAGTAAAAGATTCACAACTTAGGGAATGTAGTGCATCACATCACCACTAAGATGAAAGTTGTACACTAAGAAATATCACACTCTTGGAGGACATCAAACCCAATAAAACCACCAAGAAAATGATGCATCACAAGAAAAAATAAAATCACACCTTGAAACTTGAGAAATGTCAAAACATATTATCAATATATGCCCCCACTTTAATGCGGTTGATAACACCATTGTTGTGAGTAATTTATTTAATGTATCCAATGTTCAATCCTAGGACATGAGAGCTTACTCGGAAAGCCCTATGCCAAGTTGAATATGTTTCTGAAATGAAGCTACGTCATGAAAAACGAAGGAGGGGTTGCCCCAAAAAATACATAAGGGGTCTATGGATTTGGGGTTAGTATATCTTTGCTACAATGTTGTTATAAGGCTCAAAAATGTCATCATTCCCCCAAATACTCATAGAATTGGAAGAATGACACAAAAAAGAGAGAAAACAAAGAAAAAGCCTTTGGGTCAACATGGAAGAGGCCTAAATTTTTGGACGCCTTGTGTCATCCCCAAAAGGAAAACAAAAGACAAGAGAAAAAGGATAAAACGTTTACGACATATAGAAGAATGTAGATACAAATATAGGAATGCACAAAGAGAGAGATACATCAAAAAAAACAGTATGGGGGATCACATTACACACATGCAATCACATAAAGAAACATAGAAAAGAAAACAATGCAAGAGATTAGTAAGGCACATGCCAATCAACCCATAGTAGGTCATTTGCATCCCAATCTTGATTAGTATATGTAGAAGGTGGACAACTATCCAAAGGGACAACATCAAGTACCAAAGGGAGGACAAGGCCATCTAACCGCTTTCCCCAACTAAGTGCAAGACAAGGATGAGTCAAGATAGATGATGAGAATGAGCTCCTTGTGATAAAGAGAATGATTTGCAATGAATGTAAAACATGTAACAGTGAGGATGTTATGATCCTACAACTATTACATGGAAAGGAGTGAAATGAATGTTATACAACTATTTGGTCATAAAAATAATCATCATCAGAATAAAATATTCGATATAAATTTTAATGCACGAAACTCATCAATAAGATGCCCAAGAGCTCTATGATATGCACAATAATTAATTTTTTTCTTAGGTATACCGCTTCTACTAGGAGGTGATAATTTAATCAAACCTTTTTTAAGGAGGTGTTCCATCTTTCATTCAATTTCTATTTGAGTATGTAGGAATGGAATTTTTTGAGTTTGTAATGTTTTTGTTGCTTGCTTGATTCACCAATTTGTTGAGGTAGATGTTGAGGAGGACCTAAGATGATCCTATTATCCTTGTGAGGCATTGGTTGTTCCTTGGGAAGGAGGACACTTATGTTGGGAGGAGGATCTTGATATCCTAATCCTTTGGTTTCTTCAATAGGAAGTTTCTCAAAAAGTTTGTGAATTTCATGCTCATTAGTTATGTCACATCCTTGTTTAGTTAAAATATTAAAGCCTTTTCCATAAGTCTCTTCTAGATTGATGTGATTGTTGGTCACTTTGTTAACATAAGATGGACAGGTATGCACTTGATTAGGGGAACTAGGTTCACTCATTATTGGAAGTTTAGGAATAGTTTGTGACTCGATTTCAGGATGTAAAAGACCAAACATCTCAATTTGTGTTGGTTGTTTCATGGAAGGATAAAAGGATGCATTATTCTCAAGATTGTTAAGGAAATTGTTTATGAAATCATGCATGCTAGCATCCTCTTCTCCAATGATGTCAACTTCATGAGGAAAATAATTAGGAGTTGGTTGAGCATGGTTAGGGTTAATTGCATTAGGATCATTTCTAAAAACACAACTTGAAACATCAACCAAGGACAAACGGGCTTCCACACATTGTGAAAACACTTTTCCATTCTTAGATTTTAGATTTAAAACAAGGTAATTTTCTGATTACACTATGCAAAAACCTGGAAATTATATCTTGTAAATGTAATTTTGAAATCACACAATGCAATTTTCTAATTTAAAACAAAAAACTGAAAACAACAAACAAAAATGCAAAAAAGAATGTTTTAATGCCCAAAAAATCAGAATATGACCTTGATTAGGGACTCATTCTCCCTAGGGTGAATGGGTCTTAGGTGAGGGTTTTGAAACAATTTTTTATAGATTTATGAGTGAATTTCAGTAGTTTCTAGATTTTGGTATGATACAACAAGTTTCAGTTTTAATTTTCTATGAAATAAAGGTGAGACGTAATTACAAAATGTGACAAAATGACAACCTAGAACACCTGATTTGATATGCAATTTTGTTTTAATTTTCAAATGCAAATGAATAAAATGATAGGCAAGATGACTAATTTTTTTTATTTTTAAGATTTAAAGAATGCAAAAATATGCAATCCTAAAACCCTTAAATGAAATGCAAAATTAAATGCAAACTAGACACCCTAAATGAGACATAATTCAATTCAAAAAGATGCAAATGAATGAAAAATATAAATCTAGGGTGAAAGAGGATTCCAAAATTAGAAAATACAAGGATCAAAGTCAGGTTCACCAAAATGAAATGAAGGGGAAAATGGATGGATGATGAGGGGTTCACCACAATAACCTATTTCCCCAATTTCATTCAAAATATAAGCTATAAAATGCCAATGAAGGACAATAATCAAACTAACATAAACAAAAACCAAAAAGGTAGATCTAGAAAGGGGTAAATGATGTGTACCTTTCACCAAAATCACTTTTTGGAGCTCAATGAGGACTCATTCACCCTATGGCGAATGGGTCTTGGATAGGGTTCCTGAAAAATGCTTTATGGGTTCTCTTTTACTGTGTTTGCACTCACAAGTTCTTGATGTTCACTGTTGGACAACCAAAAATAAATTTTGTAGAGGATTTTTCATGATATGAAAACTTTTCTTGCAGCTTTGACAACTTTGCAACTTTCTTCAATTTTTCTCTCCAAAGGATCTTCAACCTAAAATCTACAATCACACATCAAAGAGAGAAAAATGTCATTTTGTTAGGGAATGGGGGTTTTCCTTGGTCAAACCCCAATTCGGTAATTAAACCTTATAATGAAATAACATGAAGGAATTATGAATGAATATCAATATGTAACAACTCACCAAACCTTGGATTACAAATCTACAAACTAGCATGAAGTGGCCTCGATGAATGTAGATCTTGAACATGAAACTTGATTAGAGATAATGTCCTTCAATTCTTGCATAGATATTGAACACTACATCACCATATTAGCTCAAACAACATGCATGATGTAAGAAATATTTGACATGATAAGAATCTTGAACGTTGCAATAATCTTCAATAAAAATATGCCCTTGAATGCCTTGAAAATGCTCTTGAATGCTTGTGATCTCATAAAATTGCTATTAGGACTTGAACACTTTAAAATATAGCTTGAAAATATTAGATGAAACTTAGTGAGATGACCTCATATTTATAAATATCACAAATTGACATTGAATTTTAGATTTGAAATCATTAAAATACCACCAAAAACATAATTCAAATTTAGGTCCTAGGAGCAAGTGAGGACCCATTCGCCCTATGGAGAATGGGTCTTAGGCCACTTTCCTAGGACACACATTACCCAATGTTAAACCTTATGTCATGGAATCTATGAATGTTGGGTTTTGTCTCTCAAAATTTGTAATTAATTAGGCTTGGATTTAAATTAAAGGGGCCAATTAAGGAAAATTAACCTCACTTTATTAATAAAGACCTAGATTAGTGTGAAAGTATAAAGGTACACCTTACAACACCAAAAACAAGTGATTTATGATTTAGAGGTTGAGAAAATGGATGTGAAAAATTATTTCCTTCATGGTGATTTGGAGGAGGATATTTATATGACACAACCATATCACTACATGGTGAAAGGTAAAAGTATTTTGGTTTAAAAATTGAAGAAATATGTGTATGGCCTAAAATAGAGTCCTAGGATGTGGTACCAAAAATTTGATACATGTTTGTTGAGTTTGAGATTTGAGTGTTCTAGATCAGATCATTGTGTTTATATAAGATTGATGGTGATCGTTTCCTATTTATTGTATTATATGTTGATGATATGTTATTTATTGGTAAAAGGAAAGGTATGAATTTAGAACCAAAGTCTCAGCTTGCAACTAAATTTGGAATGAAAGATCTTGGTGTAACTAGACATATTCCTAGGATGTAAATTAGAAGAGATGGAGTGAACAAAAAGCTCTGGATTGGCCAAAGTAAGTATGTCAATTCAATATTATAGAGGTTTAACATGCAATATTGTAGATGATTGTGTGTTCATTTTTCAACAGGAAAAAAATGATCTATTTCAAATTCTCCAACATCCCCATCAAAGATGGAAGACATGAGAAAAGTGCCTTACCAGACTGTAGTTGGAAGTTTGATGTATGTTATGGTTTGTACTAGACATTTCCCAAGTAGTGGGAGTTCTTTTCATATATATGTCTAATCCTGGTAGACTTCATTGGGATGTAATTAAAAGAGTCTTCAGATATTTGGGTGGTACATTAGAGTATTCCTTGTGTTATCATAGCAATTTGATTGAAGATGAAATTTCCCTTGATAGTCATGGTTATTTGGATTTAGACTTGGTAGGTGATGTCGATAGAAGATGATCCACTAGTGCTTATGTGTTTACTTTATTTTGTGGTGCAATTAGTTGGATGAGCAAGTGACAAGCTGTGGCTTCTTTGTCCACTACTAAAGTTGAGTCTATTGTAGCTATTCATGCTTGTAAAAAATCCATTTGGATTAAGTGGTTGTTTTCAGATATTAGAATAATAAAAAGTGTAGTGACAGTTTATTGTGACAATCAAAGTGTGATTTATCTAGTTAAGAACCCAACATTTCATGCTGAGACTAAGCACATTGGTGTACAATATCATTTTGTTAGAGATATGGTTGAAGATGGAAGGGTGAAGCTAGTTAAGGTAGAGAATTTAATGAATGTTGTTGATTCTTTAACTAAGCTTATGATCATAGAGAAGTTCAAAGTCTTTTTGCCTTTCGTTCCCTAGCAATTGAGAGACGATGTTTATACTCCCTCCCGTTGCTCTTGCAAGGTGTTTGACAAGTGGGAGATTTTTTGGGGAAAATGTGTCTCAACCTTGAAATTAAAAAAGGTTTACTATTGATAGGTGAGTGCGCAGGGGGGCGGGAGTGGGCGGCGGGGGGGAATGCAGGGGGAATCCCCAATGGGGTTCAGGGGTAGCACCCCCAAAAGCCATATTTTATTATTGTAAATATAGACCATTCATCATTAGGTCTCATATTTGATGGTAGATATTTTGTTAGCTTGTCTTGCCCTAGAAGGAAACCCTATTTTATGAGGATATTGTATGTTGTGTATTGTGATGTATTCTGAGAGTCTGATAATAGTCGTATTGCCTCTAGATCTCTGGTTGGCAATACTCCTATGAGAATCTTGCTTTGCAAGTATATTGTAATCTTCATGATTTATAAATATATTGAGAAGATTTTGTAGTGTGGGGTTTTTTAATCTTGAAATGGTTTTCACCATGTAAACCAATGTGTTGTGGCATGCACGATGTTTATGTTTATTTTTGTTTAAGTTTCTTTAACTAATATAAAGATATGTAAAGTTTTTCATTATCCTCCTCTCAAGATTATGTAGTAAGTTGTTCTACTACCTTAGCTTCCTTACACCAGGTACCTCTATATCTCTAGTAGATACCCTTGAATTTAGGATGCCCAATTTGGGTCGGAGTGCTTTTAGATTGTGGAATTTTCTTAACACTATAATTTTGTAGATTAGAGTTTCACCTTATTGCTACTGAATAGGATATTTTTAATCATTTTGGGGAGGTTAGTTCTTGTGTTGGTGGCTAGAGACTATACGTGTGTAGGATTTTTCTAGTGTTTCAACTAATCCATGTGAAATTTGAGAAAGACAATGAAACGATAAAGCAACAAAAAGATAAAAAAAACTACAACTATTATTCAAAGAGTGTCTCCAAAAAAATTATGTTTCTTTAGAGAAATCTATACTTATATCAAGGTTTTCTCTTGTCACGCTTGTTGATATGATTGTATTGGGTATTTGAAAATTTGATAGGATTTTAAAATATTACAAACACTGTATAATCAATTTTCAATTCAAAAGGATTTGTGTTATTTAGTTTTGGATTTCTAAGTATGCTTTATGTATGATACTTGTAATTGGATGGTATATATTCCTAGATCAATTCTTGTATGTTTCCTTTCAATTTTTTTTCTTCCTGCTACTTGTGACTCTATAGAAAATTAGATAAGCCTATGTCTTTGGTCCACTTGACCAATCTCAAATCATTTAAACAAATAATTTATTTTACTAATAGTGCAGGAATAAGAATTAAAGGTTGTGCATCCATAACGTTGTAATATAACTAGGGATTTATCATTAAGAGAGCTAGGAAATGAATCTACTTAATGAGGGTTATGCTCACACATTTTTATCAGATATATACAAGTTTTGAGATAGTTGGTTTTTCTTGGATCAATGACTGGTCTTGGGGTCAAGTCAATAGGTTGGGTTTGACTATCATTAAATTTTGGTTATCTATTTTGTTTGATTTCAAAACTTATTAAGGTGTAACCTAAGATTACCCTCCTAAGTTTAAGATGAGCTTGAAGAGTATGATATACAATTAACTCTCATAGAGTTCGCCTTCAATACTCCATATTATTTTGATACGATAATTTCACTCACATGATGATGAACCTAACCTTGTGAGTGATATTTCATTATGGGAAGTGGAGCTATGGTTTTGAGACCCAACACAATGGAATGAAGGAATTGGAAAGAAAAAAGGACTCAATGAACATCGTAGACTATTCATACAATATAGATAGTTGGGATAGGAGGTCAAATGAGGGGAAGAAGTATGGTTGTCTATTAATATTTGCAACTTTCCCAAAAAATGAAAAATAACTAAGAACACCTCAAAATTAGAACTTTCTTGGATCTTTGTAACTTCAATAATGTGATATGGACATGGGGGATGAAGAGAAAAAGTCAAATAGGAAATTTTGACCAAGGGAGGCCCACTTAAATATTAATTATATCAAATTATATGTAATGGAAAAAATGTAAGGAAGCTAAGGTAGCAGAACAAATTCTACATTAATCTTGAGAAGAGGATAATGCAAAACCTTACAGATCTTTACAACACTTACAAAATATTAATTAATGTTGTTTGATAAGTTTTAGCAACAATATTGATAAAACAAATAACTAAATAATTAATTAAACTGTATGTGCAGGGATGATCAACAAATGCATGAAAGTGGAGAACAAAAAGCAATATTCAAGTGCTTGTTGATGATTATTTGACCACTTTACTAATATGTCATAAAAGAGCTTGAACTAAAAGGGGAAAATTCATCGAGCATGCCCTCAGATTTCCTCATCTATCAATATTAGATCATGATGAATAGAAGCATAGACTTGTCCAAAGAGAACCCTCAATCATTCAATGAGAAGAGAACTCACATGGCAAAAAAATCGATATATTGTTTTAGCAACACTTCTGACTATAGGACTGTTGGATCAGACCAATTGTTGAGTATGTAATTGATAATTTTCTTTGATATTTGTATAGTGTGTAACTGAGTGCTAATACTAGAACATGACCATGACAATGACATGGTTCAAGTCTCTCTACCGAATCATTGGGATTGCTCACTATAGAAGTGTGACTATAACAAGGCAGATAAAAAATTCAAGGAAGTTGATGTAAAAATGTTCTTTGATTGTTGTTTGTAAGGAAAGATTTTTCAACTTCATGAACTGTATGGACTGATGGAACTCGTGCTTCTGTAGGTGATTCATGTGCATCCCCAACCATCTCTTGTACTTGTAAATGTTCTACAGATGTTAGTGTAATTATATTTGCCTGGTCTTCAACCTCAGGTGTTATAGGTTGTGAGGCATCTTGGTTGCCTATCGCAGGACTAAGTTCTGGTATGAGAGTCCCCTTTTTCAACACATATTCATGAACCTAATGCAAGAAAATAGCTAAGACATTAGAACAAAGAAGAAGAGGCTGTGCTAAATTATATGCAAAACTATAATCATGAATTGCAAAAACATGTAATTAAGCTGAATTGTTAAATTTGAAATGACATTAAAACAAACCTCATTAATTAGTTTGTGTTGGTCTATGTTCCCGAAATTTGGTGGATGAACCCCAGACTTAATGGCAGGAGCACTCGTTTCTTCCTTACTGTAATTAAGTGATCAAACAGGCCCCTCAGGTTGTCTTGGCTTGAATGCAATAAGAGCCACCAATGCAGATTGAACTACAAGGATTTGATAACATTAGGAGAAGATGCATAGCATAACATGAAACATGATATAACACTCGAAACAGTAACTACATTCTATGGAAACTAAAATTTTAGTTATAAATTATTCTATATGTCATGCAATTTCCTTTTTAGTGTTTTCAAAGCAAAAACAATGATGCAACAGACTAGACCAAAAGAAGTAATCCCAGAAGGTAAGGATAATATTGAACAATTAATTGAAGTCACAAAAAAATAAAATGGCTTGAAAGTATGCACAGAGTAAATTATATTATATAACTATTAAAATTGTTTTAATGTAAGGCTTATTTAAAATAATAGAATAAATAACTTATTAATATTTGTCACGGTTTTTGATATGATTTTAATTTAGTCATGTCAACTACTATTCAACTATTATTCCAAACATGTTGGAGCTTTCTTGCCTGAGAAAGTTTTGTCTACGTAATTTGAGTGAACTCATCTGATCTTAAGTGGAGATTATAAGATTGTAGCAAAGTAGTTGGTAGATGCTGGAGCTTTCTTGCACTGGAAAGTTTTCTTTGTCTATGTTATATCGGAGACTTAATCTGATCATAAGTGGAGGTTATAAGATTGTAGCAAAAACGTATGCTACATTTTTAAGTTTTTCCTTCTATTTTGTTTGACATATCTATTGGTTGATTCTAAGGAAGCAGCACATTCCCTTGAATGGAGTTGAAACGATATGACATGGATTGTAAATGGCAGGTTTTTTGCTATTCTCAAATGAAAGAACAGTGGAAGGCTGTGGGCAGTGGCTGATTTGAGTTGAACTTTTTGTCAGGTGCCTATTATGTCTATGATGTAAATTGCCTCTCCAATGGTCCTTATCTGGGAATGGCGGTAATATGTGGTCTAGCATCAGCTGTGATTTTGATAATTAAGGTCTCCTTCACTATTTTAGAGGCTTTACAGACCTCGCCAACTGCACCTAGAAGCCCGCGGTTCAAGCAGTCATGGGGTATTCCTGCTATGTTCTTATCCTCTATGGTGTTGACTCTTGGTCACATAGTAGTGGCATACAAGATACAATATCAGTCTCGACGGATGCTACTTCTTCAACGAGTTGATCCAGAAGCTGTAAGATATTCATCCCATATGCTGGTCATTTATTGCTAAATAATTTAGAAGAATGAAGATAACCAATCTGTGAGTGATTCCTGTCTGTAATATAATCATAGTTGCCATCTTATGTTTCAATTGAATTCTCTTATATAATTTCTTTTAATTTAGTTTGCTATACCTTTTTCTCTGAAATTTAAGTCTTCTTTGCTTGTAAATTTGACTACATTCTATTAAGATACTTTGCATTTCCAACAGGAATTCACATACTTTTTGGTGAAAGAGACCACCCTTATCGAAGCCCTGAAGAGGGTTTCCTTTTGCATGTACATTATATGTTGAAATTTTTTTTATAGCCTAGGGTTCAGATCTCATGACCAATCTTGGTTGTGAAATCAACATTGTCAATCTTGGTTGTGTTTTAGGAACAATTGGTGAGGATAAAGAAATTGTCACCTAAATTTAAGAATTTGATCGTTGATAGAGTCAACTTTGTCTTCCATTAGAAAATGACTCTTATAACAAAATAATTTTGCTCACTTCAAAATTTTGAGATGCTTTGGTTGTGCTTTTAGGCCATGAAGAAAGCACAATTTACATGTTGTCAACATTATGTAAATATTAATGAGCTCAAATATTTCCTTAACCATTCAACATATATGATAAAAAATCATCTTTAAAATAACAAAGATCTTTAGAACTTTCATTGCACATAGAGTCATGTATAACCAACCTTCTTAAATGTTATAGTTTTTTGTACAAATGAAAATGAAAGCATATAGTCCTAAGTCCTCTTATATGTGCCTAATGTCTCCAAAAATTGACTTACGATAGAAAATGATTTTTTTCTTTCATTCAATAATTACGCTGAAAGCGTTATACAGTGAAAGCAACAAAGGAATATTCGTAAAAATTTTGAAGCTTCATTGAAAATGACAGCAGGTGGAAGTATGTGCTGCTTAAGAATAACAAGCACATAAAATAAATTTTCTTTTTCTATTTTTCCAAAAAGATTTAAATTATAAACTTCCCAATAAATAGTTTTTAATTTAAATACTTTTCGATTAAAATTACAAACTAAAATATGTATGCTTAAATAGTTTTATATATATATTATTAATTAATATATATAAAAATAGTAAAAATAGGTTTTAATATATATTATTAGTTTTTAATATATTTTATTAATTAATATTATAATAAACAATGTTAAGTATTGATAACTTTCAACATTCTTTATATATATTATTAATTAATATATGTATACTAGTAGATAACTCATTTATAAGCCTCATAAAACTTATAATGTGAAGTGTATTGAAAAAGGCCTTGATCAAACATCAGAAACCTCAATTGAACCCATATGTCTATTTTGTTGATTGTAGCTCGTAATGGATAGAAGCATTGCAATAGTCATTGGACCAAGACCACAAGGTAGAGGATTAATTGATGAAACTATTCTTGAAGCCTCTTCATAGGAAACATGACCGACTAATTGGTATTCTCTTCTAGCCAAAAGTGGAAGCAATCTAGTTTTAATTTGCTATATATTAACTATCTTTTACTTACAATTTTTTTATAAAAAAGGCAGTTAGAAGGCGTCATACCTCTACTGCATTAAAGCCAAGATCAATTAGTACTGCACCGGGTTTTAGCCAATCACCACAAACCAAATTTGGCACACCCACTGCTCAACAAGAATATTTGCTTCATGAGTAGAATCTGTAGGAAATTCTTTTTGTTTTGAGTAGCTATGGTCTACATAATTTTTTTGTGGAAACAAGGTTTAAAACTTTAAATTAATACTTAAGTAAACATTGTCTACTATGTTTCAAATTTCATAGCTATTCAATAGAATATGGCCCATATTTTGATATATCAAATACTTTTTTAAGAAGAGAAAATGCAGTCCACCTTTAACCAATATGTATTTATTTACAGACTAAACATCTATACTTATAAATTTATAGATTTGTATTTTTCCAGATCTTTTTTCAGTTGAAAATAAAGATTACGATATTTCTTGTAGAGTATGTAAAAAGTGATATATGAAAATTCAAATATACCCATTTTGTCTAACAAATTTATTTTTAAGACAATTAATTATTATTGTTGTTGTCCCTTACCTTCAAAATAAAGTGTAAGTTGAAAGTCTGGCACAACTAATTCTCAAGCAAAAGTTTTTAGTATTTTAAATAACCATATAAAATTTTAAATTATCCTTTGTAGCTCAAATATGGATGCTACTCTTTGGATTGCAAATGTTTTACCCTTAAAGAACTTGCTCTTCATGTGACAATTTTTAATCAATATTGTGGTGGACACATCAGATTCAAAAAATTGATGATTCAAATTATTTTATTCCTTTCAAGGTGACCACACAATGCTCATGCATTTCTAGGATACTACAGTTATAAGCCTACTATCTAGAATCACAATTACATACTACAGACTCATCACTATGTGAACTGATATTTATCTAGGGTATTAAATGTCTAACTTAGCCATTGATGTGTATACCCTTAGCTTGCAAATCTACTTGTCTCATTTTATTTTTTGTCGACATCACTATCTTTGAATAAGTCATAACCAAATTCTAAGGTCATCTCTAACTTAACATTAACTCCAACCCTAATTAAACAGTAATCATAACCCTAATTAAATCCTAATTGAAGCCTATTTGAACCTTAATCTAAATAAACCCTAACCCTAACCCTAATTGAACCATAAACCAAACTCTAATTAAACCTTAATTGTAAACTTAATGAAAATAAGCCTAATTAAACCCTAATTATAACTTGAACTTGATCCTAATCATAACACTATTAATTGAATGTTGACCCTAACCCTAATTGAACCTTAATTCCAACCATAACACTGACTTTAATTGAACCTTGTTGTTGGGGTTAAATTAGGGTTCAATTAACATTCTAGTTAAACCCCAATTGTAAGATTAACCAAAATAAGCCTAACTAAACCCTAACAATAACTTGAACTTGACCCTAATCATAACACTAATTGAATGCTAACCCTAACCCTCATTGAACCTTAATTCCAACCATAAGCCTAATTGAACCCGAACAGTGACTTTAATTGAACCTTGTTGTTGGGGTTAAATTAGGGTTCAATTAGCATTCTAGTTAAACCCCAATTGTAAGATTAACCAAAATAAGCCTAACTAAACCCTAACTATAACTTGAACTTGACCCTAATTATAACACTAATTGAATGCTAACCCTAACCCTAATTGAACCTTAATTCCAACCATAAGCCTAATTGAACCCGAACACTAACTTTAATTGAACCTTGTTGTTGGGGTTAAATTAGGGTTCAATTAGCATTCTAGTTAAACCCCAATTGTAAGATTAACCAAAATAAGCCTAACCAAACCCTAACTATAACTTGAACTTGACCCTAATCATAACACTAATTGAATGTTATCCCTAACTAGGTAACTAAACCCTAATTCCAACCATAAACCTACTTAAACCCTAACCCTAACCCTAAGTCTCATCGAACCTTATTGTTATGGTTCAATTAGGGTTTAATTAGCATTCTAGGATGGAGATTAAGGTTAGCTTAGGGTTAGAGTTGTGAATATCTTAATACTAGCTTATAAGTTTGACCCTAACTATAATCATAATTGAATCCTAACCCTAACCCTAATTAAACCCTAATCCTAACCCTAACACTAACCATAATTAAATTCTCACTCTAACCCTAACTGTAATTCAATCCTATTGTTATGGTTGAATTAGGATTAGGTTTAAGGTTCAATTAGAGTTCTAGTATAAATCTTTGGGTTAAGGTTATTTATTTCTTGATATTAGTTTATAAATTTGACATTAATGATAAATATATTAAACAAAGAAAAGTTAGTATATATTTTTATTCATATGTGAAATTAAGTACTATTAGGGTTAGAATTATTAATATCTTAACATTAGTTTATAAATTCAGCATTAATGAAAAATATTACAAACAAATAATTAATCATAAAAAATAATTAATCAAATCACAACAATATTTGTAAAGCTTAGAAATAATTATAAAATTAAACTAAATTTTAATTTCTAAAATTTATATAGTATTTATTATCTAGTTTTGAAAAAAATCATTTAAATTATAGTAATTATCTACTACAAATAAATTAAATTAAAACTAAATTTTATTTTTAAAATAATTCAACAATTATTAATTGTAATTTTAGAATAAATTTTTTCTTTGCGTCCAAATTATTTTATTTTTTAAAATTACATTAAATTCCAACTTAAAAAAATAAAAAATTATTTTGCATGTCTATTTTTGCATTTTTTATTTCAATTAGGTATATTGTTCTTTAAATTTGAATAACCAAACATTTTGTAAATTAATAATCAAATCACCACAATGTGTGTATATATATAAATATATATTGAAAAAATAAGTATTTAAATCTAGAATTCTATTTTTATGTGAAATTAAATATTATTAAGGTAAGAATTATTAATCATATAAAAAAATTAAATCAACAAAACATTTTTAAAGCTTAGAATTAATTTTAAAAATAAATTTAATTTTAATTTTAAAAATTTATAAAGTATTTATTATCTATTTTTAAAAATAATCATTAAATTATATTAATTATTCAATACAAATAAATTAAATAAAACTACATCCTATCTAATGTATGTGGGGATTATTTACAATGCATACAATGTAAAAGGTGAAGTGGTATATCTATAATGGTTGATCATTCTATTATGTTTAAAATAATTAAATAAAACGAAATATTATTTTCAAAATAATTCAACAATAATTAATTCTAATTTGAGAATAAACTAAGAAATGAAAAAATATATAAAATCAACAGTTTTTATTTCTTTGCATCCAAATGATTTCATTTTCTAAAATCATATTAAATTCTAACTTCAAAAAATCATAAAGTATTTTACATGCTTATTTTTATATTTTTGAATTGAGTTGTGTTGTTCTTAATTTGAATAACCAATCATAAAGCAAATAAATAATCAAATCAACAAAATATTTGCAAAAATTTAAATTTTATTTTAAAATTAAACTAAATTCTATTTTCTAAAATTCATAGAATATTTATTATTTAATTATTAAATTCATAATTAATTAAATTATAATGATTATGTAATATAAATGAATTAAATATTAAATAGAAGTACATTTCCTTTTTAAATAATTCAACAATCAAAAGACTAAAATTTAAATTTAAAAGTATTCTTTATATTGTATGTTTTTTTCATTTTTACATACTAACCTTTTTATATTATAAAATTAAACTAAATTCTAATTTTAAAAATATAAAATATTTGAAGTTGATAAGTTTTAAATTTATTAATTATGATGATGTCCAAAAACTAAAAAGATTCAAAATAACCAAATAAATTAATTACAAGTGACAACACACAAAATACTAATATGAAAGTTGCATGAAATTTTATTTGAACATTTATGAATCTTTTGGTTTATATCTAATTATTTTTTTAAATGTTTAAGTTGTATACTTTATAAGTAATTGAAAAATAATAGTTTAGATTGTATATTTTGTTAATAATTTAATGATATTTGTATTGTGAGATTAAAATAATAATAATTTAAGAGTAAATGTTCAAAATTGTCATTTATTCTATTTTTTATATTTTATCAATATAAAAAAAACTTATGAATATCAATATTAGAATAAAAAACAAAACAACAATTAAAAGAAAATGTTAAAAGATCGTATATTTTAATAATTATTATCTTGAAAATTTTTAAATTAATTTTAAAAAAATCTCCATTAAAAATATTGTATGATCATATAAACAAGTAAATAAATGAACAAAATGAAAAATATAACAAGTATACAAATTTTGTAGAGCTAAAAAAAATTCTTTAAAATTGCTAAATATTTTTTTGATTATGGTCTTTGTGGCAAAAAAACCTTGAAAAGTTGCGATAAAAAGTTTATGCTTCCTGAAAATCGGCCCTTATCACTCAAAGTTTTGTAGCCAATAAAATTGAAGAAAATTAATTTTTGAAATTTGAAAAGTTAAAAATCTTGCATATTTACTTTAACTATATACAAATATTTGTCAAATAGAACATAAAAATGATCTCTCATTTGTTAACAACAAACTTATTAATCACTAGTTAAAGCACAGGTGGTGCCTATAATTTCCTTGCAGGAACTAATAATAAGTATTATAAAATTAGTGAAAGTAATTCACACCCGAAAATAGTTAGTACAAGTTATAATATTTTCATGTGTCTTCGTAAGAAGAATGCGTGATTGACAATTCTAATTATTATAAATATTTGATTAATTTGTGTACTAATAATTTGATTTGTAATTTTTTAAGATTTTAATTTTGAATTCAAAAAATATTTTATGATAATAGTTAAATTTTCTAAATTTATATTGAATATTACATTATCTAATGTAATAATCAAATAATATATTTTTATTACTCAAAATTTAAATAAATATATATTTTTAAAATAAATTAAATTTATAAATAATATAAATCTGTAAATTGATCGTATAAATTAGATGGTTTTCAAAAAGAACTAAAAATATATAAATAAATTAAGGGAACAACTACCAAAGAAGCTCAAAACATTAGGTTTTACATTTGCTAGGTCAACTTCAATTTCTTTGAACCTTCCTTTAATATATTTTTCCTCTATTCCTTCGTTGCATTCTTTATAAGAAAACGAGGACATAAATAATACCTAAAAGAGTCTATGGAGAGTTTGATCTATTTCATTTTGATGATTCAGCAAAATCACCTAAGAATCCTTAGTAAAATCATTAATTAGATTGACTTGCACAAATTTCTAAATACAATCAATTATAGAAGTAGCAACTAAAATGCCATAAAAAGAGATCTACAATATAGACTTTATCAATACTATGTACAAATTAATAAAAAAATCTAATTTATAATATATAGATATAAATATTATTAAATATTAAAATAACAATATTTAATTAATAATATGTTTTTCAAAACTCAACTCACATACTAATTTTGATATAGAAAATAATCATTTAAATTTTTTAATAAATATTGATTCATTCTTAAATATAAAGAATAATATAAATTAATATAATATGAGATTGTTGAATTACAAGTTTGAGATTATCTTTACGAATATAAGATACGACCACCTATTAAATTGAATTTAATCACTTATAAATAAAAATTAAAAAATATATTAATTATGATTATTAATTTTCTATAATAAATTATTTATTAATTAAAATTTGTATATGATAAATATTATCTAATATATAGTTAGATTGTATAGTAAATATATTGAAAATAAAAAAATTACATAAATAATTTTAAAAATATAATTTTTGGTGAGTCTTTTTTATTCATTTTAATTTTTTTATGATTTTCAATATTTATTAAAATATTATACTAAAAAATATTTTACAAGCAACTTTAACTAAACATTAAAAAATTAATTAAAAATTATACATAAACATAAAATAATGAATAAAATATTAATTGTTATAATTCCTTTTATGACAAGAACTAATAAATAAGAGATCTTATCCCTCTAGCTCATTTATTGTCCACATTAAAAAAGAACTCTTATCCCTCTTGCTCATTTATAACTCACATTAAGAAAAAACTCTTACCCCTCTCGCTCATTTATAGCTCTCATTAAGAAAGAACTCTTACCCTTCAGGCTCATTTATAGCTCACATTGAAAAGGAACTCTTATCTCTCTCAACATAATACTATGGACTGTGGACACAAAATATTGATAATAATACGTTTTTCAAAAATCAACTTACACACTAATTTTGATATAGAAACTAATCATTTAAATTTCTTAATTATTATTGCATTCCTTCTTAAATATAAAGAATTTTTTCTCAATAAACATTTTATAATATAAAGTAATATAATATGAAATTGTTGAATTACAAGAATGAGATTATCTCTAAGAATATAAGATATGGTGATCTATTAAATTGAATTTAACCATTTATAAATAAAAATTAAAAAATATAGTAATTATGATTATGAAAAAAATTATTTTAAATTATTTATTAATTAAAATTTGTATATGATAAATTCTATCTAATATATATAATTAAATCATATAGTAAATATATTGAAAATGAAAAATATACATAAACAATTTTAAAAATATAATTTTTGGTGAGCATTTTTTATTCATTTTAATTTTTTATGATTTTCAATATTTATTAAAATATTATATTAAAAAGTATTTTACAACTACTTTAACTAAACATTAAACAATTAATTAAAAATTATACCTAAACATAAAATAATGAATAAAATATCAATTGCTATAATTCTTTCTATGACAAGAACTAATAAATAAGAGATCTTATCCCTCTTGCTCATTTATTGTTCACATTAAGAAAGAACTCTTATCCCTCTGCTCATTTATAACTCACATTAAGGAAAAACTCTTACCCCTCTCACTCATTTATAGCTTACATTAAAAAAGAACTCTTATCCTTCATGTTCATTTATAATTCACATTGAAAAAGAACTCTTATCTATCTCGACTATTTATTACTCACATTGAAAAAACAGAACTCTTATCCATCTCAATCATTTATTGTCCACATGATTTTATTACTTACTCTTTCTTTCCTTTTAAAATTGTTACTCTTTCTTTGAAAATTTCTCTACAAATATGCTGTCTTCCTCAAGGCGTATCCACTGTGTTGGCCCGTCTTTCTGAAGTCAATTTTGTAATTCAATGAAGCTGCCATTCATTATCATGCAACTTAAAATCAAGTTGACATGCATTATTATGATGTAAGCAGAAAAGAAATGGAAGCAGATGCAGCAGATATTCCGTGCAGATTGATATGTACTTATATTTGGTCCAGCCAAATCTGTGTTCTTAAAGCCAACTAACAGCGACCAACTAAACAATTATGACAGGTGAGGTAATAGATGAGAAGTGCAATTTAAACAGGAGAGTTAACAGAAAAAAAAATTAAGTGTTAGTAGTTAGTATTTGTTTTAGATTATTATTGTAATTTATTTTGTTCGTGAAATATTTTTCTGGGTCAAATGAAAGGTTACATCTGTTGTGATTTTGGAAGTTTGTAGGGAGTTTGTTTGTAATTTTTATAAGCAGTTTTGTATTGTCTTTGTATTGTTCTTTGAGAGTGATCAAGATGGAATATCTTCTTTAAATTTAATTATATTGAGTTTATGTCTTTTAGGACTGCTAATTAGTTGGTTTATAACAGCATTTATGTTGATTTTCTGATGTATTTTTGTATTCTATAAATTAGTTTTTTAATAAAAAAATTCTTCCAATAAAAATAACTGTTAAATAATTAATTTAATAATAATTTTGTAAAGGTAAATCATAGAAAAGAATTCACAAGTAGGAATGGATTAAGTAATTTCATATTATTGTGTTGAATGCAACTCATAAATCAATGTAGTTATAAGCCAACAATCTAAGGTCTTTCACTAAATAATCAAGCAAACAAATGGATTGCTCAAGTAGCAATTTGTCTTGACTGGTTTGCAGTTTGCAAGCACAAAACTTAGTTGGTACATGGCTATGACTCTTAGAGCAACCTTCTAAACTAAGTTCTAACTAGTATGCAATTATGTTTTATTTTGAATTAAATTGCCTCTAGAAACCCTAATATTTTATTGATAAAAGTGATCTTATTTAGGGGTCATGCCCATCTCATATTATATCAAAAAATATTTTTAACAAAGTACAAATGCCTTGGGTAAAGAAATAGATAACGTAACTAGCTAATTTTTAATTGTTTTATTAAAAATTCAACATTTTTATAGTAGGCAAAGGTAGGGTTTTTGAAGGAGTCCTAACCCTTTTAACCCTTTTAACAAATAAGTAAGATCAAATAAAGAAGTCCAACCCAATAACAAAGAGCAACAAGGAATTAGTAGCCTTACCACTACAAAACAATATATCAACTAGGGGAACTAAGCACAACTAACAACAAGCATATAGTCCATAGACCACAAACATCAACAAAATCAAGGTGTTGTGAAATAAAATTATTCTAGGGGCATTAAACAACCCCATTGGACAAATCCTTCAAGATATTCTCCTTCTTGGTTGGTCAACCTTCATTTCCATTTGTAGAAATAGATTGGAAATTTTATTTTCTCATTGAATTGTTTTTTAGGGACCAACCCTTTCGTAGAAATAGTTATAGGATGACTAAGCCAACTCCCATCTATAAACATAATCTTATTTTCCTTTAGAGAAGGCCTTAAGGGCATATGTTGGCTTTCACTATAAGGGTTGTTGGCTTTTTCACAAGGCTTTGGATACTAGGGGTTGATCCCTACTAACAACACCTAATTTTAGTGCAACAAAGTCCTCAATGGTAACCGAGTAAGTGCACCAATCTGTGACACAATTTTGGCTCTTAAGATGCCACTTTTTTTCTGAAATCAAGAAAATCTGATTTGCACGAGAAAATAAAGAAAGTTACGCTCAAAATTTCAAGATGCAACAAGAAAAAAAGTTGAAGTGCTCCGAGTCTAGTTTCTAAGCTACTATTGTTTTTTGAAATTAATGAAAATTAAGGGTCTCAAAAAGGGGGGGGGCCAAAATAGGTCCTGTTTTTATCAAAAAAAATAGCATAGCGCCTGAGGGCTCCCTCCTTTTTGGTTAACTTTTTTTTAGAATTTCAAAAATCCCAACAATGAGAAATTAGCTAACACCATGTAGTTTATCCTCCTTCTTTCGGATAATTTTTTTAATGAATATATAATATTTTATGAATTTTCAAAGTGGACACATCCTGAAAAGCTAAAATTTGAGTGTGCTCCCCCCGCAAATTTTTTGTAAACTAATCGAAAATTGATTTTATTTTTTTCATCATGTGTAGAATGGAGTCTAGTTTCAAAAAACATAATTTGTTTCATGTTCTGATGAACGTGTAAAAATCTATCCTAAACCTAGCACATGTTGGTTTTTGACCAAAAACGAAGGCATTTACAATAGAAGCCATGGATCAAAACCTTAACTAAATCAAAATGAATTTTTTTTTATATATTTAGATAGCTGAGATAGAGGTTAACGCTATCACATTTTTTTTTTATAAACTTGCATTGAAAGACGTGCAAATGAGATGGGGAGCACGGTCGAAAATATGAGAAAATTTAGCAAATCCTGTTAATTAACACGTATAAAGCAAGTCTTTTGGCGAGCACCAAATTTGGCGCTCACCAAATGACTCATCACATTTGGCATGCACCAAATGTGACGAGTGATTTGGCGTGTGCCAAATGTGATGAGTCATTTGGCGAGCGCCAAATGGCCTGCTTTGCACATAACTAGATTTTCGCTTTCTCTGTCAGGGAAACTATATACATTAAATAAACATTTAAGTATAAGTTGACATTTACATATGGACATTTACTTTCTTATACTTTAAGTTATATTTCATGTATATATAGGCAGGATGTTTGAGAGTGGTTTCAGATCTCTAAGAGTTATAATGCAAATTCTAGTTTTTGGAAGATCTTAAAAATTTTAGACTTAGTAAAATTTTAGTAATCAGCATGTCAAATTTCAGTAATCAGGAGGTCAAATTTTAGTACTCAAGAGGTCAAATTTCATCTCTCTCTCTCTATCTCACTCATTTTCATCTCTTATTCTCTAGACCTCTCTCTCTCACTCACTATCTCCATCCCTTTATCTAACAATATCTTCCTTGAGCTCAAGAACTATGTCTCTACATGTCCATCTCTCTCTCCTTCCCTCCCTCCCTCTCTAATTTTCTCTATCTCCCTCTCTCTCTCCTTCCCTTTCTACTTCTCTTTATCTCACCTCTTTTTCTCCCCCTCTCTCTCTCCCTCTCTCTTCCTTTCACCCACCTTTGCTCTCTACTTCTCTCTATCTAACCTATCCCTCTATACATCTCTCTCTCCCCCCTCCTTCCATCTCAATCTATCCACCTTCCTCCTTATCTCTCTAATTTTAAGCTCCATCACACATCTCTATCACCCATCTCACTTCTCTATTTCCCGTTCCCTCTCTACTCTCTTTCTCTCTATCTCACCCCTCTCTCCCTACCTATTCATCCCTCATCTCTCTTATCTCTCTCACCTCTCTCTCTCCATCCCTACCTCTTCCTCCCTCTCTCCTTCCCTCTATTTTTCTCTTTATCTCCTCCTCCTCTATCTACCTAGACCTCTCTCTATTTTTGTCTCACCTCTCTCTCCATCCCTACCTCTCCCTATATCTCTCCTTTCATATCTACTTCTCTCTACCTAGTTGTCCCTCTATACCTATTTCTCTCTCCCTCCTTGCCTCCTCTCTCTCAATATCTCCACCTTCTTTCCCTCTCTAATTCTCTCTCTATCACCTCTCTCTATCTCTCTCCTCCCTCTCTACTTTCTCTATCTCTCCCTCCCTACCCCTCTTTCTATCTCTCCTCTCTCCCTCCCCCTCTTTCTATATCTCTTTGCCCTCTCTCTACCTATATCTCTCTCCTTCTATCTATCTCAACTATCCATCTTTACCTATCCATCCCTCCTCTCTCTCTTCCACCAAAATTCACTCTACATCTCTACCTAGCCTACCCCTATATACCTTGTTTTCTCTCCCTCTATCTTACACCTCTACTTCTCTCTATCATCTCTCCCTCTCCCTCTTCCCTCTTTACTTTCTTTCTCTCTATCTCAACTC
>CM021100.1:476542706-476747847 GCA_007115665.2 Sequoiadendron giganteum | reverse complement strand
AAGGGTTAAGGGTTGAGGGTAGAGGGATTAGGAGGGTATGGGGGTTGAGGGATTAGGGTTTAAGGGTTAAGGATTGAGGGTTGGGGGATTAAGAGGGTATGGGGTTGATGGATTAGGGTTTAAGGGTTGAGGGTTGAGGGTTGAGGGTTGAGGGTTGAGGGATTAGGCCTCACTTATCTCACAATCCCTCTCTGTCAGGCCTCACTTACCTCCCACCCTACTTTCTTAGGTCTCTCCTTCCCACCCCCTCTCACTCACTCCCTCTCTCTCTCTTAGGTCTATCTTTCTCACACACTCACTCACTCCCTCTATCTCTCTCCCCTCTAACCTAAACCCTAAATCCTTAACCCTTAAACCCTAAACCATTAAACCCTCTACTCTCTACCCTTAACCCTCCCTCCCTCTATCTCTCTCCCTCCCTCCCTCTCTCTCTCTTTCAAGTCTCTCCATCCTACCCCCTCTCCCTCTCACTGGCCTCTCTCTCACTCACTCAATCCATCTATCTCTCTCCCATCTCCCTTAAACCCTATACCCTCAAACCAATACCCTAAACTAGGTCCTCAACCCTATACCTTCAATTCTCAACCATCTACTCTATACATTGGATCCTCAACCCTCATCTATCTTTGTCCCTCCCTCCTCTTCTCTCCTTCTCTATCTCACTTCTCCCTCCATCTCTCCCTCCATACCTTCTCTTCCCTAATACCTCCCTATACCCTCAACCCTTAAAACCTTAAACACTCAACCCTATACCCTAAACCCTCAACCCTCAACCCTTAAATCCTAAACCCTTAAACCCTCTACCCTTTACCATCTACCCTCAACCTGATAACCTCAACCCTAATCCCTCAACACTTAAACCCTTAAACCCAATTAAACTCTCTACCCTAATCCCTATATTAGGTATGTCACTCACTCACCCCCTCTATCTCTCTCCCATTCCCTCTCCCACTCCCTCTCTCTCACTCTATCCCACTCTGTCTTTCTCCCTCTCTCTCTCCCTCTCTCAAATATCTCCCTCCCACTCTCTCTCTCTCCCTCTATCTCATGTATCTCCCCCAACCCCCTTCATCTCTCTCGAATCCCTCTATCCCACCCTTAACCCTTAAACCCTCTACCCTCAACCCTTAACCATCTACCCTTAACCCTCTACCCTCTATCTCTCTCCCACTCCCTCCCTCTCTCTCTCTCTCAAGACTCTCCCTCTCTCAGGTCTCTCTCTCTCACTCATTCCCTCTCTCTCCCCTCTCCCCTAAACCCTCCTTAACCCTTAAACCCTAAACCCTTAAACCCTCTACCCTCTACCCTTAACCATCTAACCTCTATCTCTCTCCTACTTAATCCTTCTCTCTCTCAAGACTCTCCCTCCATCCCAAATTCTCTTCCCTAATCCCTCAACCCTTAAAACCTTGAACACTCAACCCTACCCTAAACCTTCAACCCTCAACCCTTAAATCCTAAACCTCTAAACCCTCTACCCTCTACCCTCAACCCAATACCCTCAACCCTAATCCCTCAACCCTTAAACCCTTAAACCCAATTAAACTCTCTACCCTAATCCCTAAACCCTTAACCCTTCAACCCTCATCCCTCAATCCTCTACCTTCAATCCTAAACCCTTAACCCTAAAACCTCAACCCCTATACCTTGTACCCTATATGTTGGACCTTGAACCCTAATCCATCAACCCTATACCCTCAACCATCTACCCTCATCCTTAAAATCTTGACCCTCAACCCTTAAACCCTAAACCATTAAACCCTTAACCCTCAATCCTCAACCCTGAACCCTTAATCCCTTAATCCTCAACCCTTAAACCCTAAACCCTGAACCCTTATACCCTCTACCTTATACATTAGACCCTCAATGCTAATCCTTCAACCATATACCCTTAAACCTATACCCTAAACCCTCTACCCTCAACCCTAAACCCTTAAACCTTCTACCCTCTACCCTCTACCCTCTACCCTCAACCCAATACCCTAAACCATCAATCCTATACCATAAATTCTCAACCCTCTATCCTATACATTAGATCCTCAACCCTCATATATCTCTATCCCTTTCTCCTATTCTCTCCTCTCTATCTCACTTCTCCCTCCATCTCTCCCTCCATCCTTCCCTCCCTCTCTACCCTAATCCCTCAACCCTATACCCTCAACCCTTAAACCCTTAAACACTCAACCCTCACCCTGATACCCTCTTCCATCTACCCTTAGCCCTCAACCCTTAAACCCTCTCTCACTCTCTCCCACTCTGTCTTTCTCCCTCTCTCTCTCTCCCTCTCTCAGATATCTCCCTCCCACTCTCTCTCTCCCTCTATCTCATGTATCTCCCCCCACCCCCTCCATCTCTCTCAAATCCCTCTATCTTGAGTACTCCCTCTCCCCTGAGTACTCCCTTTCCCTCCCACCCCCTCTCTATCTCTCAAGTCTCTCTCTCTCTCTCACTCCTTGTATCTCTCCCATCCCTCTATCTCTCACTCCCTTTCTCTCCTACTCTCTTAGGTATCTCTTTCCCACCCCCTCTCTCCCACTTTGTCTCCCTCCCACTCCCTCTCCCTTAACGCTCTCTCTCACTCTCTCTAGATTTGTCTCTATGGATTAGGGTTTAAGGGTTGAGGGATTAAGCCTCACTTATGTCACAATCCCTCTCCGTCAGGCCTCACTTACCTCCCACCCTACTTTCTTAGGTCTCTCCTTCCCACCCCCTCTCTCCCACTTTGACTCCCTCTCTCTAAAGTCTCTCCTTTTCAGAGGAACATATTTGGCGCTCGCCAAATTTGGAGAGCGCCAAATGGGTTTTACCTTGAAACGGTAAAAATAAGGGTTGACCCCATGATTCAGGCCCACACTCTCCTGTGTTTGTCTGGTTCAACGCTTTATCCGAGTCAGAAACGCCTTTTTTTTTCTGTAGTTGACTTCATATTGTACCAATCTATGCTTGAGCCATCACCTTTTTTGCCACCAATCTGCATGGCAGACAATGAAGAAGATATTTTGAAGTTTCTACATCATTTTTCATTATCTGAGGTAATATATTCATTTTGGTAAATTGAAATGTTTTTCTTTAGTATATTTGTTTTTTTTTGACAATATAAACTAAATTTCCTGAATGATTTTATTAATCATAACAATTGGACTTAGAATTCAACATTGAATTAGATGGGATTTGCATAAAAAAGTTTAATTTTTAGATTTGAATAAAAAAGTTCAATTTTTATGAGTTTGAAGAACAACAAAAATAAAAAACACGAAATTTACTTAACATAAATTTACTTATGAATTCTATTTGCATTGCTTATAGTAGTCCATTTCCAGCATGGCTAGTGGAATTCACTGTATTTCATTCTTTTTCTAGCTAATTTAGAAAACTTTTATTTTCATCTAATTTGGAAAACCTCATTGCCAAAGAAATAGTGAATAATGATAAGATATAGCATCACAAACCCTTCTTTGAATCCATATTCTTCATGACTTTGTTGACAATCAAAAATTTGGTTTTGAGAAAATAAACACAAGAGTCTCTAGTTTTCATTTAGGTGGCAGCAATTTATACCCTAGGTTTGTGATTCTCATTGATTTGTTGTATTGAATGGTTTCCACCCCTCTCTGCATCAATTTTTTTGTAAAATGCATTACTTACTTTTTTTCTATGTGTGTTTGTGGACATGTAGCATTCAAGGTCATGCCGAGGAAAGGACCGAAGCCTCTAACACCAGAAGAGCGTGCAGTTAAAAATGCAAGGAGAAGAGAATCAAAAAATGTAGCTTGTGAAGCAAAGGAATTGCAGCCCATACAACCACAAACTTATGTGCAATCTAAGAGAGATGTCAAATTGGCAAAACAAAGGGCACGAATGAGGAAAGTTCGTGGAAGTACAGGAATGAATACAAAAGTTGGGGGCACATCATCAACCATGGGTGAAGCTCAATGCACATCTTTAGTTGAAGACACATTGACAACAACATGTGGTTTTGCAGGTACATCGGAAATCACATCTCCAATTGAAGACACACTATCAAAAACATTGAGTTTTGAAACTACATCAGCAAACACATCTCTATTTGAAGGAACTCCACAAACGACATCTCAAGTTGGAGGTACAACATTGTTTACATGTCAATCTCAAGGCATGTCATCAATTGCACCTCCAATTGAAGGTACACGATCTATCCCCGATGTTGTTGACCTTCCCAATATTGACACAAATTTACATTTGAGAACTCCTCCTAGAGTTTTGCATAGAAAACCTACATTTTTGATTGATATTGATTCCAATGTTTTGAAATGGATGCCTAATAAGATTCCAAAACATACATGTCAAAGATATGCAGAAAGGATATGGAGTTTGTTTTTTGTGAAGCTAAGTGAGGGTGGAAGATGCCAACTATTTGTTGAAATGATGAGGCAACTCAAATTTAGGCCCACCATGAAGGCTCTTGGGCTAAGAGTTTTGAATGACTCAAGTGAAAATTCCATTGTAAGGAACTTGATGAGTGCATACCAGAGCGTGGGTTCCACCTCACACACGAAGGATAGTTGTGCCACACGACATGTGATGACAACAACACTGTTAAGCAGTCAAACAAGGAACAAGGTGAACCTTACAAAGGCAAGTAAGTCTTTGAAAATAAGTAGATCATCTCTAATGAGAGCCAAAGGAAGGTGTGAAAGAGTGGAGGATCCAAATGGCAATCAGTTATGGGCATTTTTGAGTAGAGTGCCACAGAAAGACACAAGAATTGCTCAAGGCTTGAGATCTTTAATTGTGAATTATTGGAAGGATAACACAAGGACCTCTCCTAATCAAAGAGATGTTGTAAGAAGGAGAATTGGTAATATAAACTGTGAGCCACATCCAATGCATTATTTGGATACCACTCAAACCCAATTTTTTGCTAATTTTGTACAAAAGTTTCCTGAAATTAAAATATGTCAAAGGTATTTTGAAATGCTAAAGCCTTTTTATGTCAAAATAAATCACACACGCACTACTTGTTGTTGTAGGGTTCATATTGATTTTTCTAACTATTATGATGTTTATCGATGTATATGTGTAGATATGCATACTGACAATGTTTTGCAGGAATGTAACATAATGCCTCCACCTAAATCGTCAAGGAAATTTTTGTCTTCCATTTTATGTGAAAGAGAGGATGGTCAAATTTTTTACAAAAAATCATGTTTGGATGGCACATGTGATCATTGTGGTGGCATGCAACATTTTCCAATTTGCCAACACATGGCTAGTACACACACAATTGGAGACAAAATTGTGGAATTTGGCAAATATACGACTGTGGCATACAGTCTAAAAGATGGGAAAGAAGCAAAGAAGTGTGAATTGGTTAATGATAAGATTCCAGTGTATCAGTTTATGGGCATTTTTCGTGATCGGGTGGTTTATGATTATGCAATGCATACACACAGAGCACAATGGTTGGACTCACAGTTCAAGTTATGCAAGGACACATTTCCACTTCGTCATATCGTTTCAGTTGTTGACTTCACTGAGAACTACACACTACAACCACAGAACGAGGTGCAATCACAGTACTACAACTCTGTGCAGGTTTCTATATTTGTACATGTAGCATTCATTCATGCAAATGATAGTACAGAGGAAAATAGGAAAGTATTGAGGCAGTATCACTTTTACATCAGTGATGATCACACACATTCTACAGAGTTTGTTCAAGGTTGCTTTTATATGTTCTATGCTAATCTGGCTAGCAAGGGCATACCATTTATTCAACATATCATATGGTCAGATAATTGTACATCACAATTCAAGAATGCCAGAATGTTTTACTGGTTGAGCAGGATGCATAGGATTAGTGGTGTTCAACATATGTGGAACTTCTCAGAGGCCGGGCATGGAAAGGAGGAGCATGATGGAGCACGTGCATGTATCAAAAGAGCCCTAGCACAAGAAGAGTTAAAGTACACAAACAGTGTAAATTTGACAGATGCAAGATCAATTGTCCAGTGGTGCAATGGTTTAATGGGTCTAGGTAGTGAAGGCAATTCTTTAGTTCGTAGATTTTTTAATTTAGTAGATGATACTAACATTGCAAAATATGAGGATTGTTGTACACTAATAGGATCGAGCGAGCTACACTCTTTTAGAAGCTCCAATGCAGGTACATGGACTATCCATACAAGGAAGATGGCATGCTTTTGTTATGCATGTACACTTCAATCATGGAATGATTGCAATTCAACAGAGTGGGTTGATGAATGGTCTATAAGAAGTCTAACCCCACTTGACACTTATCAGCTCCCGACGGCTCTACAAATCACGGAGATGCAATCATCCATTGACTTTGATCATGTATCGGACCTACTAGAACCAGGTAATATATCTTACAAGTTTTATTATGTTGCTCAGTAAATAAATCTAACAAGATGAACACATCAATGCAAGGCACGTTTATGCAGTAATTGCAGATGAAGACAATGAAGAGGGTACAGATTATTACCTGGGCCGTTGTATCGAGGCCAAAAATAAATTGGAGTCCCTAGTTATAGACGGAGAAAACATAAAATATCCTACAGGTTCGGTGGTTGTTACTGGAACATGGCTTCGAAGGTATCCAATTAAGAATGTTGCAGTTTGGTTGTTTGAGGACTTTGATACGCATCAGAAAATTCTTCAGTATTCGAAACCTTTTTGTCGCCACCGACGTTCATTTGATCAAATATAAGGGTAAACTTGCAAACAAGAACTTGTGGAAAGTGCGTGAGTCTGACCACGAGGAAATACTCGACACAATAAAGACTAGAGCAGACCCAGATGGTTCCTTGGATTGATTTGTAAGTATGCACATTGAATTTGTAAAGCCATGTTATTGATCACTCTTTTGGACCAACACCTTGCAATAAGGCTTTTTCACGATTACTGTTTGATGTCATATGCATTTACGACTGTCATTGATCCTTTTTTGATTGTGACTGCAGGTAATAATGAAGTTTGTCAAAGTATATAAGAAAAGAACAACATTGGTTGCTGGTGCAAGTGTTCAATGGTATGAGAAACATCAGTTGCTAGTGCATTTTCTGGTTGTTAATCTTCTCTTTCTTTTCCATCTCTAGATTTATCGGATTGTTATATGCTACATGTTTTATGTTAAGCCTCTCAGTGATATATTTGAAATTTATACTTAGGGTCATCGAGAGATGATAAAGTAGCGAAGGGGCACATCACCATTGTAGGACCTTCAATCGACCTCCTTATCTAGCATGCATGAAGGTGATAGTAGGTCTCATCAGCTGTATAACTGACATGATTTAGTTATTGCTCTTTTAATGATTTTTATGTGTCTATGTCTAAGATTAAGAGGCTTTTGCAGGTTTTTTGTGGACCAAATTCCTATGATACTACACAACCACAGAGAGGCTACTACCCATGTGTTTCATAGGGAGTAGGTGATGTACATGTTTTGAACCATTTTGGAATGCAAATAGTTGGGCCAGCTGAGGTGGAATGGAAAAAAGAAACTGGGCAACAACTCCTTTTGTCCTTTTCTCAAGTACAATATATTTCATGATTTGTGTTGGAAATGGGAGAATTATTTCCCTGCATGTATTGCTACAAGTATTGACAAATGGGAGGATTTTCAAGATGTTCTTCTATCACTATTGTAATATTTGTCATTGACTTACTATATTTTTTTAAGACTCCACATTCATAAGGACCTATTGTTGCATACACAACCATAGCTCTTGGAGTCTTTAGACACTGACTGACATAGACTTGATAGTCATAGGACATTGAATGTGGTGAGTGAATTTGATTGTCAAGCACTTTATAATCATACACTCACTGTACTTAACAACTGATCACTACTCATTTCTAATCTGTCCTTTTCATTTGCACATTGCCATGTACAGTGACCCTTCATAGTTCCCTTGTGTTCATACATTCATGATGCTTGTCTTAATGAATAACCTTCCTTTAAATCTATTGTCCTTTGATGAAGTGACAAGGTAGGGGCAGTGTATGCCTTAGAGAAATCGATGCAACCTAGTTCATCTCAAACATACCTTAGGGTATGACATTCAACAAAACAACTACTATGGTTCAATCGACTCAATCCCTCAAGGGTGCAAAGTGCAAAAGGGAAAAAATATTTGATAGGGTATTACTCATAAATCATGGTAATTACAAAATATCTATCTGAACCTATGAGTTCACGTTGGGCCCCTCTACAATAACCTTTCTCGGTTTTTTCTATTTCGGAGGCTTTTTCCTATGGTGGCGAATTTTCACTCGAGGAAAAAGTTGTCAAATGCAAGTAGTTGAAAGTAAAGTGGTGCAACTTTCATTTTGTAGCTCGTGTGACCAAACAAACTGTTCCAATGCATCCGGGTGGGTACGTTTATGCTAGGAATGGTCCTCTTTCACACCTAAACACGCGGAATCGCTCCGAGCTACGTTCAACTGGATCGATCCCTTAAGGGGCCAAAGTGCAAAATGGCTATGAAATTCAGCATGCTATTAATCAGACATCGTCATGCTTAGAAAATTCTCGTCTGAACCTATGAGTTCACATTGGACCCCTCTACAATAACCTTTCTCATTTTTTGCTATCTTGGAGGCTTTTTCCTATGGTGGCGAATTTTCACTCGAGGAAAAAGTTGTCAAATGCAAGTAGTTGAAAGTTGCAAAGTGGTGCAACTTTCATTATGCAGCTCATGTGACCAAACAAACTATTCCAATGCATCTGGGTGGGTATGTTTACGCTAGGAATGGTCCTCTTTCATACCTAAACATGCGGAATCGCTCCGAGCTACGTTCAACCGAATCGATCCCTTAAGGGGCCAAAGTGCAAAATGGCTGTGAAATTCAACATGCTATTACTCGGACACCGTGATGCTTAGAAAATTCTCGTCTAAACCTATGAGTTCATGTTGGGCCCCTCTACAACAACCTTTCTCGATTTTCACTTTTTCCTATGGTGGTGAATTTTCACTCGAGGAAAAAGTTGTCAAATGCAAGTAGTTGAAAGTTACAAAGTGGTGCAACTTTCGTTCTGCAGCTCATGTGACCAAACAAACTATTCCAACGTGTCCAGGTGGATACGTTTACGCTAGGAATGGTCCTCTTCCACACCTAAACACGCGGAATCGCTCCGAGCTAAGTTCAACCGGATCGATCCCTTAAGGGTCCAAAGTGCAAAATGGCTGTGAAATTCAGCATGCTATTACTCGAACACCATGACACTTAGAAACTTCTTGTCTAATCCTACAAGATCATGTTGGGCCCATCTACAATAACCTCTCTTGGTTTTCGCTATTTCGAAGGCATTTTCCTATGCTGGCGAATTTTCACTCGGGGAAAAAGTTGTCAAATGCAAGTAGTTGAAAGTTCCAAAGTGGTGCAACTTTCGTTCTGCAGCTCGTGTGACCAAACAGACTGTTCCAATGAGTCCAAGTGGGTACGTTTACATTAGGAATGGTCCTCTTTTGCACCTAAACACGCAGAATCGCTCTGAGCTACGTTCAACCGGATCGATCCCTTAAGGGTCCAAAGTGCAAAATGGCTGCGAACTTCAACATGCTATTACTCGGACATCGTGGTGCTTAGAAACTTCTCATTTGATCCTATGGGATCATGTTGGGACCCTCTACAATAACCTTGCTCGGTTCTCGCTATCTCAGAGGCTTTTTCCTATGGTGGCGAATTTTCACTCAAGGAAAAAGTTGTCAAATGCAGGTAGTTGAGGCATATTATCAAACAATTCACTGCCTTGTCTATGGCTTGTCATGGCATTCCATCACCATGAGACCACTTTTCTTTGAGGCATTTTTTGAAAAAATTCAATGGCTTGCCTATGTTATTACTTACTACTATGCTTTCCTAGATTTTTTCCAAGCATCCATAGCTTGTTCGAAAGCATCTATTTTAGGCTTTTAGCCATAGCAAGAAGGCAATGAACTATTTGATAAAATGCTTTGGTAGACATATATGAAAAATGTCGTAGCATAGACAAGGGAATGAACTATTTGGAAAAATGCCTCAAAGAAATGTGGTCTTATGGAATTCCATGACAAGCTGAAGCAATTGGCAGCTGCTCCTAGTTATTAGTTATGCAATGTGAAGTAATTGCATAACTGCTTAGGTTGACTTTGTCAAAAGCTATATTGTAATTGAAATTTTCTCATCTATCAACATCTAGTTATTTGTTATGCAATGTGAAGTGATGCTTTGAGTTTGAAAGATGTGCAATGCATGAATAAAAACTACAAAAATCTATTTTCTACATTTCATTAGTTAAACTCTTTATTTTATTTTCTCTCTATATCTCTATGCTATGGAAATGCCTTTCGATTTCAAAGAAGATAGTTTTTATCTCTTGTTATACAATTTTTTACGTTTTTTTATCTCTTGTTATAAAAAGGAGCAGATATACAATGTTAAAGAAGAGTGAAAGCACAACTAAATTTATCATTTCAAAGCAATTTTTTTGATGCATTTTTTCAAATAGTTCACTGCCTTCTCTATGCCATTGCTTACTATTATGCTTTTGATATATTTTTCAAAGCATCCATAACTTGTTCAAAATCACTTGTTTTAGGCTTTTAGCCATAGCAACAAGGCAGTGAACTGTTTGAGAAGATGCTTTGGTAGACATGTATGAAAAATGTGGTAACATAGACAAGGCAGGGAACTATTTGAAAAAATATCTCAAAGAGATTTGGTCTCATAGAATGCCATGATAAGAAAATGCAATTGGCAACTGCTCCTAGTTATTAGTTATGCAATGTGAAGAAATTGCATAACTGCTTAGGTTGACTTTGTTCAAACTATATTGTAATCAAATTTTTGGCATCTATCAGCATCTACTTATTACTTATGCAAAGTGAAGTAATGCTTTGACTTTGAAAGATGTGCAATGCAATGTAATCAATGACATGAATATAAACTACAAAAGTCCATTTTTTATAATTCATTAGTTAAAATATTTATTGTATTTGCTCTCTATATTTCTATATGCTATGTAAATACCTTGCAATTGTATTTAAAAGGCTTAATAGGTCAGTTAGGTGGTATTTGAAAAATCAAGTTGTGAATGAATGGTAATTAAGAGCAAAATTGGCAAATTGCCATCTTAGAAGTCTAACAAAGGGTGGTTATGGTGGTTGATCGGCTCAAGGGGTAGTTGGAAGGTGGTATCAAGATATATTGCTGTAATACCCCGAGTTGAGGGTTGATTTTGTTCAATTTCTAATAACAAAATATACTTGAAAATGTTGATCACTGGTTTTCTTTGTTTTCTTGAATTTTCTTTGCCTTGCACAAGCCCATACAAGTCTATCATGACTTGAGGCTTTGGATACTTGATTGCATATTTTTTTACTCTCTTTGCATCTATTCTGAAGGTTTAAATCCACCGTTGGTGTGTGTGGGATCAGCAAACTTGGTTATTGCTATGTTTTCTGTGTTAAGGGTTTTGAGGGCAACACCATGACACATTAGCCAATCCACCTACTGTTCTGACCCTGTTGCTTAGTGGATTGGCCTGTACCATGATTAGTTTGGTGTATGAATACTTTGGAGGCTGAGAGAATCAATAAAATCATTGGGGTGTGAAGTTCTAATGTTGATCAGGGGTGTTTCCACCATGAAAGTAAGGAACTCAAGTACTGAATCTGAGAAATACTAAAAGGAATGGGATTATGAGTGTCCTTTAAGTTAGGGCAGAGGTATTGTGTGGTGTTTTCACCTTTGGAAGGATTGGGGGAGGTCTGGAGTTATGAGTTTCTTTAAAACCCTTGTTTTTGTGAAGGTTTAGGACGGTTCGTGAGTAGAGGAATAGAACAAGTTCTTGGGGATCTTAAAATGGGAGAATCCTGAGTTTGGCGAGCATCTCTAAGACTGTTTCAAGTTTCCTTGGTTTGGAGGTGAGTTTGTGAGGGGGTTCCTTTGGAAATTAGGCCTAATTGTGAAGCCTAGAGCGAGGGAGGTGTATTGAAAGTTCATGTTGGTCCAAAAGAGTTACTATTGGTTTTAGCATATGTTGTGTAACCCTAAAAAGGGTATCTTAATCCACCTTTAAATGGTGAGGTGTTTTGGAAAGGTTGGGAAAAATTAGGCTTGGACCGGGTTTTGAGTTTGGTGCATGAGCACCTACACCACATCATCAATTTTTTTTTATTTGAATACATAAATAGGGAAATGTTAGTGTTTTTAGGTTTATTTTGTCTAATAAGCTTTAAGAGATCAAACATAATGCAAATAAAGGGTGTTTTGTGTCTTAGAAGTCAATTAGAAATCATATAAGTTGTAAAATGCTGACAAAGCAACTTTAACACAAACAAATGTAATTAAGGGACCAACTGATCCCAACGTTGGTTATGGGAATTAGGGAGAATATGGTTGTTGGAAAATTATTTAAAAATCCTTACCAAGGCTCGAATGAGAGAGTGGAAGAAGTTTTGTAATAATTTTACTCAATAAACACCACAGTTATTTTCTTGATCTTTTTGAGTGTTGTATGGGCACATACAGGTTCTTCATGGTCTAATAATTTTAGAGGATGTTTCTATATGTTTTCTAATTCATTTATTTTTTATTTGGTGTCTTAACTCTTTGTTTGTAGAGAGAACCAACACAAACAGTGACTGTCCCAGTGTTGCTGAATCAAGGGTTTGAGGGGAAATTTGTGATGTAACAATCAATCCACTTGTTGTTTGCTACTGTATCTTAGTGGATTGATTGAAAAAATGTTATAATAAGTGTGTAAAATCATTTTGGAATAAGGAGTCATAATTATGTGGTGTTTTTGTGACTGTTCTAAGACTGAACAAGGGTTTTCCAACATGGAAGTGAGGAACCAAAGAGAGGTTTTTGAGAATTAATGCCTATAAGGGTTATGTGAGGGTCTGATGAGTCTGTCTAGAAGTAGTTGGAGGTTTTTGGGGCTTTGGAAGTGTTGAGAGAGGTCTGGAGTTGTATGTTTCTTTAAAACCCTTGATTTTGTGAAGGTTTTGGAGGGTTTCTTGGGTTTTGTGAGTTAGAGGCTCTCTAGACACAAACTAATGACAAAATTTGAGGTTTGGCACCATGACCTAAGACTGTCCAAGGCATTTGGATAGATACCTAAAGTTGGAAGGGTGGTCCCTTTGGAAAAAAAGGGCTAATTATGAACCAAAATTGAAGTAGGTGTGTTGAAAGTCTATGTCGGTCCAAAAGAGAGACCACTGATTCTTTGGTATGTTGTGTAGCCCTGAAAAGGGTATCTCAATCCATCTTTTAATTTTCTAATGTTTTGGAAAGTTTGGGAGAAATGTGGCTAAAACTGAGTTTTGAGTACTACAAGAATAACTAGTCACAAATGTGAGTTTTGGAAACCTTGATGAATCTAACTTAGGGATTGTTTTCAATTGATTCAATTGTCATTGTATGAATGTTGATGGTCTTTGTAGGGCCTTGGTGGAGTCTTGTTGTTCATTTTCAAGGTTGAGGAGTTGAGACCCTTGAGGGTGGGTTGATGCCTATTAGGCTGAATCATTATGAAGAAGAGTTCTTGATTGAGAATTGACATTTCCATTGTTGTGAGTTTTCTCCACCTTGGCTTTGCATCAGAGTGCTACAAGGGTGGATTTTTGGGTAAGGTGTTGAATGAAGAGTTTCGTTTGATGGGGCTTTGAGGTTGTGTAGATTGCTCAAAATAGGTTGTATTAATCTTGTTAGGAGCCCCTTGAAGGCAAGTTGTCAAACTGATTGGGTTTGAGCCTCCTTGCCTCTGCATCGGTGAGGCACAAGTAATTGAAGCATTCCAAAGGATACAAACCACCACGAATGGAGCTTACTCATACAATACGTTTTAGATGAGGCTTATTGAGCATTCCACGGTAATTAATTAAGCATTAGATGTAAACAAAATCCATGCCTACAACATTCAAGCATACAAGTTACATGATACGCATGATAACATCATTCAAGAATGGCAGTAGCAAAATAAGAGTTTCTTTAATAAAAAATCCGAAAAGCTATACAATGATATATATTGATAAAAGTATATAAATATATCCAAAAAAACCATATAGGCTTAGTACAAAGGAGCCATTTCGGCAAAATATCACGTATATATATATATATCAATAGTACAAAACATATGTTCCAAAATGCCACATAGGCATACAACAAACAACACTAATACATAGTCATTTCCCTCTAGGGGAAGGAAATAGATCCCGTGCTTCCTTCGAAATTCGGCTAGATGGAGTGAGTGTTGTTTGTCTTGTCTTTCGAACATGCCCGCTACTCCTCCTCTCTTCACTCTAGACCTTCAACTGATACGATTAAAAGTAAAGATGTTAAAACATAGAAATTGAATTATGGAATGGCATATAACAAAATATAATCACTTACCGCATACATATAGTCATCATGCACATTTAAAGCATCACCATGTCCACGATCTAGAGTGACAACCACCTGTAGCAACCATGAAGATAGAAATTAAACTACATAAAATTATTGTGAAAATTTTCTATAATAGACCATAAAAGAGAATATAATGTCAAATCAACTAATCTATTCCATACCTCTCTCAATGGATCAGAACTGGCTATTGTTGCAGCAACTCCATGGTCCATCGTGCCACCAACATCACTAGGGCTATCTCTTGTCAACAGCTACAAATGAAACAATATCTCAAGTATCATGTTGATATAGGAGAACATAATGCGACACGATCAAGGAATACTTGAATGCAATGTTTGTGTTTCTCATCAATTTTTTAGATTTGTATATACGCAAAATTATGAAAACTAGCTAACATAGATTTACAACCCTATTAATGAATAAAGGCTACCTGAGTGTACGTTGTTTGAGGATATGAATCATGAGGTGTGGAGGAAGAAGGTGCACTAGGAAACTGTTTGAAATCTGAAGCATGTTATGAGACAAACATTCAAATATAACATTCATCTATTCAAATGCAATAATAATATCTTTAATACTAGTTGCATACCTATGGACTCATCGTCAAGAATGTATAAGTGTCTGTAGGAATAGAGCATCCCTCATGAACAGTGCGACCCTGAAATTTCATCATATCAAAATTCTACTAATTTAGTTATTCTTAAATTTCAAAATATATTTTAATAAACAACATTAAAATAACTTGCTAAATTTTACTTGAGTGTCAATGTCGAATGTATCATTCAAAATATCATCTATGAAAGCCATCGCCTTTGCAACTGACGTAGGCTGTGTAGCTGCATCATGAGCACCCTGATAATCGTACGTGCAAAGTACACCACAAGCGCCACAATGGTTGGGTGGAGCTCGGGGCCTACACGTCTCCTCCACACTAGGCTCTACTAGAGGACTCGCACACTATAAAATGGTCTGGGTGAGTGAGCCAATCGACTTCATCGTGTCCACCTCTACACTGTCCTTAACAATGGAAGGAACAACGACATGCTCCACCATGGGTTTTCCCAAGGCTCTCGGTGCCAACTGTGGATTACGTTGTGCAGCAGGTCTATCGTGTGTGGAGCCCCCACCTCTACCCTAAAAGTCTAAGATGTCAAAATAGTTTGGAATTTTATTGAGGACAAAATCGCAATAGAGTTTCCTCAAAAAGTATTGCGGCACCTCATGGTTATTGCATGGAGGTTGGTCAAATACCATCCACCACCGCTCCCAGAATTTGTTTCTAATTAAATCATGGTGGCACCAATGGATGGGGAACCTCCTGCATGCATGGGACAAAGGTTCATTGGATTTTGGGTCTTTAAATAGGGCACACAACTCGGCTTTGCTAATTTTTAGTTTTTTGACATCTGCATATGACAAACCATGAGCATAAAATTGCCTCATCTCATCTCTCTTAGTTGACCAAAAATTTATTTGCTCGCTCATTTCTCCTACATGAGTTAAAATTGAGTTTAATGATTCAGCAATCCCTCTCCTATAAGGGTGGGTTTCAGCATGCTCGGTTAATCTTGCAATTAATTATTGAATGTCTCTTTTATTGTTTTCAATTTGATTTTGAATATTTTCTTGTGTTCCTTGAGGATGCCTATGAATTGATGGAGGGGTTTCGGGTTGTTCTTGTATAGGAGGCTCTTGATGAGGGGGTGATTGTGAATTCTCAATGTTTTGAGGTGGAGATTCATTCCTTGAGAATTAGAACAAAGTTTTATTATAAAAATCTATTTAAAGTTGCATTCCAAATCAAATTTGAAATAAATAGAATAAAAATACACACCTATTTGCAATCTTCGACCTCTCTGATGTGTTGGCGGCATTCTCATGGAAAATGGCAAGCTAAGGATGTAAATAATGGAGGAGATTTGGTGAGCGTGAGCTGCAGACCTGAAATCTTCCTTCTCAAGCTGCGGATTGAAGACAAAATGAGGGTTCCAAACCAGACTTTTGCATTTTATGTCTAGAAATACATTTGGCACATGCCAAATTTGGTGTGCACCAAATGTTTTTTTGACATTTGGCGTGCGCCAAAGGCCTTATTTCGGCCTTTTTTTGATCATTTTTTCAATTTGGCACCTAAATTGTGTCACAGATTGGTGCACTTACCCAGCCATAGTGCCCAAAAATGTAATTGAACACTGAGGATTACTAAACAACTAGATATTATTTCTTCTAATTTTTTTTCTTGCTCTCCTTCCTATTTGCTAAGCACCCAAAGGAAGAGTAGCCAACCATCTAACATAATTGACACATGAACATAAATTCCTCATAGATAATATGTTGAGCCTATTCACCTAATTTTTAAGATAAGGTGATAGAAGAATGAAGAGCTTATTACCAATGCAAGAAAACACACAAAATCTATAAAAATTCAAATGCTTCCTTGAAATGACAATAGGATCAAAGAGAATGAACTAACCAATAGTTGAATCTCTAGTTTTCAAAACCTTTTCCTCCTAATATTACAAATGAAAGCTTGGAATCTTCACCCACACTCTTCAAGATCAAACCTCAAAGATCATTTCATGAAAAAAATCCCTAACTTGCCCATAAACCATGGGCCATTCAAGAGGGTTGTATCACAATCTCCAAGGTTTGACAAGGATATTAAAAAGAAACCCTTAACCATCTATCTATGATCTCAAAATGGCCACAATACATTCATTTTCTTTTGTCCTACTTTGAAAACTCATATATGTTAGGCTTTTCCATACGGAGCTTTCAAATGGAAATTTCTAAGTTTGGAAGAAACCTTATAAATAATGGAATCCAAAACCCTATGAAAAGTCCCTATCCCACATCAACACGCATTGAGGAAAAGATAGAGCAACGTTATCTATGTCAACCACTTCAACCCAAGACTTATGCTAGGTATCCCTTATAAGAACCATCCTCTTTTGTAGATGGAAAATCTATAGGATAAGTCTTGATTCACCTTTTTCACCAGTAGGAGAATAAGAAATTTCCTAGCTATTTTTCTAATTTGGAATCCTCATTTGGTGCTTACTATAGGTGAATAAAATAAGATTGTAACTCTCATACTGGTTTCTTAATAGGACATGGTTCCAAGATCCACATGTGTAGAGCTATATCTCTATATCTTTCTATACCTTTCCCTCTGTGTCTCTATCTCTTCCTCTCTCTATCTCTCCCCCTTTCTTAGTCTCTATTTCCTGTCTTTTCCTTTGTCTATCTCTATCTCACACTCTCTCCCCCTCCCTCCACATATCTCCTTTATATCTTGATATCTCCTCTCCTCCTCTTTCCCTCTCTATCAAATTTTCTCACATAGACTAATGAAACATTAGATAGAGTGACAATAATGAAATATTAATATTGCATCCAACTCCTCATATGTGTATGGAAACCTTAAATTTTTTTTGTGATGGTATTGAAAATTCAACAATAAATAAAACCTAACCATAGCAATTTCAAAACCTAAGGACTAGTAACTAATTGTATTGCTATATTAAATTGAGTTTGGTGCTCATGGTTTTAAAGCTATAAAGATAAAAAACATGCTCATGCTTTGCAATGTGCTCATGTTACAAAGCACAAGCATTTTTTTATAGCTTTATAGCTTTAGCTATACAATATGCTCATGTTAAAAAGAACATGCACATTCTCTAAAGGCTAAAAGGCCTCCAAATAGGAAAAAAATCATATGACACTTATGATCAAGGCCCCACTACAACTGTGCGTGCTTTATGTGCACCTTGTAACACTAAGGAAAAACATAAGCAAGATTAAGCAACACAATGCAATAAACTCAAATCTAAACCTACGCTATCAACAAAGAACAATGGAAATATACAAAACACGAATAAAAGAACAATCTCACCAAAGTCTTCATCCATTCCATAAATCACCTTCATTGCACTTTTTCATTTTGCCGTTGTATAATAATTTCCCTCAAATTTTCTCTTAAGTATGCAAATATGGCCTATTGATAATGATTAGCAAAATGTCGAAGATTCTTAAAGCTTCCAAAAAGTATAAATATTTCGGGAGGAGGAATAATGACAAAGGTTAAGCCAATTTATAGAAAATTGATTTTCTAATGATTGACTCAGATTCAAATAAAAATCGATGACTGAGATTAAAGGATGACATGTGATAGAGATTTAGTGTTAGTAATAACGTGAGTGAAAAAGCATAACTGATGGAGATTAAATTAAATAATAATTTAATCTTTAGTTGAGACTGTTCGAAATTCAGAAGAATAATGATTGCACATAAAAGATAAAAAGGAAACGATCGGTTCAAATGCACAAATGAATTAATGAAAAGCTCCCACGGGAAGACATAGGATTAAAGCCACTATGATGCACAATAAAAATATCATTGCCAAAAGGAAACTTTAGACATTTATGCATAATTGAGGGGACAAAATTCATGGAATGAAGCCATGGATATTCTAACTTCACATGAAATTGGTTTGATTGCAGAATGATGGTGAATGAAACATTTAATTCTTTCGTTCCAACTTTTATAGGTAGATCTATCGAGCCTATCGTAGGACAAGTAAAACCATTATGTGTCTTGATCCATGCTTTCGGTTTATCATATGTATCTTAATAAAGTTCATGCACAAATAGGAATTCTTCAATGATCACATTCTCTCCACATACGAGATCAATTGATATCCCATTAGTGGGCTTGTTATTGATTCTTTCGGCTATGTAAAGAGGACCATCAGGTGCATGTTTAAGTATGCCTTTTTGTGAGTAAATAATATCAAGAGGCATTTTGGTTGATCCCTTACGAGGTCTAATGTCAATAACTTTGACTGAGGAATGGATGTTATTATTGTCTTGTTTGTTTAAGTTCTCATTTAGGAAGCAACCAAGGATATTAACAATTTGTGTTTCGTTTCCAATTTTAAGTAGTTTCCTTAGATTTTGTAAAGTAGGAATCACACTAATGTCCATGCTTTCAGTAAGGATAAAGTCTTGTAAGTTTTCTAGTTTTACATCTAATCTTTTTATGTCTTCTTGTGAGAAATGAGCATCATGCACATTAGTTATAGGAAGTGAAGTCATGGGAAATGAGGTATGCATACTATGATCCATAAAGGGTTGATTATCAACACTATTAGGAAGAGAGCTAGAAAACCCAAGATCCACGACAAATGGTATATCACGGGATGAAATGAACCTTGAACTATGTATAACAATAGTATTGCTAATAGGACACCAAGTTGCAAAGCTCATACAAGTTTTACAAACTTAGTGTGCAAACCCAAAATGGAAAGAGGCTTGAAATGCAATGCAAGGTCTTAGAATGAAACATAATTTTTTAGATTCTAAACAAGGTAATTTGTTGATTACACTATGCAACAATCTGAAAATGAAAAGGTGTAAATGCGATTTTGAATTTAGGAAATGCGCTAAATGAAGCAAGTTAAGCTAGATCTAATGAAATGAATGAAACATAAATTAAACAAACTGAAACATAGATATAGCAATAGCAAACAAAAGCACAAAACTGAAGATTTCAATTTCCAGAAATGTAGATTTAGGTATGATCAGGGACTCATTAGCCAGGTGGAAAATGGGTCCTAGATTAGGGTTTTGACACTAATTTTTATAGATTTTTAAGCCTTTTCTAATGATTTTCAGGTTTAGGCCTGCTATAGTGAGTTTTGGGTTCAAATTTATGTAAATGCAATGTGAAATGCAAGTTGAAAATGTGACAAAATGATGAATTAAAAGGCCTAGTTTGATATACAATTTTGTTTTGATTTTCAAATGCAATTTTATATAATCTAAATGATATGCAAGATGACTGATTTTTTTATATATATATTTTTAGATTTAAAGAATGCAAACAATGCAATCCTAAAACCCTATATGAGATGAAAACTTGAATGCAAACTAAGACACCTTAAATGAGATCTTTAATTCAATGCAAATGAATACAATATCTAATCTAAGATGAAGAGAGACTCCAAAATCGGAAATTTATAATGCTCAAGAAGTTAGGTTCGCCAAAATGAAACAAAGAAAAAGAGGGTTCACCCCAAATGGGATTTTGACCAAATGGAGGAACTCAATTTTTTCTTAGTTGTTTCACTCAATTATGAGAGGTAAAATGCCTAAATAACAATAATAAAAAAACCTAACTATTATAACAATAAATAGGAAGGTTTTCAAATGCTAAAATGATGTGTACCTTGCTGAAAAAGTGTTGTTTCGAGGCTCATTGAGGACTAATTCGCCTAGTGGCGAATGGGTCCCTGTTAGGGTTCTAGAAAATCAGTTTCGGGATCTTGTTCTTCAATGTCTACACTCCCAAATCCCAGGTGTTCAGCTCCCGAAAGTCAAAAATAAATTTTGTAGAGTACTTTCCTTTATCTTGCAAGAAATATGACAACTTTTACAACTTTTCAATCTTGACAATTTTTGCAACTTTTGTTCTCCACTTTCAATCTTCAATCTAAAACCCCCAATCACACATCAAAGGAGAAGAATTTTTTTTGATTGTTAGGGAATAGGGGTTTGCCTTGGTCAAACCTCATTTTGATAATTAAACCTTATGATGAAACAATGAAACATGAAACAATAATACCTTGGTCCTTGGATGAAGTATTGGATGATAAACCAACAATCTAACATGAAGTGGTTTTAAGGAATGTAGATCTTGATCTTGAATTTTGATGTGGAACAATGCTTGAATTGGATCTTCAATGCTACATCAACACATAAGCTCAACAACATGCATGATGCACTAGGCCTTTGACATGATGAAATAGATCCTTGATTTCCATGCAATAAACTTCTATAATCTTCCCTTGAATGCCTTTGAAATGCTCTTGAAATGCTCTCTTGATCATAAGTTTTCTATAATGCTTGAATACTTGAAAGCTTAGATTCTTGTAGGATGAAACTATGTGAATTAACCTTATATTTATACTTAAGATTTAAACCCAAAATTCAAATAACACAAACTGACATCAAATCTAGGATTTGAATCACTAAAATCTCGCCAAGAATATGTTAAAAAAGGGGTGTCCTAAGTTAAGGAGGATCCATTTGCCATAGGGCGAATGAGTCCTAACACACTCAACTAGGACATGCTTTAGGGATATGAAATAATATGCCAAAAGGGGGTCCTAAGACTTAGGAAGGACCCATTCGCCAGATGGTGAATGGGTCCTATGTCACTAACCTAGGACTCAAACCTTGCCAAATTAAGTGTTGTGAAACATTATTAATGAGTGTCAAGATTTATCTTTTGGAAAATGTAATTAGTTAGGCTTGGATTTGAATTTAAGGGGCCAATTAAGCTCAAGTAACCTCAATTAATTAATTAAAATCCTAGATTAGTGTGAAAGTGTAAAAAAACACTTTACAACACCCTAAATAAGGCATCATTAAGTCCATTTTATTAAAAAGGGTCTTAGACTTAATGTGAATGTGTAAGGCACATTACAACACTAAATCAGGGCAACATTAGGCTCATTTATTCTTAATTATTCCCAAATTAAGTAAGGAAAAGGGATACTTTTTCCGTTACTACAACTTTATGTTTTAGCTTTAAATTCTAACAAGAATGAAATAAGTAATAAAAAATCCATGTGAAGTGAAGTGATGTGATGCAATAAACACCCTCAATTTTTTTTTTAAAAAAAAATACATTAGCCTCAAAGTAAATGAAAGTATAACAACTTCCCTTCCACTTTATGATTGGGCAAGGTAAGAGCATATGGTGTTAGGATTACAATTATACTTGAAATGAAGTAGCTATAAAAGTAATCCACTTATCTAGTGGGGGTTAGCTTAACACTTCCACTTTTCAGTGGGAAATCTCATACATTATTGGAAATGTAAAGCCAACTTCACCACTTTTCAATGGTGAGTGAATATAGCAAGAAATAACAACTCTCCCACTTTTCATGACGAGTGAATATAACAAGCAAGAGCAACTCTTTCACTTTTTAGCAATGAGTGAAAACCAATTAACCCCTTATTTAATGGGGTAAGTAACAAGTAACAAGAGCAAGATGATTGGTGGTACTACCACCCAATGTTACATTATTAGCTCTTACAATTCATTCCAAACCAAATATATATCTATTATTATAAATATTAAAGTGATATGAAATTGATTAAAACACCCCAAATAAACCTTCAACTCAAGAAAATAACCACCTAGCATTCTAATAACAAATATACCTTAAAATATGGTAAATGGAAGTTTGGTACAAGTTTGAAACTACGATGTAGTTCAATTTGGACAGTGAGATAGGTGACTCAAGAAACTTCACCCAACCACCTCCACCGTGCCAAAATGATCACCAACTAAATTAGCACCAAAACAATAATGCCAACTCACAACAAAAATCATGAAAATGGTGTATCACTATTTTGGAAAGGTATAACAAACATTTGTAGGTTTGAAACTATTGTTGCAACAAGTAGCAACAATGGTATGACTCCCTAAGCACTCTAAACTCCACACTCAACACTCCTACAATCTAAAAATAAATCACACCAAAATGTAAAGCTAAAACACATCAAAATAGTCCATATTGGAAAACCAAAACTGAAACTTCAAATCAACTCCAATGGTGATTTCTAGCTAGAATCACACCATAGTCTAGCTAGGGAATATTTTGCAATTTCAAAACTAGAAATCTATGAGGGATTTCATCCTCAAAGATTGAAGAGAACCAAAACCATTTTGGTAGCATAACATTATCATTTTTCAACATAAGCAAATGAGCCCCCAACACCTCATTTTTAGCTTTTTTTGTTGCTTTTTCAAAAAAGCGTTTTTTGTTTTTTCGAAAAACACTTCTTTTTCTTTTTCGCAAAACACTCTTTTTTCTTTTTCAAGTTTTTTTCCAAAAAACACTTTTGCTTTAAATTAAATAATTCATTATGTGTGCAAACATTTAATCACCTTTCCAACAAGCTATTACACTAAGTTGTCCTTTAATTATTTCTCAACATTAGACAACATTAGTGAATAATTAATTAACTTAATAATTCACCCAAGTTGTTGAAAGTGTTGCAACGCCATCAGAATCCAATTTTGACCACACCATGATGGAACTTAAGTAGTAGAAAGATGATTGAATTCAACTTGGCGACTTTCTAAAAATAATTTGCTCCTCCAAGAAGTTTGGAGAGTGTCCAAAAGGTCAAAAATTGATTCCAAAAGCATCTAAGGGATCCAACTAACCAACTAAACTCAAAACCAAGAACAATTGCTCTACAAGGCTGATCAAATGCTTTCCCAAAAATGTTGGAGTTCTCCCTAACTAACTGGTTAGCCTCCAAAAGACTTGGAAATTGGCTAAATGTGCACGAATTGGCTGAACACCAAGACATTACATGTGGCTCGACTGCTTTATGATCGTGTTTGCATACATGCGCCCAACAAAAAGGTGAGGAATGTCAAATATTACAATGGACAAGCCGACGAATGAAGATGTAATGTACAAATGAATGAGATCTACTTAATAATCTTGCACGCCTCTTAGACGTTGTGAATTGTTGATCGATAAAGTTAATTGGTTTGGTTCATATAGAGAACGCCTTCGATGTAATAAGGTGGACATAAATATACCAAAATATTTATTAATAAATGAATAACAATGTAGAAAAAAACCTAACTTCATACAAAATTTCAACATTTTTAATATATAATTATATTCACCCATTACTAAAAAATAAACACAAAATTAAATGAAAAATAAGTTAAATGCACAAATTTACTGGATTTTTTACATGGAAAAAAATCTGCAATTAATTAATTCCATAGACTATGTACCCTAAGTTTAAGGATAAATAAATGTTTTACTTGGTGCTTATTAATGGATCTCGACGGCAAGTTCTTAAAAGCCTTTATTTAAACCTCTTCAGGGAATTTAAAATGCAGTAGGCATGTTCGTACATGTGCTTTTATGACTGCAGAATCTTGCAATCAGCTGTTTTCAACCATGGTTAATTCAATATGAAAAAAAAAACATGCTTTTGAGGTGTGAATGGATTTGTGGGGTATATAATGACAATGTGCCTCGTTTACACCATTAAAATCAGATATCTAAAGTTTTTTCCAACATTAACAGCGAGCCAGCATTGAAAACGGAGCTTCCCTAGTCAACTGTTTCTAGAAAAGTCCGAAAATGGGCGTCCATTAAAATGGCGCAATTTGAAAGCGTCTGAAGGTACAGATTTATTCCAGAGAGCTTGGAGTTCATGTACACCGTCCCCTACAGAGTCTTGACAGGAAATTTGTACCACTACTGTAGTACATAATTCTTAAAAGGGTTCCAATTTGGTGGAGTAATGCTCTAAATGTACGTTTGACTGTATTTATTTATATTTAAAAACATGCAAAAAATTCGGGAATAAACCAGTTCACTCTTCGGATTTAGTCTTTAATGAAGTTATTAGGGGCCCGCTAAATTTGGCGATCCAGACAGAAAACGAAAGATAACGTGACAAAACCGTCAGAGAACAGAAGTTTCCCGTCCGATTGAGCAGTTGAACCGCAGAAATTCTACGTCACGTGACGCTGAAAAGGCGAATAGAACTTTTGCGTGTTACGCTAAATCGATTGGAACATATATCGATTTGGAGCAGTCTCTATAAATCGAATATAACTTGTAATTATTTTCATTTTTAGGGGAGTAATGGAAGCAGACAAAGGAGGAGACGAGCAGTTGTTAATTGACGAGGAACTGCAACTGAACGGCGTGCATGTGACCGTGTCCCTGTCCAGAGGGGGGCTTATACGCTGGAGCGGCGGTTCCGCCAGCGGTAGCCTTTCGGTGGAGAATGATCTTTTAGGGTTTAGCAGGGAAAATGGAAGCCTTAAGCTTCACGGATTTATGAAGCATGAAAGCACTGGCTTGTGCTGGGTAAGTCGCCCTGGACACAGGGTGTTGAAGGAGTTGTGCTTGAAGCCTAATAGTGAAGAATCTTTGAGCAATTGGTGTTTATGTATACAGAGATGCCTAGACGCTCTAGGTGAGCATTTATATGATTATATTTTTGAATTCAAATTTTTTGATTCAATTTAAATTATTTATTGTTTTTGCGAATGTTTTCTTTTTGTTGATTGCTTTACGTTGTCTCGTTTTTTAGAACTATATAGATGTTTGCGAATATACAATTTAGTGCATGGATTTTATTGTTATGAAGATATTTGTACTTAGTATTCAGTCCATGACTATAAATTTACAACAATTTGCAATTTGATCGAGAAATCATGGTTCTCGATAACCGACAAATTGTGGAAAAATTGACTTTCAATTTACATCAATTTGCAATGTAATTGAGAAATTTTATATTTCGATAATCGACTAATTCTGGAAAATTGACTTTCAATTCACAACACTGTACAATTCAGTAGAGATATCAGAAATTCTCGTTACTCATTACAATTAACTGTAGAAAAATCGTGTTCTGTTTATATAACATATTTGGTAGAGATATTCTTCTTTACAATAATCGTCTCACTCTGGAAAATCGAAACCAAGATGTATGAAGTAGTTTTGTAAACAAGCAAGATGAAATATACGAGCGCTTTTAATTCTGTGGGAATTTTGAGTTAATTTAAATTACTGATTGTATTGCATAGTTTTTACACCTGGCCTTATATATCTGCAAGGTATTTCTTATGGGCTATTTTTTACCAATAGTATAATTTTTTCAGCTTTATAAAATATTACGTTCCCAACAATTTAGCTAGGACTTGCAACCGGCCTTATTTGTGTGCAGGAAATTTTTAATGGGCTATTTTTTGCCCCCTGGATAGTTTTAGCAAAATTACTTCTCACAATTTGAATCGAAGTTTATTCTTTAATTAGGAATTTACTTAGGACTTGCAACCCACCTTATCTGTCTGCATGGGATGCTTTGCCAATTGAATAACTTTTCAAAAATTTAAAATCTTACATTTGCCAATTAGCAATTTACCCTGGACTTGCAAATGGCCTCATCTGTCTGCAGGGTATTATTTTATGAGCTATTTTTAACAATTGGATATTTTTTCTCAGCTTTAAAAAAAAAATCGCCAACAAACAATTTAGCCAGGACTTGCAACTGGCCTTATTTGTCTGCAAGACATTTTTAGGGGGCTATTTTTGGCCAATTTTTCAAAAAATTATATTCTCCAATTAGGAATTCACCCAGGGCTTGCAACTCCCTCTTATCTATCTGCAGGGTATTTTTTCGCCAATTGGATAGTTTTTCTCAATATTTAAAAAAAATAAATTTGCCAATTAGCAAATTTAAAAAATATCATTTGCCATTTTTTATCATAATATGTTTATAAGCTTTCCAAATTTTGCCAAAATATACATCTACTAGTAATAAATTTCAAGATTTTCACCAAAAATTGCCTACAATGCATATATCATGGATTTTTTGACTTGCAAACATTTACCTCCCATTCTATATTCTTAAAAAAATTTGTTCCCTCTCTGTCAGCGAATTGGGTGTAGTATTTTACCAAACTGTAACACTTTACTATGTCTTACGGGCTTTAAACCTAGGGCTCTGATATCGAAGCTTCGATACTTTTGTCAGCTGCACATACCATTTATTTAACCTTGCTTTACTTTGCATGGCCTTTACTTAATCAGTCATAGATAGTTTCATTTTTCTAGTACATAAACCTTAATTTAGCAAAATCAAATAATTTCTTTTTACAGTACTTGTTTCACTTGAGCTCATACCGTTTAACCTTGCTTTAATTTTCATGGCCTTTACCTAATTAGGTATTGATATTTGCATTCATCTAATATATGGTTCTTAATTTATGAAAATCAAACAAACTTGTTTTTACACTTTTGTTACTTGAACTCATACCATTTGACCTTGCTTAACTTTGCATGACCTTGCGAAATCAGGCATAGGTATTTGCATTCTTCTAGTACACAAATCTTAAATTTGTGAAAATCAAACAAACTTTTAAAAACTCATTTTTTTCTTTGGAAGTTGGAACTGCGCTTGAGTAATTATAGTGCGAAGACTGGGCTTCATTAAGCCACCGTGCTCGCTTATTATAGGAAGTAGAAAACCCATATTTATGGCCTTATTAAAAGCTGCTTAGTCTGCATAGATACGTGCACCCAATTTAGCAGTCCACCTTGCCCTGATGGATACAAAATGTTGCTTTAAAGTATCTACAACTGAAACAATCTTCTAAACAAGTGAGAGATGATATGACTGCCCTGGACTGAAAGGGAGAGGAGGTTGTGACCCTTTAGGAAGTTGACCAATCAAAGAGGAATTGAGATATTGTTGAAGGTCTAGCAGATTGGTAAACTCAATTTAGTGAGGTCATTTATGTCATTGACGGGTATAGCAAGATCTGCAGGGGTTATCTAAGTGTGTTTATTTGTTAACAAGATTACTTTTTTTGATTGCTCAGTTTGAAAATAAATTTCACCAGATTTATTTAATTGGCTTGAATTATTGATTTTTTTATTGGGTAAATCCCCTTATGGGGTAGCCTTTGGTTAGTTGTTATGGCCAAGGGTATCTTTTCTGTCAAATTCACCTGGGACTTGCAGTCAGCCTTATCTGTTGGGATAATGCTACATCAATGAGTTGAATGTGCTTTGTTAACTTCAATGTTTTATCTTATCTACTGGAGATTTAAACCTCTCTGGATGCCCAAATGCGTTGACCACTTGAGCTCATCCCATTTGATGGTTCGTGCTAAAGATTTTATCTACCAGGTTATTCTTACAATTGTATTCTTAATTGTGTGAAATATCATTATGTAATGGACATGTTAAGGAAAATGTGTTTCATTTTCTACTACATTTGAGTGACACGGTTTACAGGTTCACTATTCTCATGTATCTTTTCGTGGGTCCATCTACCATTTTTCACTGCAAAGTTTGTGTGAGTTTCTTCTTAGTTCTGCAATGATGATCATGTCCTGAAAATGATAACTTTATCAGTGTAAGTGGAATGCTTTAATTTGTGGTTGAGGCTATACTCATTCTACAAGATTTTTTCTTTTCTTAAATTTCTTATGATATTCTTGCAACACATAACATTACCATCAGAGTATACATATTCTTCTATATCCTACAAGTAATTGCATTGTGATATGTCTTTATTCTTTGAATTTTCTAATTACATTATTAATAATATTCGACTTTACTATAAATTAAGTATGCCTGATAGATCCTGCAAGTAAATAAACTCAGGTAGACCCTTCCAAACTATTTAAACAGATGGGAAAGCTTTGAATCGGTTGACTCAAAAAAATATTATTTTATGAAAATGAATATTAAAGCTTTTATTTTTTATTTCTTTATATTGTGATAGAAGATGGAAGCTTTGATATGTTTCATCAATTGAAATTTTTAGTCTTATTCAAATGCAATATGGGAGTGAATGTTTGGAAAATGACAATCTGTGCAAAGTTTTGTTTTCAGTTAAATGAAAGTGCGATCTGAAATATCTCATAATCTGTTACATTATAATTCTTTTGAAATATAAGTGAAGGGTTTAGTTCCTTCTAGTCTAGAGAAAACTATGTTTTTATTCAATTAAATAGAATGCTAACTATGGGGAAATATTGTCTTCTTGATGCATTGGATGTGGGTCGAGAAAATTGTATGATTTTTTTTATTCGATTAGATCAAATTCAAAATATTTAACATCCAAGGTGATGGAATGTAGGCTGATGAAGCTTTATTTTAATAATATTTTTACTCTAGATGATTTTATTTTGCAGATCGGCCGAAGCGATTGTTAGTGCTTCTGAATCCTTTCGGAGGAAACAGATGTGCACAGAAAATTTTTCAGGAAGAGGTGAAGCCTCTTCTAGATATAGCTGGAGTCCATTTTACTTTACAAGGTAATGGCAGGGACTTGTTTTCATTTTTTTTTTTTTAAGAATTTTCCATTTGCAATCCCTGAAAAGGGTCTAGGTTTATGTTGCTCCCTCGTCATTTTGGAATATTCCATCAATTGATCATTGATATTTTGCATTGAAAAGTGTAGGAATTACATGATACATTTCAAGGTCCTGCATATCTCTATTTTAATATGGGTTTAAACTTAAAATCTCATGCTTCATTTAAATAATTGTGAAGGTGGTAACTTGATTTAATTTAAATTACACCCCCTATATTGCTTTCAGAATGATGTTGACCATGAGAGAAGTTCTAAGTCATCTTGAAGATGACGAGTAGTTTTTTGCATGACTAAGTTATAATTCTGTATATCAAGAAGGTACAGGGTAGGGAACTGGTAATTTAAGCTATCTAGGACTTGAAACCACTGCACACAAACCATACAGTGAACTGGTAGATAGGTCCCTTAAATATATCTTGGAAGTACAAACATTGTAAAATGTGTAAATTTAAATGAAATAGAAGTTGATACACAATTCCTTTTAAGATGTCCACTATGTAATGAAGTCAGGCAGAGTTACAATGGCATTTGTGAACAAGGCTTTGAGGAATTTGTTTTAAATTAAATTGTCACTGAAACAACCTTCTAAACAAGTAAACACACTTAATAGGTTCTAAAACACCATGTTGGCCTGAATGGACATTAAAATTCGCATAATCAATAGAGCAAGTCTGATGAGGGTCACACCTAGGTCATCATGATGACATTTCTACTACCTTAGAACTAGACCAGAGTTTGTTGGACTTATTTAAGTTTAATAATTTAATTAGGCAATTTTTATGCATTAAGATTTCAGCTAAAATTTGTCAAAGGGGTTGTTATCAAGTGATAGGGCCATACGGTTCTTATGTTGGAGTCCAAGGATCAAATCTCTCCAATTGAGGTAGTAGTGGTATCCTCATAGTTAACAGTTGACACTGAAGGAGCATGCTGGAGTTGGAGGAGTGCAGGAGGAAAAGAGAGATAGAGGAGCTGGAGGATGAAGGTGGAGCAGTAACCTTGCAGATGATGTAGGAGTTGGAGGAGCAGAAGGAGATGGAGTGTAGAAGAAGTTGGAAGAAAGAGGAAAAGTGGTATCCCTGTAGGTGATGGAGTTGCAGGAGCATTGGAGGAGTGTAGAGGAATGTAGAAGTTGGAAGAAAGAGGAGAAGCAAGAGCAGTATCCTTGCAGGAGATGCTGGAGAAGGTAGGAAGGAGATGAGAGCTGTAGCACCTGCAAGAAGACAATGGTGCTCAGTATCCTTGCAAGTTGAATTGTAAGAAAGCAGTATCCTTGCAGGTTAACTTGTAAGAGAATTGTATCTCTTTAGGTTGGATTGTAAGAAAATGTTATGGTTGAATTGTAAGGCAGTGGTGTCCTGCTAGTAGAGTGATAGTTGAAGCAGTATCTCCATAGGTTGATTGTTAGGGGTGAGGGCCCCATTACCATCAAATCTTAATAAAAAAGAAAATAAAAAAGATTTCAACTAAAAATTTCTGAGCATTTATTGGTACTACTTGTTGTTTGCTTGTGGTAATATTTTGATGTTGTCTGCCTCTAGGGTTGAAATGCATTTGACCACAAATCCCTCACTGTTATTCAGTGATATTTTGGGAGATTACCTTGCCTTTGTCGCAAGCTAGAATTAAAATTGTGATTTTTTTTGTAAGAAAGTAAATTTCTTCCAAAATGAAAAGCAGTTGAAATTATTTAACAGACAAATGAGCAAGTTATCACACCAGAAGAAAACAAAGGAACTAAGTACATCGATGCTTTTAATATAAAAATGTAAGGCAGTGAGAGTTACGCAATTTAATAATTATGCTATTTTATCAACATTTTCAAAGAAACACTGTTTCTTCAAAAGTAAAATTCTGCAGCTAACGATGGCATATATGAAGATTGATGAAGGGAAAATAACAGTCAATGCGAATAAAAAAGAAAAGGACAATATTTGACTGTTTGGTACCTGGTTGTGTAGTTTGTCCGTTGCTTCTGTAAGAACCCCTATAGGTTCTAACTGGAATTTTTCTCTTTGCTGGTCTAAAAATTTCTGTCTTGCCTTCAACTTATGTTTCAACAAAGATTTACTATAACATGTAGATTAGAGGATACCAAGCATAAACAGAAAGAGATGCACTAGAACATAGTTTTTAGTAATTCAACAAAAACAAGATGAACATACCCAGCAAGATAGCTTATCTTCTTATTTGATTTGAAGCTAGTTACAACAGAAAATACTGAATATTACAATCTGTTAGGTCTGATTTTGAGTTTCAGACCTTCAATGACACCTAGTTTGTGCCAAAGCACAAGACAAAACCCTAGCTGCAAGAATGGAGAATGAAGCTAAGAGTGTGGGATGATAAGCAAAACACTGTAGCAGCTCACTGGAGTCTGAATATGCCCAAAAATTCTTTAGATTCGATGATAAATTCTGTTTGAGAACTGCTGTAGCAAAACCTGGTTATGTTTGAAGCTGGAAACTACCTAGAATAGCCTTCTTTGCCACACAAACCTTTTGAAAGTTTCCTATCAGTAAGTAGAGATGAAAGTGCCACCAAAATAAGGATGTAATCTGCAACTAGAACTTGCCAAAGCAATCTGTTTGAGCTCCGTGTTGAATTATGTCTGAAATCAACTAACTTGGTGGGATGGGGACATCACCATGCCATAGGATTCAAGGGAGCACCACCTTGAATGGACTGAAAATTACTTTTAGTCAAGAGATTTCTCTCCTCAATCTGTCACAGCAAAATAGTAACACAGAAAAAGTACCTTTCTCATCCCCCAAGCCTTCTTTAAACGGGCTCTTAAGACAAGGCCACCCTAGGGTTGAATTAGATTTGCTTTTATTAAAATATTAACTTTGCTTCAAGGTTAAGGCAACTAGCCAAGTGTCCCAAAAAAGATCAGATTTGTTCCATTAAAATATTCACTTACTTCTTGGCTAAGCTTCCCCAAGCCTTTCTAGAAAAATCTTTTGCCTTTTTGTCTTTTTGGAGATTATAAAATTCTATCTTGGAAGCTTCTTTTAGCTACCCCAAGGAAGAGATAAGAATTGTTCTTAAAATATTAATTTATGGTAGTTTTTCCCTTAAGTTACCTAAATTTCCCTAGGAAGGGGAAGTTTCTAGAAGCTGATCAGATTGGATGAGGTTGACTCACCTCCTTGCTTGCTTGTCCTCCTTGTGTGCTTGGTTGTGTAAATAGACCTCCTTGCCTGCTTTGACCAGCAAATAGACCTTCTTGCTTGCTTTGACTAGCAAATAGACCTCCTTGCTTGCTTTGACCTCCTTGTGTGCTTCGACTTTTCAAGTGGAAAATAAGATCAGCATTAAGCTTAGCTTGGATTAAAGGTAACACTCTCTTAATTCTCTAAACACATTCTACCAAAATTTAACTCTTATGGCCAAAAATCATTCCCTTATCACACCATCTAACCCACGGGAATGCTGGATGGGCTAGAATTAATCCACCATGATGTCATTCTGGGAGTGGGGACATTACAGTCCTCCTTTCTCGGGATTGCTTGTCCTCAAGCAATCGTATGCCAATCCGCTGCTCCACTTTGATGTACATGCCATATAACCATAACACCTGAAGCAACTCACCGCGATCACTGAGTACTAGTGCATCATCCTATGAATACCTGGATCCCAAATCATCTTGAGAAGAACTCCAACCAACATCCTCTGAATATAGCTGAAGCTCCTGACACTTTCAAGTCCTGTCAATCTGTGAGGCCAACTATCCCACCACGAAGCTCCTGGATTCCAAATATGTACGTCTACCTTGCCATGCTGACTCCAAGTACTGTAGTGATAAACCTCATGCATCAAAGCTCTCCATAAGTAAACTCCACTTGGAACCCAAGAACAAACTGGAAGTTCTTCCATCTCAACACCAATGGACTTCCGCTGTGCTACACCTGTATGCCCAAAATGAAGGAACTTATCATAGTTCCAAAGAAGAGATGCTCCACATATGTCACTACTAGGATCCCAAATCTTTGTGCCATCACATTCATCCATCATGTAGCACCTCATTATGCAGCTGCTATAAACCAGGACATCATCTACCCAACTGAGAATTTTACTCCACATGAGGCCACAAGTACTATCAACAATTAATGTTGTTAGGAATTCATCAATGAGCCAATCTTCAACAAGGAAAGTGTGATGAATACTTCTCCAAGACCTCCAAACAGTTGCTGCAACTTTACTTATATCTCCACAAGTTAGAGTGCCTTCATTAGATAATGCCAAGTAAATGTTTTGTTTAGGCATGAACCAAATGAAGTCCCTTACATGCCGATCTTCATAGCCCACTGTCAAGTCTAAGAAGACTGAATCACCAATCAATAAGTACATTGCTGCCCTATCATATGAAAGAGTTGACAAGTCCAAGGATGAATAGTAGATGTTTTCCTTTTGCATCATAGACAAACCTTTAGTGGTTGGTCCACCATGAACGCCACCCAATATCTCATCAACTCTAGGTAGGAAAGGATCAACGTCACACCTAACCATCCCTACTTGAATGTTCTCAATGCAAGGTTTCAATTTTGACTCATGATATGAAAGAGAATTGTTGATCAAACTCATAAAATCAGACTTATGCGTATACCTCTTCAATATATCTTCGTTGTCCTCTTTTTCCCTTGGAATAAATAAAGACCTAATGGAAGATTCTCTTTGTTCACTTGCATCATCTGTCTGATTGCAACGTTCTTGGACTCTTTGGAGGTGTTGTCTTGCTTGGGCAGCAAGCATCTTTGCTTGGGTAGCTCTATGTAACTAATCTTCAGTCAACCTTTGACAATGCTCTATATTTGCTGCCCCAAAGTACACAAAATCTGATTTATGGTGGGTTGTATCATTCACATCATCATGACCCATGCTCGCACCATGCGTACCCTCAAATGTATAATGCAAATCATTGTTCTCTTCTTGACCAAAAGCTACCATATCTTGAGGAAGAGAAGTTATGTCATTGCTGTTATAGAATTCAGAATCACTGTCATACCTTGGTGTCAAATCTTCAATTGTTACAAGCTTTTTTTCCTTGTAAACCTCATACTCAACCTTTGTACCTTGATTGTCAATGCTTGTGGTATCCTCCATATTGACTAATCCATGTGTCAAATCTGCAACCTCATGAAAATGAGAAAGGGAATTACTATTGTTCATGCCTAGAAAATTAGGATTAATTTTTTTATCTTCATCCATGCTTTGGACACCCTCAAAGTCATAGCAAGCAAACATTCTCTGAGCTACCCCGTCCTTTGTTTCGTTCCTTAATGATTTAAGCTCGGTCTTTTTGCCCAAGCGCATGAATTCCAATTCCATTTTATTAAAGTCTTGAGCATACCTCCCATGAGTCATTAACCATTGCACACCAAGTACCACCTCTGTTCCTCCAACAACATAATAATCATCCATGAATGAATAGTTATCCAATGAAACAGGTAACCGTGGTATCCTCCTAGCGCAACTCATTTGGCTGTCCACAATGCATGGCTCATGTGTTGATAGTGGATGGCTGATTGCATTCAAGAAATCAAAATTATGGTCTCTTGAAGTGTCTTTGTCATCTTCAACAAGCTCTAACCTCTGACACCGAGAGTCATATATTGCCTTACCATTCCAAATCTGCATTTCCAATGTGCTCGTTGCCTCCATCCACAACCATGGTGAAATCATCATGACAAACCAAACATTATCATATTGTAGGATCTTCTTGTTAGGCAATCTCTTAGTCTCTATAGCCAACTTTCTAAGACAAAATGCCTCATATAATCTTGGCAAGTGTCCTTCCATTGTAGATGATGTATGTTCAACCCAAACGAAATCACTTACATCTCCCTCTACATGTGTAGGTATAACACTAGTTGATGGCCCACCAAGTGTGCGCCCAATATCACCTCTGATTTGAGCCTTTAATGGGTTCTCTAAAAGAGGGAACTTATGAACCTCATGATGCAAACTAGATACCCAAACATAATTTTCTAAAACATGCTTCTTTTCTTGTTCACACTTATCTACATGTTTTTCTTGTTTGCTTACCTCAAGACGCTCCTCCTTTGCATGCTCAACTTCTACCCATTCTTCCCTTGGAAGAAATAATGATCGAAGATAGGATTCTCTTCGTTGTCTTGCTTGATCTATGTGATTGACTTGTTCCTTGATTTCTTGAAGGTGCTGTCTTGCTTGGGCAGCCAACAACTTTGCCTTCTTAGCTCTTTGTAACCACCTATCACAAAAAGCTTGTGTCTTGTTCACATCTTTTAGGGTCTAATATACAAAATCAGAATGTTTGTGGCATGAATCCGCAACACATAATTCACCTTTAACACCCAAATCTTGAGTACCAACATTATAAGACTCTACAATGCCATCATCCTCACGTGAAATGGCTGCTACCTCATGATGATGCAAGGAATCATCATCACAATAGAAAGTAGATTCATCTATAACTTGTTTTTCTTCAATGACTGATCTAGAGTTATGTTCACCTATAGACTGATCAATGACAACTGATGTACCATTCTCCCAATCACCAGAGTTACCCAAGTTAATCCCATACTCATGCTTTGAATCAACTTGCTTCTCAAATTCCTCATGGAGGTTTTTGACCACTTCACTTGTAGATGCATCAAATGAGTTTCTTTTATTCTTCTTTTCTTTTTCTTGTTGTACAACGGTTGACATTAAACTTGTTGACAATTGTTGCTGGGATTGCATATAAAACCTTTTGAGATCATTCATGCCCTTCATAATCTCTTGCATAACTCTATCATTAACCTTCTTGGATGAGCTTGAACTTGTACCTGTTGATCTTGTTGAATCTCTAGAATACTTAGGTTTCTTTGGTACTGAATCTTCATACTGCAATGAACTATGAGGTAGGCTCTTTGAACTTTCTTATTTGATACCTTTTCCTTTGTTGGAGAAGCTGAAAGGAAAGTAGGTAGCAATCTGCCATCTTTGATTCTAGGCATGAATGTAACTTGATAAAGAATTGAAACAACTCTGATTTGTAACCCACAAGCTGGCAAGAACTTGGCTCTGATACCACTGTAAGAACCCCTATAGGTTCTAACTGAAAGTTTTTCTCTTTGCTGGTTTGAAAATTTCTGTCTTGCCTTCAACTTATGTTTCATCAAAGATTTACTATATCATGTAGATTAGAGGATTCCAAGCATAAACAGAAAGAGATGCACTAGAACATAGTTTTTAGTAATTCAACAAAAACAAGATGAACATACCCAACAAGATAGCTTATCTTCTTATTTGATTTGAAGCTGGTTACAACAGAAAATACAAAATATTACAATCTATTAGGTCTGATTTTGAGTTTCAGACCTTCAGTGACACCCAATTTGTGCCAAAGCACAAGACAAAACCCTAGCTACAAGAATGGAGAATGAAGCTAAGAGTGTGGGATGATAAACCTGGCTGGAGATGACTGAAACAAAACACTGTAACAGCTCACTAGAGTCTGAATATGCCTAGAAATTCTTCAGATTCGATAAGTTTTGTTTGAGAACTGTTGTAGCAAAACTTGGTTATGTTTGAAGCTGGAAACCGCCCAAAATAGCCTTCTTTGCCACACAAACCTTTTGAAAGTTTCCTACTAGTAAGTAGAGATGAAAGTGCCACCAAAACAAGGATGTAATCTGCAACTAGAACTTGCCAAAGCAATCTGTTTGAGCTCCGTGTTGAATTATGTCTGAAATCAACTAACTTGGTGGGATGGGGACATCACCATGCCACAGGATTCAAGGGAGCACCACCTTGAATGGACTGGAAATTACTTTAAGTCAAGAGATTTCTCTCCTCAATCTATCACAGCAAAATAGTAACACAAAAAAACATACCTTTCTCATCCTCCAAGCCTTCTTTAGATAGGCTCTTAAGACAAGGCGACCCTAGGGTTGAATTAGATTTGCTTTTATTAAAATATTAACTTTGCTTCAAGGTTAAGGCAACTAGCCAAGTGTCCCAAAGAAGATCAGATTTGTTCCATTAAAATATTCACTTACTTATTGGCTAAGCTTCCCCAAGCCTTTCTAGAAAAATCTGATTGCCTTTTTGTCTTTTTGGAGATTATAAAATTCTATCTTGGAAGCTTCCTTTAGCCACCTCAAGGAAGAGATAAGATTTATTCTTAAAATATTAATTTATGGTAGCTTCTCCCTTAAGTTACCTAAACTGCCCTAGGAAGGGGAAGCTTCTAGAAGCTGATCAGATTGGATGAGGTTGACTCACCTCCTTGCTTGCTTGTCCTCCTTGTGTGCTTGGTTGTGCAAATAGACCTCCTTGCCTGCTTTGACTAGCAAATAGACCTTCTTGCTTGCTTTGACCAGCAAATAGATCTCCTTGCTTGCTTTGACCTACTTGTGTGCTTTGACTTTTCAAGTGGAAAATAAGATCAGCATTAAGCTTAGCTTGGATTAAAGGTAACACTCTCTTAATTCTCTAAACAAACTCTACCAAAATTTAACTCTTATGGCCAAACATCATTCCCTTATCACACCATCTAACCCACGGGAATGCTAGATGGGCTAGAATTAATCCACCATGATGTCATTCTGAGAGTGGGGACATTACAGCTTCCAACAAATATAGGAATATGAAGCAAACCTAATTGGCTCCATATGCAAAATACTTGTAAATTTGTTTTCAATCCAGAAGGTGGATTAATATTCAATTTAATCTGTTAGTTAGCATTATTGAGCTTATATCTATTATGTGAATCTATATGAAACACCATGGGTACCTCACTGCAATGATAATATGTAGAAATAGCATTTTGGATCACATATTTGAATTGGGTAAAGTGATTGGTGATTTGAATTGCTTCCTGAAGCTACTACTTCTTGAGTTCTCAAGAAGATGATAACCATACAGACTAGATGAATGTTTGGAACTCCTTTCTAAGTTCAAAGGGCATTGGTTTATAGGATGTAGTATTTTATGGGTCTATTTATCCTATAAACCATTATATCTGATCAGCTGCTATGAATGGGGACTAGAATATCCTTTATAGATTGACATTGGAGTCCTTAGAGGCTATATGACTTGGCATAGGGGTTTCTAGTGATTGAAGATCTGACTTAGAGATTGCATAAATGATTTGTGTGCTACCCTATGGAAACTTCGAAAGGGAGAAGGAAAACCTGAATGCCCATTAGACCGAGGGCCTTGATTGAGTAGATTTCTAGAGGCCTAAACCTTCTCTCCAGCTGGTTGAGGGCCTTTAGGACTTCAGGCCCGCTCATTAACTTGACCTCAGGGCCATAAGAAATACACCGGTTACAGCAATAGAAACTAGAAACAAAAGCTGAAAAGGTCTAAACTTTCAATTCAACTGATTAATAACTTAATATTGAGTACATGGGACATGGACAATTGAAGTGATAATAAGCCTCACAATAGACTGAACATTCTTTGCTTACATCGAACTTTATGCATTCTCTTACACACATGAGAAGGAAAGAGTGCTTACTTTAGATCTAATCATCTCCAAGAACATAAAAGAGAATTTGTGAGCCTGGAAACAGAATGATGAAACTGATTTCATCTTTGTTATGTTTTGTAGCAAACAACATCCATTCTCTGGGGATACTTGGGTTAACTTTTGATTTTTTTCCCATCGTACTATTGCACTTGTATTCAATTCACATAAGCAACTAATTTGGCTTCAAACCTCATTAATGAAACCTATTTGTTCTTTCCAAAAGTGGTAGTACCTGTTCGACAACCATTTAGTTACTTGAATTAATCATTATCCAAATTTCAAGAATGAAATGTTATGTTGGTTATCTAATAGAAAGCATTGAATGACAAGAGGATGATGAAACTTATTTCATGTTTTTTATTTTGGTAGCAAACAACGTCCATCCACTTAGTATAGTTGATTAACATTTGTTTTCTTTCCATCATTACTATTGCACTTTTAGTTATACCTTTGTCAAGTCCCATATGTCGCTAATTTGGTTTCAAGGATGCTAATGAAATCCACATGATCTTTCCAAAAGTGGTCACTCTTGTTTGGCTATCATCTAGTGACAAATCCATCATTCTCCAAATTTCAAGAATGAAAAGTTATGTTGCTTATCTAATATATAGGTGTTTTCTAGCCCTTTTCACTAGTAATCCTGATATCTGTATTTCAGATTTTAATAGTTTGTTATGATCTAGTCTCTGTCATGTCCAATATGTAATTATGCTTATCACAACAGCAATTTTGTTATGTTCGGTTGTTCATTATTACCAGAACTGTGTCTTTTTTGTAATGTGTAGCTGAATACTTGATGTCTTCTCTTTGTATCGGCTGCTTGATATACTTGTAAGGATTGTCTGATTTTAAGTCTAGATCCCTTCGTTGCAAATGTTTTACATTTATAAATAATAAATATTCTGTTTTCTTTAGTGAGATATTAAATTAAAAAATATGACAACAAAAAGGATATGCTGACTGTTTCTTGTGTTATTTCTTTGCTAGAAACTCAATTTCAATGTCATGCAAAAGATGTGGCAAAGGCTATGGATCTGTCAATTTATGATGGAATTCTTTGCGTTAGTGGAGATGGTATACTTGTTGAGGTAAATGAGGAGTCTTTCATGACTTGTAGAAGTCATACCCCAAGATGACTTGTATTTGTTTTAAAAGTCCATGTAATTTTGATCTTTGATTTGGGATTACACTTACTGAATTGGATAAGTGGTGGAAGTGTGTTTTTAATGTTTGATGCCTTATATGTGTGTTAACTTTTTAAGATTGCTCTAGGATTAAGAAAGTTGAAAAAATCATGCATGTGCAGCTAAGTTACATTGATAATTTGATATGTTTGTGGGTAATGAAACTGAAATGAGCAAATAAGAGAAACCATTGTGAGCTTAATATGATTCACAACTATTGAAGTCTCTTATTTGTATCACTTATGTGCTTTTCCTCAACCCTTGAAACAACTCAATCCCACATTTTCTCGATGAGAAAAATTGATACCAAAAGGATTTCCACGCTATTGGAGAATATTTCCTCCCAAACCAACTTTTAAATACAGAAGAATTATTTCAAATATATAATAATTAATGCAGTTTATGTTACTTTTATAATGGTGATAGCAGCATTAATTCCTGCTGATATAATTAATATCTCCTTTGACCTTGCTAAATTGCATATTGTACATGATGACACAGAAATAGAATTGCAAGAATGCTCATGACCTTGGGATTTATTGTTATAAGAACACTATTAACAGAATAACATTCTTATTTCAGGTGTTTGAAATAATATATGTTTAAATATTTTTTTCCTATGAATTTAATATATATCATATGATGGTCTAGGTTGTAAATGGTTTGTTGGAGAGATCTGACTGGGAAAATGCTATAAAGATGCCTCTTGGAATTGTACCAGCTGGTATGAAATTTGTCACTTCATCCTTGCTTTGTGTTCATGTGTAAGATCAATTTTAATATGAACAAAAATTAAAACATCAACTATGTAATCATAATTGTTTGTTTCTGATGAAGGATAATCTTGGCCACTATATGGCATCATATGGTAACTTTATACATGCATTAAGTTTTAATTTGATGTATGGATAGGGGCATTAACTTTTCATACAGGATTTTATTTTGAGATATACCAATTAATCTGTTTCTCAGCAATATCAGTTGTAGTTTTGTTACAATTGTAGAGCAAAAGACTTTATTTTGTGACCCATTTTGACAAGATACCATTTTTTATTTTGTTTGTAGATTGGAAAGGTTTGATCAGGCTTTTTTTGTCACATGCTTATCTTCTAATGAGCATATATTAGAGTAGGAGTTAGAGGTGTACATCTCCATGAAGATTGCTATTTAATTTACAACCTCTATTATTATTGTGTAAAAATGCTGATGCTTTGTATAAAATGAAAAATAGAGGCTGTATGTAGAACAACCATATTGCCAATGATCTGTTGAAAATTGAAATGATCAGGATTCAGAACAATGAATTTGGTTAAATGATACAGCTGTGCCCTTTCCAAATTTGTAGCGTGCAATCATATTTATGGGCAACCTCCATAAGGGGGTCTCATACACCAAATTCGTGTCTTACTTTTTGGTGACCTAAAACATTAGATTCAACCTTTTTTACCTCTAATATCTTGTCTTAGTCCCAATGATTTTGAACTGTTCAGTTTGATGCATGCATGTAGCAAGATCCATACATGACATACATGTGTTGTATATTTAGGCATCATCCGTTACCATTGGGAAAAAATCAATAGTTGATAAATTTAATGGCTGGAAAGTTGAAATACAACTACATTAAATTTAAAAGAGCTGGTAGAATGTCAATTAAAAGCTGATAGGACTAAGTCCATTTTTGGGCTTGGAATTGCATTTGCTAAATCTTAAGAATATCTCCAAGGGACATGGGAAAGAGAGACATAAGCTGTTTAGCAAAATGGAAACAATTTCACAGTGTCAAATCATATGAATAACTGAAACCATTAATGATAAAACTTGGAAGAAAAATGAGCTATTATTGAAGAAGAAATGCCAAATTAGTGTCAAAAAGTTTGCTTCCCGAATACAACAATACAGTTTGTACATGTGGTCAATTGTCAATGCAAAGGTAGGAAGTGTCTTTATTCTCTGTGGAAGTGAAGCATTTGGGTGCTGATCAGTCAGAAGTGTGATAAGCTACCCCCTTCAAAGAAATCAAACCAAAAGAAAAGTCAAATATAAGTGACAGAATTTGTTACTATTAGAAAAAACTAATCATAACTTTCTAGATAAAAGAACACTAATTTGGTTGGTTGATAGCTTAGCATAAATGATTGTGTAGGTTATAAATTTTTTGAGCTTGAGCTCTGATACCATGAAATGATTATTGATATTCATAATTGTGTGATTACAAAAAGAGATGAAACTCCTTATAAAGAAAATTACTAGATGTTTCTAAAAAGAAACCATCGTTTTAACTAAAGCAAACTAAAGCAGAAAGCCAAAAGATGCTAAAACGAACAAAAACAAAAACAAGAGTTACTAAAAGTTGACTAAGCTAACTAAAGTAAAAAGCTAAGATGACGATTAATATTACATTTAATATATTAATACAAGGTCTAATCTAGGCACCCCAAGTTCCTTGTGGGTCTACTATAGCAATCCCAATTATAGGAGCTAAGTTTTGGCTATAATATATGGCTATTGCTTTAGTGTCAAGCTAATTGTCAGCAATAATATAGTGTCATATTTCTACAACAAGTTTGATCTAAACGTGGAGGTTGTAGGCATCATTTGCTTCTTGTTTTAGGCTTGCAAATATTTTGACATGTTTGTGTTGAAGGATTTTGTTAGATGTGATGGCCTATTAGTTGGGCATGCGAGGGAGTTTGTTGGCCCTGTGAGCACTACAAACAACTGTAGAAGCATTCCACGTTTTGTTGGGCAGAGCTGGTTGGTCATTCCCCCTCTGTCTCTAGACTATTTTTGTTTCTCTTCATATTCATCCAAGTAACTTCAATAGGCATGTATTGTAATTTTTATTGGCTTCGTAGACTCTATTTTTTCTTTAACTTCTAATTACCGTTCATCTATCATAGGTAAGTAGACTATCTTTTATGCAAAATTATGAGTGTATATATATATATATATACCGGGGAAAAAAATTTGGTAGTATGGCAAACCCAAACCCCAAGTCTCAAATAACTCTTTCACTTATTGTATTCAAAACTTTCCTTAAAGTCTTGGTCTATTCCATCTATGATGTTTCTTGTCCCTCCAAGGGATATCTTATTGCTTTGCCCACCGATAATGTAATTTTACACTTACTATTGTTATCCAAATGAGTGTTTGAGAACAAAGCCAATTGATGATGTTTGAGAAAGAAGCCATTGACGGTGTTTATAAGTGTAATGTCCCCTTTTCAATAGTGAGCAGTGCAGTGGCCTATCAGCCTATTTTGGATGCTTGTAGGCTCGCCGGAGGTAAAATTAGGGTTTCCAGCTATTTGGAGGCTTTTGGCCTTTTCAGGGGTTTGCATGTTGGAGTTTTGGAATTTGGATTCTGGATTCTTTCTAGGTTTTCAGAGAGCTTCGTAGTGATATGACATGCAAATGCAATGGGCAACTTTTTCGGACTTACTATTTTTAGTAAGTTCTATTTTTGGTAGTGCTTGGGTTGGCAACAGTTTAGTGTGCTTTTCCATTTCTAGCAAGGCAGTTGAGTATTTTGTGAATTATTTAAGTCATTTAATAATTATAAAGTGTTTTTGACCCCTTGGCCTAGCACGATGACTTAATGTTGTTTTAAAAAGGGGACTATGAGGGTGGACGCCTCATTATGAGGCATTTTAATATTTCGAAGGTTAAATTGTTTCCCTTGGGTTTTGGATGCCTAAATGGAGGAGGATTAAATGTTTTCAAAAATTAAAATATTTTAAAAATGGTTTGGGCATCCCTTTTTGGAGGGAAAAGGTGGAATTCGAAGAGTCACCTCAAAGTTCTATTGAGGAAGGCCTTGGCTCATTCATTTGGTATCCATTGCTTATTATAACGAAGTGTTGCTAAAACAATTTTAGGCTTTTGGCTTCGAGGAATGCATACCTCCTAGCAAGTATTCTGTTTCGTGTTTGAAAGATAACACCTAGTTGAATTGAGGCTACTTCTCATCCAGAGATTGCAGATTGAACTCCATTGTTGGAAGTTTTGATGATATTTTTGATTTTCATGTTGCTGGTTCATTCATGGCTGTAGGTTGTTTTTGTTCATAGCTTCTTGGAGGGATTTTTGTTGGTTATGGGTATTTGTTCTGTGCTCCTATGCTTTGGGTGCACCTCTCCTCTGTGTTTCAGATTTTTTAATGAAGTGGCTGAATTTATAAGCAAGGTCGACCTCTTCCCTAGGCCATACCACTTGCAGCCAAGCATTGGAATGTGTGTCTTTCTTTGTAGCAGATTTTAGTGGGCCTCTTCTATGCTAATTTGGACGCCTATCATTAGTTGTTCATGTGCTTTCAGTTTGGGTTTGATTGAAAGTGATTTGTGTGAGATTTGAGCATTTTTGTGTGAGCTTAGTTTCTGGTTTGCATTTACAGTTTGCTGGTTTCTCATATCAGACCTGGTTATTTTCATTTTATGCTATATTTCCTTGGTGTTTCTATTCACATTTGTAATTGGAGATATTGGAAATCATTTGCATTGAAATTGGAGCAGATTTCATTGATAAATCTTTGTAAAAGAAGCATATTGTAATTGCTGGTTTCAGTAGTACTGAATCAGCCTTTATTTTCCAGCATTTTAATTTAGCATCTTCTACTCCTGCTAAATAAGTGGTTGAGTATTTCAGTTTTAATAATTGTAATAATTTCGCCCCACTGAATAAGTGGAAGAGCGGAATTCATGGTCGGTTATCTGCCTACACTTACATTTCCAGCACTTTACTTTCAAAATGGTCGGCTAGCCGCCTACAACATTGTGCCTTCAATTTTAGTTTATTGCTAATGATCCCCTTGCATTGTATGCACTCACCTCGCCCATCTTGGGATCTTGGTGATCAGAAAGTGGAGTGTTCCTATTCAGCTGGTTATGTTTATTGGGCTAACCTTAACGGGTGCATTGTTGTTTGAAAAAATTCAAAAAAAAAACTAAGGGGGATATTTCAATGAGGCCAAGAAAACAGCTCTAATAAGAGTGCCATGCTCTTATCTAGTTAGAAGATGATAAAAGAAAATCTGAATCAACCTTAGTGCTATTAATTGGAATTTTTTCTTGCAACTATTTAAAAAACAAACCATTTGGTTGTTATAGCCTTTACAGTTTTTTCACAAAAATAACTGTATTTGGGCACAAAGAAAAGATGTTCTAAAAGATTTGGTATTTGGAATTTGATATTCAATTTTTGAATAAGATCTAGAATACTCAAAACAATAGCGCACTGAAATATCAGGGAAACCCTCTAAAAATAATTTTTATTGTTATCAATGATCTTTTAGACAGTGTATAAAACAATATGTATTTGTGCCAACATAGGCCTAAAAGAGTCGAGAATAATATGGGCATAGTATATGGCCAAGGATTTAGTCTCTCATAGACTAGTTGCAATTAAATATTATGAAAAGTTAGTCTAGTTCTGTTATTTATTTTGCAGCATGAATGTGGGCATTTCATCTCAGGTGGGAATAATACATCGTTTTTGGGCATAATGACAACGAATTCCTAACAATCAAAATCAGCTTTAGCATGTCATCTTTGACAGAGGTCTTGAGATTTCACATTCAAAGATTTTGCAAGAAGGAATCATTTAGTATTTCAAATTTTGTGCAATAAAATTTTATGTTAGCTAGATCTTTCTGAAATAGCAAGTAGTTCCCCATCTCTGTCTACCTTTTGACAAAATTTTAATGATTAATAATTCCTGTACACTGTATTTGTTGTAATGCATTTGAAAAGTTTCTGATGGATTATTCCATTTCCTAAGGCATTTGTTGAAAACTTCAAGTTTCATTTTGTACCCATCTTGGAGTTACCATGCAATATTTTATTTTATTTCCTGCAGGCACAGGCAATGGTATGGCTAAATCTTTGATGGATCATGCTAATGAGCCTTGCATTGCTATGAATGCAACTTTTGCGGTTATCAAAGGTATGTGCCTTTCCATTTTGCTTCTGGTCTAAGTTAGTGTTGATCATTTAATTTATTCTAATATTCTTGTCATAGAAGCTTTTTTTCTATAATTCAATATTGATTGGCCTGATAAATAAGTTTAAATCAAAGGAAGAAACAAAAGAAAAGGTTTCAAGAAAGTAAAATGATTTCAGAATGGTTAATATAAGTACTCTTGAGCTAAGATATATTTTTTCTTTATAGGTCACAAGCAAGCATTAGATGTGGCTGTTGTTACACAGGGACAAGTGAGGTCTTTCAGTGTGCTGATGCTTACATGGGGTATGTGGAAATGAAGCATTTGGTTCCTTAGGTCACTGTTTATCTTATATGTTGTATTATAAATAAGGGAATTGGTTTGATAAGTAGTCATAATGAAAAATTTGCTTATTCTTGCCCAAATAGTTTTGTGATATGCCATTGTACACTTGTGGAAAGTCTTGTTGAGTATTTTTTTTTATAGCTTAAATGGGGTATTGTTGTAGCTACTCACAAGATAATAAACATTCCAGGACTTGTAGCTGATATTGATATTGAGTCTGAGAAGTATCGATGGATGGGGAGCATGCGTCTTGACTTTTATGTATGTAAAATTTTGTGTTATTGTTTTACTTTCTTCTTTCTGTATCAGAAGTCACCATCTTTGTTAAATAAAATTATTTCATTTCATAATAAATTGAGATGTATCAAGCTAAGGATATCTGCTCTTGAAGAGCATAGTAATTTTTTCCATCCAAAACTTTTGAATTCCTTTTTGCTAATGTTTTTCTCTATATAAATAACTTAAGAAGTGGTTTCAAATCTTGGTATATAGAAAACTTCAGTTTGAACTGTGAGAAATATGAATGCAATTAGACTGCTATTTCATTCTGTTTTAAATGAAAATAAACGTAACCTGAACCACCAGGATTGTTTGCATGTGCTTTTAAAATATTAGTAATTACAAACCTTTGGATGCTATCTTTGTACATATTGCATGTTTACCAAATCAATTGATCATCAATATTTTATCTTGACATATTATTGAGGGTCACTTCTATCCTTCAGTTTGCTTTTAAGATCTGATGTAATTTTCCTTGGATCATTTAGTTATGGATCCAATATGGACCCACACACAAAAGTCAATACAAACTATTTTAGATACTAGAAAAAAGCCCAAGATCATCTAAAAAAAGGCAAACCAGGATGCCTTTTGTCTAGAGAACGCAGAACCATCTGCAAAGCAGCTTTCAAGTTTGAAACCAAAGTCCACAATTCCCATCCACCACTCAGCAGCAGCCCTTTTGAGGAGGGAGGGGAAACTAAGACCTCAACCTTTAGGTACTTACTAACAATAAGCAAAAAATTCACCAAAGCCACCTAGGGGTTTTCTTTGGATAAAACATTTGATACCACTACATCCATAGGAAGTGCCAAGAAGGGCTCCAACTCATTACCTACATGAGAAGTGGGTAGGGGCACCTCTATCCCCTCTAAGAGCATTAGATAAGCTTCCTCCACCAAATGCTCCAAAGGTGGCTTTTAAGCAACAACCAAAGTGGGAACAAAGACCAAAGAAGAAGAGAAACAAAGAGGCATTAACTATTAAAGATGAGACTGGAGGAGACTCCAATACTTAACTCTCGAGAGGGTTGAAGAGAAAATTACCGTGAAGAACCTTGCAAAGATAAATGATGAAGGTTTTACATCCTTCCACCAAGAAGATTGACCTCTTGATTTATGTTTGTGGCTTGAACAATTATCTGATAAATGCATAGTCTCATAGCATCTTTGGCAATGAAAATTAATTTCTCATAGTCCACTCACTACTTCCAAACTCGATCGACAACTTTGAGATCTATCTCTACAAGGAACCAATCAAAAGTATCCAACTCAACCAAGATACGAGCATATGCATTGTGATAGGAAGCCAAAGTCTTTGAAGCTATAGGCATGAAATCACCTAAAGTGTTACCAATAGCTTCCAAGCATGAATCAAGCCAAAACTATAGAGGGAGGTTAGGAAGCCTAATGTAATGTCCCTTACCCGGTTTGCTCTAAAATTCGCCTGTAGATTACGTTTAGGGTTTCTTCTTTCCAAATGAATGTTCTTTTTAATGAAGTAATCTTGGTTTGAAATCTGTATTCACCATATTAACAACATTTCCACATACACATTTATATGTTAGCATTAATATCTAGATATCCAAAATATAAGCATAATCATAAATGCAATTTAACAAGCAAGAGGAGTGTCATGGGTAGATCTGCCCTGAAGCCCTCATGTTAGGCACGGGAGGTTGTCTACCACAATCCTCCTTTCCTAACGGCTTAGTACCTGCATTCTCCACTCATGACAACACCTCAGCAGACACTCGCTCTATTAGGAGAAAGGAACCATAAAGTCCATAGTGGTCTCAAGGCCTACCACCCCTCCATGGCCGTAGCGGAATCCTTAAGTGGGACCCCCACCCCTCCATGGCCGCAGCGGAATCCTTAAGTGGGGTTTTTAGGCACCACTCACCCACGGTTCGCCCTTCCTAATAGAGTACAAGCACAAAGAAGACAATCTTTTAGCAATCGAATACATTTGCCTTTATTCAAGATTTATTTCATGCCTATCATCAAATATATTTTCATTTATCAAGGGTTCTCTAAGTTCATCATTTCCTAGAATAATTTTCATTATGATAAGATAAAAAAAAGCATTCTATCAATAATTAGATTAGCCATATCTATTTCTTATATTCAAAATATGCTAAATATTATTGCTAAGTGAATACATCACCTGAGTTGTTATATCTTTCCATGTTTCCTTACTCGCCTCCTTCCTTATACTGAATTGATCATACGATGAGGACAATTCATAAATATACATAATCTACTTATGTTTATATTAAAGAGTCATCATTACTTATAATTATATATATATACTTCATATACATATATATATTATTCTTTTACTTATATCCATTAGTATTCATATATATATGTTTATATACTTATTCTTTCCTTATTCATATATAGTCTTTATTCATTGCATATTATTCATTATAAAATTTATCTATATTTAGGCATATATACTTGTATGCCTATTAAATGATATGTATATATATTAAATGGCTCTATATTCCAATACATAACAATCATTGTTGCTGCTGTTCTCTTTTTCAATGTTTTTCCCTCTTGCTTATTTTCCTTCCTTCTATTTATACCATTCAAGGTAGGTGACTCATGGGGGGAATGTATTGTTTGGTGAAAGAGGTGACTTTTCATAAAATATATCCCTTTGTTAGATTTAATTGCTGCCCTTTTAAACTTGTCAAATGTTTGTTTATTTTATTTGTTATTTATTTATTATACTTTATATTTTATGTTTGTTTATTTAGATATTATATTTATGATTTTATATTTGTATTATATCATATTTATGATATGGATTATAATATATGTTATTCAATGATGAGAATAATGGTTAAATGGTGATTATATTTATAATCATAATATAATAATAAATTTGCTACTAAAATATATATATTTGTATTTCAATATTTGTTTATTCCTTTGTTCTTTTTCGGGGACATGACAGTCCACCCCGCCTAAGATTGCTTGTCCTCAAGCAATCACAACTCAAAACATTTTTTCCCATATATTGTTGTATTTGGATACTAATAATAGTTGAGTTTTAGATAAGTTAATTTGTTAGTGCCTCCCAACTCCATAGACATTTTGAAAGACAACATTGACATTTTCGTAGTTTTTAAGCATAAAGTAAACAAAATGATGGGCTCCACATGAATCATAAATTAAAGAAAACAACCAAGTAGCTCAACCAAGCAGGCAAGTAGCTCAACCGAACAATTAAGTAGCTCAAGCAAACAGGCCGGTAGCTCAAGCACACAAGCAGGTAGCTCAAACAAGCAAACAAGCAACTCAAGCACATAGTCAAGTAGCTCAAGCACACAAGTAGACAAGCAAGTAGCTCAAGCACACAAGCAAGTAGCTTAAGCAAGTAGGCAATTACATCAAGTAGACAAGCAGCCAGCTCAAGCAAGTAGGCAACTAGCTCAAGTAGGCAAGCAAGTAGCTCAAGCATGCAAGCAAGTAGCTCAAGCAAGTAGGCAACCAGCTCAAGCAAGTAGGCAACTAGCTCAAGTAGGCAAGCAAGTAGCTCAAGCACACAAGCAACTAGCTCAAGCAAGTAGGCAAGTAGCTCAAGTAGACAAGCAGGTAGCTCAAGCACAGGAGTAAGTAGCTCAAGCATGCAAGCAACTAGCTCAATCATAGGAGTAAGTAGCTCAAGCAAGTAGCTCAAGCATGCAAGCAACTAGCTCAATCAAGTAGGCAACCAGCTCAAGTAGACAAGAAAGTAGCTCAAGTATGCACAGGATGGCAGGAAAGATGCTCTGATACCACTGTAATGTCCCTTACCCGGTTTGCTCTAAAATTCGCCTGTAGATTACGTTTAGGGTTTCTTCTTTCCAAATGAATGTTCTTTTTAATGAAGTAATCTTGGTTTGAAATCTGTATTCACCATATTAACAACATTTCCACATACACATTTATATGTTAGCATTAATATCCAGATATCCAAAATATAAGCATAATCATAAATGCAATTTAACAAGCAAGAGGAGTGTCATGGGTAGATCTACCCTGAAGCCCTCATGTTAGGCACGGGAGGTTGTTTACCACAATCCTCCTTTCCTAACGGCTTAGTACCTGCATTCTCCACTCATGACAACACCTCAGCAGACACTCGCTCTATTAGGAGAAAGGAACCATAAAGTCCATAGTGGTCTCAAGGCCTACCACCCCTCCATGGCCGTAGCGGAATCCTTAAGTGGGGTTTTTAGGCACCACTCACCCGCGGTTCGCCCTTCCTAATAGAGTACAAGCACAAAGAAGACAATCTTTTAGCAATCGAATACATTTTCCTTTATTCAAGATTTATTTCATGCCTATCATCAAATATATTTTCATTTATCAAGGGTTCTCTAAGTTCATCATTTCCTAGAATAATTTTCATTATGATAAGATAAAAAAAAAAGCATTCTATCAATAATTAGATTAGCCATATCTATTTCTTATATTCAAAATATGCTAAATATTATTGCTAAGTGAATACATCACCTGAGTTGTTATATCTTTCCATGTTTCCTTACTCGCCTCCTTCCTTATACTGAATTGATCATACGATGAGGACAATTCATAAATATACATAATCTACTTATGTTTATATTAAAGAGTCATCATTACTTATAATTATATATATATACTTCATATACATATATATATATATATAGTTATTCTTTTACTTATATCCATTAGTATTCATATATATATGTTTATATACTTATTCTTTCCTTATTCATATATAGTCTTTATTCATTGCATATTATTCATTATAAAATTTATCTATATCTAGGCATATATACTTGTATGCCTATTAAATGATATGTATATATATTAAATGGCTCTATATTCCAATACATAACAATCATTGTTGCTGCTGTTCTCTTTTTCAATGTTTTTCCCTCTTGCTTATTTTCCTTCCTTCTATTTATACCATTCAAGGTAGGTGACTCATGGGGGGAATATATTGTTTGGTGAAAGAGGTGACTTTTCATAAAATATATCCCTTTGTTAGATTTAATTGCTGCCTTTTTAAACTTGTCAAATGTTTGTTTATTTTATTTGTTATTTATTTATTATACTTTATATTTTATGTTTGTTTATTTAGATATTATATTTATGATTTTATATTTGTATTATATCATATTTATGATATGGATTATAATATATGTTATTCAATGATGAGAATAATGGTTAAATGGTGATTATATTTATAATCGTAATATAATAATAAATTTGCTACTAAAATATATATATTTATATTTCAATATTTGTTTATTCCTTTGTTCTTTTTCGGGGACATGACACCTAACCCACATAGGCATTTTCTTGAACAATTTTGTCAATGAGTTGAAAGAAGAATAACAAGGCTTCAAGAGAAGAGATTCCTTCTCCCAAAACTAGAAATGGTCTAAAAGGACAAACTCTCAAATCCTTTTTAGATCTAGTTATTGCAATGAAGAAGCCCTGTGCATAGGGGTATATTTCTATATTGCCAACTATATGGGGCTTCTAGGTGCTTTACAACGAGTCATAAAGAGTTGGGACACTTGGCCAAATATGAGAATATCTACCAACTATGCCAACTTCAGTATACAGAGCGTCCTCTTCCAATGCTTCATTACCAAAGACCAGATGAGGGGGTTTATTTTTACACTTAATTAGGCTAACAACTCTTTTTACCCACACCACTGGAAGAAGGATTCATACCCTTCTCATATATGCCCTCTATGATAGAACCAAAGGTACATTTAGGAATACCCTTCAGTGGTCACTGCCTTGCAATCCTTAATAGATGGAAAGGAGGAATCTGAAGATAATGAAGAATCGTTTAGGCCTTAAGCTTGTATAGAGTCAAAGGGAGGAGAATAGGCAATATCAAAGCCGACAAACATTGAGTACCATCTGCTCAGGAAAAAGAACAGTTAGTCTCTGAACAAACAAAACCATCACTAGATCTCAGCAAGGGAGATTCCATCACACTTCCATTTTTCTCGTTAGATAAAGAAGCAACAACATAGGAACTTGGGTTAGCTGCTGGGCTAAGAGCAACAAGAGTGACATGAGGCATTTTTTAGGTGGACAAATTCAGATGTAATTCTATCATTGATTTAATTCCTATTTAGAAGTTTACTCTCTAAAGTGTCGAAGATATGACACCCCAACTTAGTGATATCTATATTTTAAACTTGTTAGTCTTATACAATATACAGGGTTCATGTTAATTATAGAAATTATATTACCAAAACTACAAGATATAGCGGCAAAGGATTCAAATCACAATCCATTCAGAGAACAATTGTATGATAATATAGAAAATTATGCTTTAATTTCAGAAGTACTATGCTGGTTGTGTAGGGTGGACCTGTCATAATGTAATTCCCCAAGTGGACAACCTTAGGAAATATGTGATCTTCCTAATGTGTGCAAGCTGAAATGATGAAAAAGAAAAATATAGATGCCAACTCCAATGAATAAACATCAATATCCAACCAAATGTGGTTATGAACAAGTTGGAAACTCTAACATCAAATTGAACTCTTTCAATGCATTGCTACAGCAATATTACTTAATCACAACCAATAATCGATACTGAAATAGTGTTATTTGTCAAATCCTACCAGCAATATGATAAACAACTTGTACAGAAAGATGACTGATAAATTGATAATGATATTCAGCTGCAAATGCTCAAATTTGCCACTTACCAATATTGTAAACAGTTATGCCAATACACATTATGGACCTAACACCAATGTTGCTACAGCCTTAAGATGGTTCCAAGTGAAGGAACCATAGTTGGAATAACAGCTGAGTGTATTGGGTGTGAATGAATGAACCGCATAGAACATTATCCCTTGAAACCCACAGCAACTGGACCATTCCAAAGATGCCGATAAAAAATGATCACTAGGTGGAAAATCTGTACTACAAACTGCCAACACAACTTGATATAGTCTGTTAACACAAATCTGCTATGCCAGTGTATATTTGCAACTCAAACAAGATGTGTTTATTACAAAATACCGAGTATAATATCAATGCTGGTATAGATATGGGGCTGTGCCACAACAATGATATTTATGAGCTCCAGTTTTGTTCTACTTAGGAAAAGCGTGCCAACATTTTCACCAAATTACTTGCTGTTGTGAAGATTGAAGCTTTTTGACACTTATTGAGTTGTACTCTTGAGAAAACGATGTAATAGGGGGGGATTGTTAGCATTCTTTATTTATTACATCCTATAGGAATAAACAATAATAATATTGTTTAATACCATTGTCATTTGTTGGTGGTTGAATGTTAATTGATGAATAACTAACATCAACAATGTATGTAAAGTTGTAAACTCTTTTACATCAAGAATAATTACTCTTTAGGCTCCAATGGAGATGTACTTATAGAAGGGGAGAGAATGTTTTCAAAGAATATGCCCTTTCCATAGCCCACAGAGCAACCAAAGAAGTGGGAGAGAAGAATATTAAAAGGAATATTCTTACTTGAATAAAACCTTTGTAACTTAAGGAAATCATTGCAGATTTATGGGTGTAATCCATCATGTAGGCAGCTTTAGATAACTACCACCATAAGTGCCCAACTGTTTAAATACTAAGTTACCGGTTTGGTTTTGGGTTCGGGTTTGGGTTCGAGAACCCGGTTCGCCGGTTCGGGATTTTTTTTTTTTTGATTTGGGTTCGATTTGGGTTCGTTTTGGGTTCGGTAATACAAAAACATATAAAAATCAGAAATATATACAGATTTGCAGCAGTAATTAAGTTCAGAATACACCACCATATTAATAATTTAATAGTTAAATAACATAGCAAAAATGAAAAATACACCACCATTTTATACTCAAATCATCAAAGTTCAAACATAAAAATGTAAAGTGTTTACAATCAGCCATTAATAATTAATAATTATTGATCATTGATCAATCTGAGTCATATGGGTCATCAAAAAAAGCAGCATCATCATCATCATTAGATGCTACATTATGTGTAGAACCACAAATAGCATTAGTTGCACTCGCACAAGCACTGCCACTAGCACTAACACTACCACTCTCATGCTCAGCGGTTGCTTCAGGCTCATAGTCATCATCAATATCAAGTGCAGCTAAGTGACTTGTGGAAGCATCCAAGTCAAGCTGCTCTGGCTCAATATCCCACCTCCTTGTGTCTCCTTCTTTGTAGGAAACTTGCTTGTGTGTAAGGAGGCGCAAGTTTGAATGCACATACACCAAGTCCTCTGCCTTTTTCGAATGTAGCCTATTGCGTTTTATTGAGTGGATGAAGGAGTATGTGCTCCAATTCCTCTCAGAAGAAGATGAACTAGCAACCTATTAAGACCAAATTAAATAGTTAGGAGTTACAAAATTTAAGTTGATTTAACTAAACAAAAATATTATATTTTAATTAATAATTTAATATAAATATAAATTTAAAATTAAAATTAAAATTACAAAATATAAAACTTACTTGGGATAAAATTTTTATTGCAATAGGTTGGAGGTGCCTGTATTCTTGCCCATGGAAGTACCACCAACTATGAGCATCCACCCTAACCTTGTCTCGAATAGCATCAAGATTATGATCAACAGTACCAGAGCATGCAAAAGCCATGAACTCAGCCCTCACTCGATCACGTTGGTCACGATCAGTGAAGAGTCTACGAATTGCTGCCTTGTACCCTTGACCCACTTCAACATCCCTATATGGAGCAACTCTTGCTGAAGCAGAAAGTATCTCTGGACTATAATATTTGGGACTCAATGCAAAAGCAAGAAGATGCAACGGAGTGGTCATTTTGTTCCATCTATCAACAATGATTTCTTGTAGCTCTTTGAAGAACTTTTCTTCGGGATCTTCCTCTTTTGCATTGATGATGATTTTCATCTTCTCAATCATTGAGTTGATACCATCATATACTTCTCCCAAACAAGGTCTATCCATGTCAGTGTAACGGATCATGCTCAATATGGGCTCAGTGAAACTGACGAGATACTCAACAAGGTCCCACCAACTATCATCTAGGATCCTTTGCTTGATCCTATTTGCCCTTTCACTAGTAGATTGCCTCCATATGGCCCAATTAGGGCTGATTACCATTGCAGAGAGTGCCTCACGAACCTTTATAAGGCGTCTCAACACAATTGTGTTGGAGGCAAAACGAGTCTCGGCAACCTGTTTGAAAATCAAAATTAAAACTAAAATATAATTTAAATTTACAAAATCAAAATTTAAAATTAACAAAAAATTAAAAAATTAAAAATATTGAGAATTAACTTACCTTCAACAACTCCAATTTTGAGAATTGTCTAAATATTCCTTGTGTCATATGGTGGTTGGTGACAAACATTTGAATGTCTTCGCCCTCAGCATACACCTGTTTGATCCATTCAATTTTGGATCCAATTTTTTGTAGCATTAGATTAAGGGAGTGGACAGCACAAGGTGTCCAAAAAATGTGTGGATACTTCTCCTCAACCAATAACCCAGCAGCCCTACAATTTTTGGCATTATCAGTTACAACTTGCACAACATTTTTATGGCCCACTTCTTCAATAGCTTGGCAAATGATGTTAGCAATAAATGGACCATCCTTCACCTGTCCTTCACAATCCACTGCTCTCAAAAACATTGCCCCTTTAGGGGACACAGCAATAACATTGATCAATGGGCGATTTTTTGCATCTTTCCATCCATCAGAAACGATGGTCACCCCTGTTTCGATCCACGAATCCCTTATGGGCTTCAAAGAGTCTGCTACATGTTTCACCTCTTTCTCCAATAAGGTGCAACGAACCTTCTCAAAACCTGGGCCCTTATACCCCTTTGGAGCCTCATTAATAGATTTCACCATTTTTTGCCAATATGGTGAACGAACAACATTGAATGCCAATCCATTGGCATAGACACATCTTGCTATGTCTTGATCAGCAATCTCTCTTGCCTCATTCTGAAATGAAGCTTCCAACGGTCCCTTAGATCTTTTATTTGAAGAGGGTGTGGTTTGCTCTTGAGGGATGTCCATAAATGGATGGCTTCCTGTAGGTGGAAAATAAGAAGGCGGTGTAGGGGGTTTCATGAAACGAGATCCTTTTTTCAAAGGATGGCTTGTTTTACCACTGGCTGCTCTTTGGTCTGCCTTTTCTTGCTCAGCAATATATTTCAACACTATATTATCTGGAATGCCTTTCTCATCTTCACCTGGACAATTTTTTATGCCTGTTTCAAAGATCCCACACAAGTGCCCTTTCACTCGACTGTATGAGCTTGAATACTGAACATGGCAATGACTACAAATCCAAACATATCCTCCACCACCTGGAAGTTGTTGAACCATTTCCACATTGGGTTTGTTTTGAAACGAGATTGGCTTGAGCCTGAGGAGGTACCGGTTGCCATTGTAATATGGAATACCTAAGGCACAACATATTGAAATTTTGGTATTGATTGATTGAATTTGAAACTAACAGACTTAATTAATTTCAAAAAATGAAAAAATTGAACATGTGTTATAGACATTTAGAGGAATGAAAAGTTAAACAAAACTAAAACTAAAAAACAAAACAAAAGAGTTGAAGTCCATTTGTTTAAAAAAAATGTAAAAAAAATAATCAAAAAACTTCAAAAAACCTACCTCTTTTGAAGAAATCTTGCTCAATGATCTTCTTGGCAACGAATAGGCACTTGCAAGTGCTTAGGAATAGCACAACAACCAACTTCGAACAATCTACAATCAACCTTCAAGTCTATTCAAGCTTGTGCAAGCAAAAGAGAAAGTTCAGCAATGGAGGCAAAAAATCCTTTTTTTTCATTCACAAATTGGTAAATGACTATCACTTTATCTATTTCATGTTTTAGAGGCACATATTAGGGTTGGAAAGAATAAAAAAATATTTAAAAGTCAACAAAGACTTAAAAAATTATAAAAAAAAGTCAAATTCGTGCTTTGAAGTCCGCCTGGGCGCGAAATTCTACCTGGGTTCGAACCGGGTTCGAAAAATTCGAACCCTGGTCGGACCCACAGTCCGGGTTCCGAACCCGGTTCGAACCCACAGTGCATTTTTCCGGACCCTGGGCGAATTAGGGCGAACCGGACCCGAATTTCGAACCCGGATCGAACCCGGGCCCCCCAGGGCCGAACCCGGTAACTTAGTTTAAATAGAGCAGCAGAAAGTCCATGAGAAATGTTTGGAGCAGATGCAAATTTTCTTGAGCAGCAGTCTAGAAGGCCTCTTGGAATGGAAAAATACAAATTAGAGGATCACGTCCTTGAGAAATGAAGCTCTGAACCAGACATCTGGTAACTAATAGGCTGTTGTTTTTGATTAATAGTAGATATATAGATAAAAATTGGTATTACAAAAAAGCTTAAAATATGAGTGACTTGGGAATCTGAAAAATATTTGGGAAGACTACAAAAGTCCTGGACAATGAAATTTCAATAACTTATACCAGGGCAGATCATAGGTTGTTGCAAAGAGACACCTATCTTTATAAACTGAGGCAAGCATGTTTGCAATCGTGCATTGAGCTCAAGGGCAAGTTACATTTCTTCCTTTTGTGTTCCAGTTCCAACTCAGTGTTTCTTTCCACTTAAACACAAAGGATTGCATTCCAATTTTATTATGTGGAGCTTATTCATCCATAGGGTAGCTCATAACATTGATTGACCTGTTGGCAACTATTTGATGTTTGTTATTACTAAGCACCAGCAAGCTCTTTCCTTACCATGTCATTGCTTAACAACTGCCAAATAACCTTTGTTTAATTTAGGACACTTTGATAGCTTTGCCTTAAGAGCTGCAGACATTCAACTTGCTAATTTAGACAATTATGAATGGTCAATTGTTCTCCCTTGGGCGTTGGACATTGTAGACCAGCAGATTTATGCTTTTCTGTTGAGCTGCTTACTCATTAATTTTGCCTTAAAATATCTTTATGAGTTCATGCAAAGTGTCATTAATGATAGCAGGGCTACATATATGGAGGTGCCTTAGGATTGCATATATTTTGTAGAGATTGGAGTGGTGTCTTGTGTATGACTACCAACTTGCAGATTGGGAAAGGAATTATCGGAGTTGTCCTTATTCCAACAAAGGTGGATTGGACTTGTAGCTCTTAACAACAGGGGTGAAAAACAATGGATTCAGAGGGGGAAAGGGGAGGGACCTAAATCTCTAGGGGGTGATCAATAAGGTGGGTTGCCAGCCTTTCCTGTGATTAACTCAGCAACAAAGTGTAATTTTTTTGGTCATTTATGTATGAAATCATGCTGAACTTAGGATGGGAAAAAACAGAATCAAAATGGTTGTTATCATTTCTTTCAATTAAGTTGTCTTATACAGATTCAGTGCTGATCAAGGCTGAACCTACAAGGATTTTTCTTTGCTGTTTGACTTCTTTGCCTTATTCATCCAAGATTATGGTCACAGACATCCTTTTTGGCACCTTCAACATCATTAGGGGCAGAAGTCTTCTTTTCTGTGGCTTTGCTGCTATTTTTTTTCTCATTCTTTCTCCAATAGGGCTTGAGGGTCACAGATCTAACATCTAGGCACAAAGTATGTGTAAATCCATTTGAAATGACCTCTTGAAATTTCTGCATTTAGTACAGGGATGCTACCATTATTGGTGATCAAATGTCAGGAAAGGAAAAGAGTTTAAAACCAGGAAATTCTTTTCATGGAAGTCCATGTGTGCCCTTAGTGGAATTATTGTAATAGGTTCACCCTTCTGAAATAAGTTGCTTTTCCACTGTGGATTGTATAGATCAAAACATCTTTTCTATGTACCTTTACCTGAATGCACTTATAAATTATTAGTGATTGTTCAGGGTCTTCAGATGATGTCTAGTTGGGAAGTTGATTATGTAATACTTTCTTGTATTAGCTTCCAACTTCATCAAATCTATATCAACTGGACAACATTTAAGAGGCATGCCTTAGTGGCTGTAGAAAGCATGAAACACGTGCCTTAGTGGCTGTCAAAAGCATGAAATATTGTGAGAGTCGTTGCCTGAAAGAAAGAGTTGTTTGCTAATACTTGAGAAAGCTGCACGTGTTTGATGCTCTTAGCTACCTGTATTTGATATTCATTGGAGTTTGAGGTTTATGAATGGGCTAATTTAATTCATGCTCCTTGCAATACATGAAACAGTATTTTTGTTAACCATAAGTCTTATGGATCACATTGAGGATGAGCTTACTATTTTCAGTTTTCCTTTATTTGGGTTCCTAGGTTGTCTTTTAGTGTTGTCTAGTTCAACACGATGACATGTCCTATTGTGGTAATGAAGTATGCATGTCATCCTTGTTTTGCAAAAGAACAGACAAAACAATGAGTGGGAGGATATGGAAAGTGCTAAGAGTTGACATACTTGGTGGATGACAGTTGAAAGAAGCATGCCAATCTTTGCTAGCATTTGTTGATTCCCTTTGGGTATTGGCTGGAGTGCAATTGACATAGATTTGTGAAAGGCCATGAACTAGACAGATGATTGCTGTTGACTTGGATTGTTACATGCATATTAGCATTACACTTTAGAAAATCACAAGTAATCATTAGTAATTGTGACCCACCACATTTGGCATGCTGTACCCTAAGCTTTTCCAGGATATTTTAAAGAGCGGTTTTGATAATTTTTCTATATATCTATCTTTTTTTGCCTTTTTTTTCAGATAAAGGCAGAAAAATACAGGACACAGGCAGACAGAATGTTTTTGATGTAGTGTTATTTGAGTTTTACTTTGAATAGATTTTTCTTAGACAAGAATTACATTTTAAACTGCAATTAAAATTTTTCTTTAATGTTTAAGTCCATACTACAAGTGTATAGGTATAAAAACACAGGGCTAAGCCAAATATCATAAGCCATGCTACATGACAGATTGATCAACTATTTTAGTGCCAGCCGCTTGTTTTATACGTAAGCTCTCTTAGATGAAGGTAAAATGGTTTCCTTCTAATCCTGTGCAAATTTTATGATTAAAGTTTTAATAATATACTATGTGTATTTTTATGACTACACACTATATTTAGTACCTCTTTATAATGTACTATGATTTCATTATGTAGTGCACTAGCACCCAAAATTCACTATATTTAGTACAAATAGTACATTGCTTATTAGTTACCTAGCTTTTGCCAACTTTTTCATGTTTTAAATTGAGTAATTGAATTCCAATTACACTTTTTCCATGCTGTGTCAATGCGGTGTAAATGGAATGTTACTATTCTTACACGAACAAAACCATGAATAGTTGCTTATTTTAGGAGGATTTGGTTAGGAAAATATGGAGCTGTTGGGTTGCAAGTGGCTCTGACTTCTCATACAGACAACCTATGGACAAGGGGTGCAAATCAGATCTGGACAAAGATCAAAACTCATACATAAGCAGCCATTGATGAGCTGCATATGGCTGCTGTGACAAACAACCTTTAGACAGAAGTGTTGGGTCACAAAATGGCACAAGACCAACACTCAAGAGTTGAGGGTATGATTTTTCTCTTGAAAGGAGATTGATGATCTCCCCAAGGTCTTTGGGTTGTTGGTTCTTAGCTTTGTAGGATGACTCAAGAGAGATGAAATGTTGCATTAACAAGGGGCTTGGTAATGATACTAGTGCAAATAAATACAGAGTTCATGAAGCTCAGCTTGAGGGATACCCTAATCTAACCCTATTCTCATCATTTCATAAAGAAAAGGCAAAAGATCAAGGGTAAAGAGGAAGGAAGAGGGAAGAGAAAAGGGAGAAAGAGAGGGAAAACAATCTATCATCTGCAAGGGAAAACATTCTCATGTGGGAATATTGCTTATAAACCAATGGTACACAAGGATGCGTCCCCTACCCTTTTGCCCCCCATACCCGTACTCGAGATGTTTCGGGGACAGAGGATGCCTTGGGGACATTTCCCAGGCGTCCCCAAAATGTTTTCTTTTTGTTGGAATGTCCTCGATTGGAGGAAACGTGCCAGGGATGGCTAGGGGACGGTCAGCCGTCCTTGGGACGGTTGGCCATCCCCTATTTTCCAGCAGCAAAAAAACACAAAAAAAAAGGTCCGAAAATTAAAAAAGTTTTTTTAAATGCTTTTTTCTAAAACCTCCTTGAATAGCTAGTTTATCTTTCAACTCTTGCTTCTCCATTTCCAAGTTTGTCATCACCTTTCTCAACTCTTGGTTTTTGACTTGAAGTTGATTACAACTTTCAAACTCTTGAAGTCTTTCCCTCTTTAAAGCTTTGTCCAGAGTTGAATAATACAACCAAATAGAAAAGTCCTGACGAATTATAAAATATGGTAGCAAATACATAGAGAACTAAACTGTGTTAGCAACACCCTTGAACAATTCACAAGGAAAACCTACTATTATACCACCTGTCTATAATTTAATTGGTATTCCACTGTGCAATTCTCTAGCATAGATTAAAATTTACTTATGTGTTTATATTTGATTCAATGCAACATGCTACTGATACCAACAAACATAAGGTGTAAAAAATAATGTATGTTACAGTTTTGGCTGCTATTTACATCTTTTATTCTATTTGTGAGTTGTAAATGCTTAAATACATGCCCACAATGCTGTAAACCAGTTTTGAGACCCATTTTATGCTACTAGTTAAGTAGCTGTAGTATTAATTTGTTCGACTTTATAATGCATATGTCAATATGATTGGTGATTACATTTGCAACTTTATCAATGTTTATTGTTATGATTATCATTACTCATATGAATATCTGAAATTTCCCTATATTATATATATATATATATATATATCATAGTTGCCGGGAGACGCGTCTCCCCCCCTCAGAGATGCGTCTCGGAGACCAGTACCATCTCTAGAGACGTCTCCAGGAGGCTGGAGACTTATGCTGAAGTTTCCCGAGTACCCTGCCGTCTCTTGCTGCAAAAAATGACTCCCACTAAAATACATAAAAAAACTTTAAAGTTTAAACATTTGAAACTTAAAAAATTAAAGCATAATGTATTTGACGTGTCTAAGAGTGATTAAATTATTGTTTTGAAAGTTCAATGTCATCATATTTTCAGATTTTCTATAAATTACTAAATTTATTTTCAGATTTCTATAAATTATTTATTATTTATATTAAAAAAAATGGCGTCTCCAAGTACCCTCGTCTCCTATTTGAAAAAAAGGCATACCGGTACTGGTACTAGTCTCCCATACTAGTACTAGTACTAGTCTTGCAGCAACTATGATATATATATAGCTGTCCCCCCGTCCCCAAAAATCCCCTAAAAAAATGCCGTCCCCGAAACAAGTTTCGCCGTTCCGCCGTCCCCCCGTACCTGAATCTTGGTGGAACGTAGTTACCAGAAACTTGGTGGAACATAGTTATAAACATTAACACTTACACCTTATTTCACTTCTAGCTTTAACACAACATATGACATAATCTCTACAAGATTGTAAGGGAAAACATTAATTTCATGATAATACTTGCTAATGAATACAACAAAGAAGATTATCGCCATACTGCATATGCAAATAATAACCCATCACATTCATGAACAAATGTTCATTAAGCTCAAATAGAGTATGTTTGCAAATAATGCCTATCCAAATATGATCTTTACACTTACAAATAATGAAGGCTTCAATCTAATCTACAAATTCTGCCCCACCATATACATGTGCAAAGGAAGAAATTGTCCTCTCTATTTTAGCCTTTGTTTTGCAATCTCCTCTTGAATAAATTCTACTCAGTCTTTATATCTCTTATTGACAAGGGAGCTACCCTCATTAATTACATTGTCCTTTTCAAGGGACCTGTTGTGACCTTTTCACACATCGCCCCATTGCAAATGGGGACCCTAGTGTTTTTTCCCTCTGGTTTTGCTTCTGAGTTTTGGTCTTTCTGGTGGGTACTTAGAATTTGAATTTTTGAAAGTCATCCGAGTCAAGAAATGATGGTGAACCAGAATCAATGCATGAACATTGCCAAAATGCTTAGAAGGCCCTGTGGACGAAGATCGATAGTCAGTACAGTCAATTTTGACACTTCCTAAATTTTAGGGTTTCCACCCCGGGCCCCTATTTTTTAGGGACTTTTTTTGGCATTTTTAGCCCATTCTGGGATCCCTATTTTTTAGGGGCTATTTTTAGAAAGTTTCTATTTTTGGAAAATTTCTATTTTTAGAAAGTTTCTATTTCAAGAAAGTGTGCAGGTCATGGCTTCGTCAACGTCAACTTCAGAAGGTTGCAAGAGAAAATGGGTGAAAATTTTGAAAATCTGGAAAATTTGCCTAAGGCATGGACATGCATGTGCTAAATTCGCCCAAGCATGGAGAAACAAAAAAATGGCAGAGAAACAAGCAAGTCCACCATTGGCAAGAAAAAAATTGGCTAAGTATAAGCCAAGTCCGCCTTTGGCAAAGAAGAAGTTGCAAGGCATGGTGGAAGTCCGCCCAGCACATGCAAGGAAAAAATTGCAAGAAGGTAAGGAAGTCCGCCCAAAAATTGCAAAGTGCAAGCAAAGTCCGCCCAGCACATGCAAGGAAAAATGGCTAAGTCACTAGCAAGTCTGCTCCAAGGTGTTGGGAGGTGCAAATGCAAGGTGAAGTCCGCTCCAAAGAGTTGGGAGATGGCAAGGCATTGACAAAGTCCGCCCAGCAAGGTAGAGGGATGGCAAATAACATGTAAAGTCCGCCCAAGTGCAAGGTGCAAAGAGCACTTGAAGTCCCCCCAGCAAGGTAGAAGGATGGCAAATGACATGTAAAGTCCGCCATATACAAGGGGCAAAGAGCACTTGAAGTCCGCCCAACACAAATTAAAAAAATGGCAAGACATTACCAAAGTCCGGCCAAGTGCAAAATGGCAAGAAACATGTGAAGTCCGCTCCAAAAAGGTTGGAAAGGGGTGAAAATGTGAAGAGGTTCACTCCAAGATGTTTGGAAGTGGTGAAATTGCAAGGAAAATTCACCATTTGCTAAAATTTAATGACAATTGCTAGTGCAAGTCTGCCCCAAGCTTGGTAAAATGAAAAAATACACAAGGCAAGTGCACTTTGGGCATGTATGTCGTGAAAAATACTTGGAGAAGTAAAGATTAAAGTGTTTACCTTGAAAAAATCAAAAAATTAAAAATTTGCCTAAATCCAGACATCTAAAAAATTAATTGAAAAGTCAAATGGTATGTCTGGCGAAGTTGAAATTCGCCTAAGTAAAAATCATGGCAAAATTAAAATTCGCCTTAGGCAAAGGCACAGAGATATTTGAAAAGATTAAATTTGCCTTTGAATTTAAAAATAATTAAATATTATTATTTAATTATTTTAACGAACGGGTTGGAAACAACACATAAAATATTACTTTAATATTTTATTTTCCAAAACCCATTTGATGAGAAAATTCAAATTTCTCTAGGCAAATTGTTGAGAAAAGAAAGAAGAAAAAGAACTTCACTCGACTGACGACGAAATTAGAAACTTTCTTTACCGACTTATGCTGAAGATGGAAATTGCTATTCGAAAGACAAGTGCCAGCCAAGTTTCGACTGAATTAATTGGAAATAATTAAAATTTGCTAAATGGGTCGATTCTTTCAACCTTAAATTGATTGGCATTTCATTTTCATTCATTCGAAAGCAAAGTTGTGAAGAAAATTTGTTAAGGCAAAAGAAGTTTGTGAAGTTCTATATTTTTCGTATGAAATAAAAGGCTGAAAGTGCGAATTTACTTCAGCAGCAACACATTTTTTCATTGCCAGGCAGACTTTACTTCCTATATTCCGGCAAAGTTTTCTTTGCGAAACAATTTAATTCTCTCATTTCCAGCAATAATTTGTTTTCACGAATTAACTTATCGAATTTGCTGGAATATATTTATGCATACACAATTTCTGAATTGAAATATTTCCTTTTTGCAGATTTATGCTGGATAACGGAGAATCAACAAAGAAGATGAAGTTCGCCAACAAAGGTTCGCAGACGGAGTCTAAAATTGTCTCCAAATGGAAGGATGTTGCCGACACTGATCTTGGTCATATTGACTTAGAAGAATTCCGGAAAAGAATGTACGGAAGTGATGCACGCATGCCAACTCCAATTGCGCAAAAAATGATGAGAAATGGCATAGTTCATGCTGCAGGATTTCCGCCAGCCGTTGAGTGTCCAGAATTAATGGTAGAATGCGCCTTGCATTACAATGCTGAAGGAAGATAGATTGAGGCGCCAGATGGCAGGGTACTGGCATATTTGGGCGAACTGGCTATACAAGAGACTTTTGGCATTCCAGCTTACCACAGAACATACTACTGGTCAAAAGAGGATGCACAGAAATTGTACGAAGATAAACAAACTCTTTGCATGGCCAACATGAACAAGAACTGGCTTGAAAAACCTAGATCCTCAACCAAGAGATTGCCCAAGAAGTTGCTCAGGCCATTTTTCAAGGAAGAGTACAGAGACATAGTCTTGTTGCTGAACAGATTGATAGGCAATCCTCAAGGAGCACCTTTTGAAAATTGGAAATTATTGCACCTGGAGCGGCATACGACTTCAACAATTGGTATTGCGCATTGGTCTCTCGTAGGGAAGTGCTGGAAAAGGTTAAGGCAGAAAGTGCCAAAGTCGATGAGCGAATGAAGAGCATTCAAAATGGCATCTTTCATATGGCTGCAGATGTATTGAACAAGGACATTGTTCGAGAAAACGACTTGTGGCTGGATAATATGCAAAGGGAAGTGCAAAAGGTTTTCTCCATCATGCCAATCTTGGGCGAAAATCTGACTAAGGCATTTGACCTCTTGATTGTCCGTAGTACTTTCTTGCAACACGAATCAGAATGGGCAGTTGTCTTTGCCGATTGTGCGGACAGTTTAGACCTGCTGGAATACAATGTCAGTACCTTGCCAGACATCACCATTGAGGAGATTGGCGCCATTGTGTCCAGATTCGTTGAACAGGGCATTGCAGAAATGGATAAGGGCGCAACTTTCAGTGGATGACACATCTGCTTGTTAACTGGTCGATGTATTGGCAACCCTAATTAGGGTTTTTCTTGTTTGAATCTGGGCCCTTGATCTTGTTTTAATCTCGGCCATTCATTGTATCTGGGAACTCTATAAGTACCCTTTCATTTTCATTTGAAGGATCGAAAAAAAATAAAAAATTAGAAGGAACTATTATCAGAGGATTAGAGATTAGATTTTTTGAGTTAGAATTAGTTGTTTTTAGAAGTAAGAGAAGAGTTGTATGAAATTGTTGCGAAAACTGTTGTGATAATAGAATTCATAATTGCATGAGATGCTTTGAAATCTTTATTATCAAATGGGTGCATGGTTGCATATTTCCTCTTTCTCATAGGATTGTTTTAGATTAAAGATTTATTTATTAGTGGAGGAGCGAAAGATTGATAGTAAAGGTTGAAGTAACTTAAGCTCATACTTTTTTCAAATGGATGCTTTTCATTTGATGTGCAAAGTTAGACTGAGCTCTTAATATGAATGCTTTTAAACGTTTACTTTAAATAATATTGTTCAATTTGATGGTGTTATTTGTAGTAAAAAAATCTCAAGCATAAACCCCAGAAGATTGCACCTGCTTTCGTGTAGTTGTCGTTTTTCGAGACGAAACAAAGCATGGTTTCCTTTAAGTTGCATTTGATCTTTACAGTCTCCTAGTTCCTTAGGACTAATATAGGATTTCTAACTCCCTCTCCTTTTTTCATTTTTGATTCAAAATCAGAAAATCCCCAAAAATACAACACTGCATTCAATCCCTTACTTTCAAGAGAATTACTGAAGTAAAATGCCCCCTTGGGTTACCAACAAACCACAACTACCACAGAGTCTATCAACAACCCAACTTTGAAACATTGAAATTACCTTGTGATCTATCTCGCAATCTTAGCACGAAAGGTGATTTTTATCAAGAGAGGATAGAGCGTCTCTGGACACCTTTATTCTAGTGTGTTCATGTGTGTCACAAAACACGCACCAACAAGACCCAAAAACAATAATTTTAAAATCATAGGTTACTTCTTTTTCTCAGTATCATAGACAAGGCCGATACGCATGTCTACTCATCTTGTACTTTGAAATTTGCAAGATCAAGCTTGGAGAATCAACATCTATCCCTTGAGCCATGCTTCCATTAAATTCATTACCTACCAATCATCCATTTAAGGTTACCAAGGAAGCGTGCTGTCAGATCTTGCATACATGGCTAATGGGGAGTCAAACCCATGTAATCATTAACTAGATTCATGATTAAATGTGTCTTGGGAGCATGAAAATCCTCTTAAAATCACGAGTTAGGTGGTTGCAAAGTTTGCACATGCCAAGGATTGGGGCCGTACATGATAACAAGTTGAACAAGGGCCTAGACAAGTGAGTTTACTTTTCGTAGTGCCCTAGATGGGTGTGGGAATGTAGTTGCTTTATTGGGTAGGTTGTCAAATTTAACTACATGAGACACAATTTTGGGTAGTTTGTCAAATTTAATCACATGAGAGACATGTTTTTGGTTTTTCCATGTGGTGCATGAGTGTTGGCTAAGAGAGGTGTGACTAGGCGATGTGATGACATGTTGTTAGTGGCGCACAACATTAAGAGAGGTCAAAGGGAGTAGGCACTACAACAAAGCATTGCCATGTGGTAGATTTTGATTAGACAACATGCAGGGAAGAGGGCTTTGTTTGGAGTCCCAATGCATAGTGGCAAACGAAGGGAATATTCAAAGGGTCAATATACTATTGATGGGAGGATAAGCCACAAGCCAATAGGATGGTGCCATGTGGGCAAGGCGGGAGACTAATAATATTGAGAGGATGTAGGGAACTGGCAAATCAAATATCAAATGCAAGTCATTGGCAACATCATAAATAAGCAATGCATCCCACCATTGTTCATCTATAGTGTTAGCATCAAAATACTTATGATCATTATAATCAGCGTGATCCAAGTCAAAGAAGCCATTATCATGCATATCAATAGGATTAAAACCTTAAAACATGATATACATGAATCAGATATAACTTGATCAGTTGAATATAAATGATGAACAACACAAATATACCCCCCTGATTTGTCCTTTTTCTTGTAGTGGGATGATCCATGGGCTTGGACAGCAGCATCAAAACATTCATGACCTCCTTGTGCTTGCTCAGCATAGACAATGTTGCTAATCTCTTCTTGTAGCACAACAGCCTTGGCATTCTCTTCAATATGACTAGCTATACCAATATGCACCTCCACTTCATTTGCACCACAAGTCTGATAAAATTGGTCTTCCTCTGATGATGGGATGACATTGACATCCTCACAATCATATACTCCAGGAAAATCAGTAAGAACTAGACTTACCTGGCTTGAGCCAAATGAAACTTTTTCTGTCCCGACCTCTTTTAAAGTTTCAGGACTGTTTACCCTCTGCTCCTCATGCTCATCATCAAGACATGACACATGATCACTCTCAAGGTCACCTTCACTGTCAAATGACTGATTTTCATTTGTTAATTGTGTGGAATCAACACTTTCAGCTGTCATGCATCCATCCAAAGTTGGTGATTTGAATCATTTTTAATATCATGATGAGACGTTTTAGGCTTCTCCTTCAAAAAGTGAGAATTCTGATATGAACATGTAGCACACAATTCTTCAACAGTTGACAGATATACTTGACAAGAGAACTCAGAATGAGATTCATTGTGCACCCTACATCAATTGGGTAATAGTTAGTCAAGAACATGAACTTTGGTGCCTAAATTCTCCTTGTCATAAGTGAGCTTTCCCACGAAGCTCTGAAAGTTATCATCCAGCATCGCAGCAACATGTCCACACTCCCTATGACTTATCATTAGGAGTACATGGAAAACTAAGGGAAATACCTTAACATAAGCCTCCTTCATTAGTTAATTTTTTTTGTGATTTTCACTCCCAGTTTTAGCTTACTCATCTCATTCTTTTCGCACATGCCTGTACTAGCAAGCATAGTGTCACCAGTAGATGAGTCTCCTTTAGGAAAAGGTTCATTAGCTTCATTCTGAGAAGTGGGGAGATACTCATCAACTCTATCATGCTCCTCAATTTCATGTTGAATGCATTCATATTTGGAGCTCTTGAATGTTACAATTTGGCTACATTCAGGGGAAAGAATTGTTCAGTGGTGACTAACCCTTGTAAAGTAAGGTCAACCCATGTGAGAAATGTAATACAATTCATTTCTTCATGTTGAGTTGTACCATGCATCCTACATTTGGCTTGATAGATATATGTCTGATAGGCCACCTAAACATCCCATGGCTAGCAAGTTTTGGTTTAGAAGTTAACCGATTTGGGGATATCCACTTCAAAATCTGAAGCAATATTATCTGAATCATGCGTGGGAACAACAAGGCTGTCATGAACCGGGAAAATGGGATGGACATCAGAATCTTTTGCTGATTTGTCAGTATATTCTTCAACATCAACACCATCCCTATTTTCCCCTTTATCTTGTTGTGGCTGATAAGAGCTCTCTTCATGTGAAAAATCATCATCCTGATGCAAGTATACTGCCGCATTTTGACTGAAGCTCAGTTGTACAGCTGCATAGGGACCATTATAAGATAGATTGCTAGCATATAAGACTGAAATTTGGCAACTGTGAGCCAAATTTTGAGCTGTTAATGGAAGGGTCTGGTCTAGTATACTTGCTGATTGCTGCATAGAAGCAAGGAACTTTGTTTCACTTGGTGACAGATAATATGCTGCTGGGATTGTAGCATGAGATTCTCTAGGAGGAAAGCCCACTTGACTGCATAGTTAAAGGCAGTGAAATCATGGAATCATCTGAGTGCAGTCCCATAGAATGGCCCTAATGACTGAAAATATAGCTGTAGGATCTCATCATGAGAGGCACGCATACAACAAGCATATTTTCGAGGGTTATAATGAATACTTGAGGGAAACCTTCAATTGATTCACCACGCCTTTTTATAAACTTCTTAGTTGTTGCAGGGGATCGTAGTTGAAACAAGAAGGGGAACAAGTCCACTCAAGATGGCTTGAAGGAGACTCCTGAAAGCCTCTAGGATCATAAGCTGGGTAGTTGTACAAACCAAGCATAGCCATTGAGATTTTTCCTTTTAGGTCCACATGTGACCAAGAACCAACAATTTACCTGCAATTTTGTAAATGCATCCTAAAAGGCTCTCCCAGTGCTAGAATTGTTGGGTTGCAAAATGGCATGGGCCCAACACTTAGGAATCAAAGGTATGATTCTTATCTTGAAAGGTGAGTGATGATCTCCCCAAGGTCTCTAGGTTGTTGGTTGTCAACTTTGCAGGTTGACTCAAGGGGGCTGAAATGTTGTGCCAACAAGGATGATGTAAATGTAGGTAGATGTACAATTCATGAAACTCAATGTGAGGGATACCCTAATCTAAACACTTCATAAAGGAAAGGAAAAAAATCAAGGGTAAAGAGGAAGGAAGAGGGAAGAGAAAAGGAAAAGAGAGAGAAAAAGGGGAAAGAGAGAGGGAAGAAGCCTATCATCTGTAAGGGCAAACATTATCATATGGGAGTATTCCTTGCAAACATAATAGTTACATCTTATGCCACTGCCAGCTTTAATACAACATATGACATAACTTGTGCAAGATCCTACGGGAAAACATAAATTTCATGATAATACTTGGTAAAAAGCACAACAAAGGAGACCATCACAACATTGCATACACAGATAATAACCCATTGCATTCATAAACAATGTTCATTTAGTTCAAAGGGAGCGTGTTTACAAAAAATTCCTATCCAAATATGATCTCTACACTTACAAACAATGACAGCCTAAGCCCCACCATATACATGAGCAGAGGAAGATTTTGCCTTAATCTTAGCCTTTGTTCTGCTGTCTCCTCTTGAATCAATTTTACTTAGTCTTTCCACTCTTACCAAGGAGAGAGATACTCTCATTAATTACATTGTTCTTTTCAATGGACCCAAAAAATAATAACTTAAAATCATGTGTCACTTCATTTTCTTATGGTCAGAGACAAGGCCCACATGGATCTTTGCTCATTTTGTACTTTGAAATCTATAGGATCAACCTTGGAGCTTCAAGATCTATCCCTTGAGCCATTGCTTCCATTAAATTCTTTGCCTACCATTTGTGCATTTGCATTTTCAAGGGAAGTGTGTTTCTAGATCTTGCATACATGGCAAACAAGTAATCAAACCCACAAAATCATCAATTAAATTAATGATTAAATGCATCTTGGGAGCATAACATGGGTTGAGGTTGTACATAGGAATGGGTTGAATAGGGGCCTAGAGTGGTGAATGTACCTTTTGTAGTGCCCTAGATAGGCATGGGAACGTAATTGCCTTGTTGGGTAGGTCATTAAATTTACTTGCATGAGAAACAAGTTTCCATTTCATCCATGTAGCAGGTGGGTGTTGGTTGAGACTTGAGAGAGATGTGATTGGGCAATACGCGACAACATATCATTAGTACGCATGGCGAGTGGTCAAAGGGAGTAGGTGTTGCAATAAAAGGTCACCACATGGCAATTTTTGATTGGACAATGTACTTGGACAAGGGCTGAAATATACTCTCAATTTTTTTGAATTTTAAATGAACATTTACAATGTAATCAAGCACCCGTTAAGGTTAGCATAACCCAAAACGTGCAGGAAAGAACTCTAACCGAGAATGCGCCCTAAAACCACTTAAGGAGGAGGGGCGGGCATATGGTCAAAGGATCCCTAGGATCTACTGAATCAAATACTACAATGATTACACTGAAAGAGAGAGATTAAACTCGACACCAAGAATTCGCACACAAGATTTTTTAGAAGGCGAGGTGCTAACATATGGTGGAGTAATTAACAAACTGGAATGTAAATAGGCGGTGAACCAGCCATGAGAGATTTCCACACTACCACTTAATCAGTGGGGGGAATAAGCATTACAATTCAAAACTAACTCATCCGTTGCGGTGGGCATCCACTCAACAGTGGGAATTCTCCACTTGACAGTGGGTGAGAAAGAGAGATACAAACGTTTATTCTTCACACTGGTGGTAAACCAGCCAGGGGTTAAGGTGTTTGCATTAGGAAATCACAGGTAAATGCAATAAGAACAATGACTGGATTAGTACTACTAAATCTCAGCCTTACAATGAAATAAATCTGCAATTTCCATGTGTTACAATGGTATAATCAATGCAAACTTCTGAAGAATGTTTATTACAATATATAATCTTCTCAATCACCAAGATATAAGCCAAAATCTGAATGTTTAACAATCTGCTTGCATAAACAACAGACTGAAAATGTCAATCAGAAAACATGTAAATCAAATGAAATGCTCATAACTCTCCAAATATACCTCCGAATGATGTAAAATAAATTGCAGAAGTATTCTAAGAGGTAGGCGCCCAATCCCCAACCCACAAACTGCATTAAAGCTTAGAGAATGATTAGGCATGAATCCCAAGGCAGTCCCAACATGGTACGACCTTCTTGAAGGGCGATTTTCTACTTAAAAATCAGAAACAACAAACTAAAATCTTTAAACTTCAGGGTGGGGTCGCCTCAAACATAGAATCATGATGAACAAATACCCATAATCAAATTAGAATTACCCTTAAAGCTGTTAATGATTTTCACCTACAGCCATGATTGAACTAGCAACAATAAGATCTGGAAATAACATCTGAATCTTCAACATTGAGGCTCAATGCGCACTTCTGAATAAAGCACACTCTCAATCCATCGTCTAGGGAACCATAGTTTCAGGCCCGAAGAGTGGAATAGAATTGCTAAGCTTTCCCTTAGCCGGATTCTGGATTTCAAACCATCAACATAACTTTGCTTTCCAAAACATAACATAATCAGCTCTCCACAATGCAGCAATATATAAGTTTCAATGGGCAAATGAAACACTTTGAATTCCAAGAAGTCGAATCACTTCAACTTCCCAAGGGACGCCACCTTCAACCATTCACTTTATTGTGAAATAATAAAACATTACTCCCTTTCCCTTTAGGCGTCCATTTTACTTTGCAACAATAAAACATTTAATAAATCATTAAATGCTCAACATGACCCCTTAATGTTCCCCCTTTAAAACAACATGAAGTTATCACTCCTAGGCGTGGGGGTGCAACTTAAAAACATGAAATTGACTAAGTATACACTTAGTCCAAGGAGATAACCAAAACCAATGCCAATACTGAAATTGAAAGATTACCACAAATAGCATGATGACCTGAGCCAAATTGCAGATGATGATACTGCCAAAATTAGACTTACTAAAAATAGCCACTGCCAAAAATAGTAAGTTCACTTCAACTCAACAGAAAGCCAAACTGATCGGCCACACTGAACTGCAAAAGATTGAGTTGCTGCTAGAGTGATACTACTATAAATATGCTTACCAAAAATAGCATATTGCTATAAATAGTAAGTTTTCCAAAACCACATCTGTATGCCAACTAAGCAGTATCATGACTTACTATAAATAGTAAGTGTTTCCAAATATCTTTTAAGCACAAACCGGGCAACCATCATGACTTACTATAAATAGCTAAGTTACCGATTCGTTTTTGGATTCGAGTACGGGTACGCGAATCCGGTATGGGATTCGACAAAAAAAAAATTTGGGGTTGGCTACGGTTTGGATTCGGCAATACAAAAAACATATAAAAATCAGAAATATATACATATTTGCAGCAGTAATTGAGTTTAGAATACACCACCATATTAATAGTCTAATAACATAGCAAAAATACATCATCACTTTCATAGTCAAATATTAAAATATTAGTGATACTCAAAAGTCGAATGTCATGATATAATATTATACAATTATAAATTAAAGTTCAAACATAAAATGTCAAGTGTTTACAATCAGCTATTATTGATCAATGATCAATTTGATTCATATGGGTCATCAAAAAAAGCAGCATCATCAGCATCATTAGATGATACATTTTGTGTAGAACCACAAACAGCATTAGTGGCACTCGCACAAGCACTGCCACTAGCACTAACACTACCACTCTCATACTCAGTAGCTGCTTTAGGCTCATAGTCATCATCAATATCAAGTGCAGCCAAGTGACTTGTGGAAGCATCCAAGTCAAGCTGCTGTGGCTCAATATCCCACCTCCTTGTGTCTCCTTCTTTGTAGGAACTTTGCTTATGTGTAAGGAAGCACAAGTTTGAATGCACATACACCAAGTCCTCTGCCTTTTTTGAATGTAGCCTATTGCGTTTTATTGAGTGGATGAAGGAGTATGTGCTCCAATTCCTCTCAGAAGCCGATGAACTAGCAACCTATTAAGACCAAATTAAATAGTTAAGAACTTAAGAGTTACAAAATTAATAAAAATTAAAATTAAAATTACAAAATATAAAACTTACTTGGGATAAAATTTTAATTGCAATAGGTTGGAGGTGCATGTATTCTTGCCCATGGAAGTACCACCAACTATGAGCATCCACCCTGGACTTGTCTCGAAGAGCATCCATATTCTGATCAACAGTACTGGAGCATGCAAAAGCCATGAACTCAGCCCTCACTCGATCACGTTGGTCACGATCACTGAAGATTCTACGAAGTGCTGCCTTGTACCCTTGACCCACTTCAACATCCCTATATGGAGCAACTCTTGGTGAAGCAAAAAGTATCTCAGGACTGTAATATTTGGGACTCAATGCAAAAGCGAGAAGATGCAATGGAGTGGTCATTTTGTTCCATCTATCAACCATGATTTCCTGTAGCTCTTTGAAGAATTTTTCTTCAGGATCTTCCTCTTTTGCATTGATGATGGTTTTCATATTCTCAATCATTGAGTCAATACCATCATATACTTCTCCCAAACAAGGTCTATCCATGTCTATGTAACGGATCATGCTCAATATAGGCTCAGTGAAACTAACTAGGTACTCAACACGATCCCACCAACTATCATCTAGGATCCTTTGCTTGACCCTATTTGCCCTTTCACTGCTAGATTGCCTCCATATGGACCAATTAGGGCTGATTACCATTGTACAAATTGCCTCACGAACCTTTATAAGTCGCCTCAACACAATTGTGTTGGAGGCAAAACGGGTCTCAACAACCTGTTTGGAAATAAAAATTAAAATTAAAATATAATTTAAATTTATAAATACTTTACAAAATCAAAATTTAAAATCAAATGAAAATTTAAAATTTAAAAATATTGAGAATTAACTTACCTTCAACAATTCCAATTTTGAGAATTGTCTGAATATTCCTTGTGTCATATGGTGGTTGGTGACAAACATTTGGATGTCTTCGCCCTTAGCATACAACTGTTTGATCCACTCAATTTTGGATCCAATTTTTTGTAGCATTAGATTGAGGGAGTGGACAGGACAAGGTGTCCAAAAAATGTGGGGATACTTCTCCTCAATCAATAACCCTGCAGCCCTACAATTTTTGGCATTGTCAGTTACAACTTGCACAACATTTTGATGGCCCACTTCTTCAATAGCTTGGCAAAGGATGTTAGCAATAAATGGACCATCTTTCACTTGTCCTTCACAATCCACTACTCTCAAAAACATTGCCCCTTTAGGGGACACGGCAATAACATTGATCAATGGGCGATTTTTTGCATCTTTCCATCCATCAAAAACGATGGTCACCCCTGTTTCGATCCATGAAGCCCTTATGGGCTTCAATGAGTCTGCTACATGTTTCACCTCTTTCTCCAATAAGGTGCAATGCACCTTCTCAAAACCTGGGCCCTTATACCCCTTTGGGGCCTGATTAATAGATTTCACCATTTTTTGCCAATATGGTGAACGGACAACGTTGAATGCCAATCCATTGGCATAGACACATCTTGCTATGTCTTGATCAGCAATATCTCTTGCCTCATTCTGAAATGAAGCTTCCAACGGTCCCTTAGATCTTTTATTTGATGAGGGCACGGTTTGTTGTTGAGGGATGTTCATAAATGGATGGCTTTGTGTAGGCGGAATATAAGTAGGTGGTGGTGTAGGGGGTTTCATGGATTGAGATCCTTTCCTCAAAGGATGGCTTGCTTTAAGACTACTAGATGTATGCTCTGATTTTTCTTGCTCAGCAATATATTTCAACACTACATCATCTGGAAGGCCTTTGCCATCACCAGAAGGAGGTCCTGGACAAGGTTTGATGCCATTATCAGGGATCTTACACAAGTGGGCTCTCACTCAACTGTATGAGCTCGTATATTGAACTTTGCAATGACCACAAATCCAAATAAATACTCCACCACCTGGACATTGTTGAACCATTTCTACATATTTCCAAAGGGGAGAGGTTGCATCTATTTTGAAACGAGATTGGCCTGAGGAAGAACTGGATGCCATTGTAATACCTAAGGCACAACAAATTGAAATAATTTTGGTATTGAAATTTGAAACTAAAAAACTTAAAAGATGAGAACAATCAACAAAACAATAAAAACAAAACAAAATAGTTCATTTGTTAAAAAAAATGTAAGCAAAAAATAAAAAAACTTCAAAGAAACCTACCTCTTTTGAAGAAATCTTGCTCTACAATCTTCTTGGCAACGAACGGACACTTGCAAGTGCTTAGGAATAGCACAACAATCAACTTTGAACAACCAACGATCAACCTTCAAGTCTATTCGAGCTTGTGCAAGCAAGAGAGAAAGTTCAGCAATGGAGGCAAAAAAACTTGTTTTTCATTCACAAATTGTTAAATGAGATTGTTTTTACCTATTTAGTGTGTTTGGAGGGACGAATTAGGGTTTTAATGATTATTAAAATATTAAAAAGTCAACATTCGGTCAAAAAAATGAATTAAAAATGCAAAAAAAAGGCCTTTTTCCGCGGACTAGGAGTTTTCATGCCTGGATTCGTCGCGGATTCGCCTTGGATTCGTTTTGCCAAATCCTGGACGAATCCACAGGCACCCGATGAATCCAAATCGAATCCGTAGGCGCAAAAACGAATCCTGGACGAATCCAGGTCGTACCGTACCCGAATCCCGTACCCGGTATGTATCGAATCGTATCCGGGCTTTGCTAGGGACGAATCGGTAACTTAGATAAATAGTAAGTGCCCATAAAAGATGTTAGATTCAGATGCATGTCACATCACCCTGGAGATCTTTGAAAACTCAAAAAACTCCACTAGACATGCGTCAGAAAAACACGCATGCAAGCCCTAAAAATTGCATTTGAAACCTCCTATAAAATAGGAAACCCTAATTTCCCATTTTGCTTAGCCTACGAGATTTTGGAAATAGGCTAAATCCTATTGTAGAGCGTAGGGCTAAATCAAGGACATTACAAGGGCTTCGTTTGGAGTCCCAATGCATAGCAATAGAAGAAGATCAATTTTCCACAAGTGGGAGGATTAGCTAAGGCCCAATAGGATGGTGCCACATGGGAAAGGCAAGAGTGTGGGACTCATAATGTTGGGAGCATGTAGGAAATGGGGAAGCTAAATGTCGGGCTACAAGCATACAAGGGGAATTGAGGAGGGAAGGTAGGTAGGTAGGAGGAAACTCAAGGGTCTAAAATTGGGCTTCAAAGATCAAGGAAATGAATACCTAATATTGGAAGAAAACATTTGAGTTTGTAGGGGATTGCGGATGTGCAATGCTACAAGGTAAGGGGAAAGAAAGCTAAAGGCACATCGGGCTTTGGGGTTCAAAGTGACAAAGTACCGAATATCAAAGAAGATAGCAAAGAAAATTCTTGAGATTAATGTGTCAAGGATTAGGCATAGTGAGTTCTCGATACAAGAAGGAGACAAGGGAGGAAAAACTTTGAAAGTCGACAATGCAAGATCATAGGAAGGGCAAGCTGAGAGAGGAAATTTTGAAGTCCTAGGACTAGGTCTCAAGGTTTGAGAATCCACACTACCACCTACCTTAAGGTAAGGCAATAACAAAAAGTTTAAAAATCACTAAACAACAAATATCAAGACTTGTGACAATCCGATGCTAAGTATCAAGGCAACGGAAAGTCCAAAGGATCAAAAGAAAGGGGTAGAAGGCGTTGAGGATCAAGGATGAGGAGAATCATTTATGTGCTAAACAATTAGATGCACTCCTGAAAGCTTGGGCTTGTAGGCGAAAAGGAAAAGTGGGGAACAGAAGTTTGGGAAACTTCATGATAGCGTATTGAGTAAAGCAAAGCCTGAAAACTCGGAAGGCATGAAAGACTTAGAAGAAAACAAGGAAAGGGGGCAAGTGAAAACCTCATAACTGAGCACTTGGGCACAAAGAAAACCCAAAAGCCTGAAAGGCAGAAAAACTCTTAAAGAAAGCCAGCAAGTGGGGTTTTTGAGGGTTTGAGAGAAACCATGCCAACAAAGAAAAGTCCAAAAACCTAAAATAGGCCAACATTTGACATAAATAGCCTCATAATAAATTTTTTGGGAACTTCTGCAAATTAGGCATATGATTAAGGCATGAGGAGAGTCAAAGCACACCACCAAGCGCAAGTTTGACCAAGGGGCACATTGAAGAAAATTTTGGATTGGATATCAATGATGGGCACCTAGTGGAACCAAGGTTATGAAGAGAGCGAATGATAGGACAAAAAGAGGGGTTTATGAAATTAGGGAGGGTGATGCAAACAGGCATCAACATGAAGCAACACAAATCTACATAAGACCAGATCTTTTATTAAATTAGTTGTCACTGGAATCTGTGTGCCTATTCTTAATGCTATTATTACGAACAACTCTCTGATAGGAGCAATGATTCTAGGCAGAAATTTGATACCAAAAATTTAACTGCAGATATTTGATATCAGAAATTTCATATAAGAAATCTAAGAGATTTGGGTACCAAATACAGAATAAGTCCATTAAGGCTGGAGGGCAAAGATGAAACCTAGAATGAAATCAATGAACAAGAAGCAGAAATTTGGAAATGAGCAGAAAATTTTAGATATTGACCCGACTTAATTGTTAAGCTCTGATACTAACTGATTTTATCTCCTTTTTTGAATGTTTATTTACAGAAGACAAACTTCTGTTATAGGTTAAAAATATCGACATTTCTAATGTCTCAACTTCCATCTATCAACTTCCAACTGTCAAAATAAATTTTAGTTTATTTCTACGTACCTTTGAATAATTCCACTTATCCAAATGCATATGGATTTGACTAATTGATAACTATAGATCACTTATTAACTTTAATAGTTGTCTTCATCACTTACACATAAGAACTGCATAAATGTATACACACAAGCAGAACCTCATGCAAATTCAAATGTATATACTCTTGGAGAGGAGAAACATAATATTTTTTTTTTTAAATATTCTTGTTGAAAAATGAAAAGTAAAACTAATTGTTGGAATTTATCTACTTTTTGTTTTTGCAGACTTTTGTGCGGATATTTCGTTTACGACATTATTCTGGAAGTATTTCATTTATTCCTGCTCCTGGTTATGAAGAGTATGGAGAACCTATATGTGTAGATAATGAAAATGAGAGTATTCTACCAGATACAGGGATCAGTGGAACTGAGGAAATGAAACCAAAAACATCGAATTGCTTAGGAACATTGGCTAGTTCAGAGAACTATAAATGGAAATCAATAAATGGGCAGTTTATCATTGTCTGGTTACACAATGTGCCTTGGGGAAGCCAAGATATCATGCCTGCACCTCAGGCAGAGGTAAGTTCTTACATCAGGAATTAACAATAATATAACCATTCTATTCTTGTCGTGAAACATAACAAATTAATAAAATGAAGTTAAAAAACAAAGCAGACGGGAATGCAATTACTGTATCTTTTATTAGCTTGAAATACTTTGTTCTTGGATATAAAATGCTATACAAAAGCTTTTGGTTTAATTCATTTTTTATTGCATTTTCCCCATTGTCTGCAATTTAAAACAAAGAGATGCTAGTATTTACAAATTATTACCTTTTTATATATGGGACAATTTACATAGTGACCAAAGCAGATCGTAAAGCTTTTAGCATGAATATTCACTAAATGTATTTCTAATGGTGCTTAATCTTTATGGAAATCGGCATTCATTTTAAACAGGAAGAAAGATGAACATAATTGTTGAGAATAGTATCAAGAATGCAAGGTATTCTTTTTTATTGTAAATGTCATACTTATACATCCTTCAATATAGTTGTACAACCACTAGCTGAGGATATCTATATAATTTAACTTCAAAAAATATCATTGATAACCTTACTAATTGTAACTAAATATTAGACATAGATATTAAAAAGAAGATTTTTTAGTTTGAGTAGACATTATTGATTATTCTCTAACGCTCCCCTTTAAGCAATAACCATTAAGAAGGCCTCACAAAAATAAAACTATTTTGAACTGGAAGAACAAAGAATTCTTTATAGCATCTACAAATTGCATGTATGTTGTGTTCATCTTTTACGTCTTCTTTCCTCTTCTAGAAGTGTCAGCAAGGTTACTTTCTACCTCCTAAAATTTGAATTTTCAAGGACATGGAACTTTAAAATCTAACAGCTAAACGTCATTCACACAATGATACATAAAATAAATTTAGTTTCCATATCTCTACTTGCATTGGCTCTGATTTTTGTTGCCTTTAGTTTTTCCTTGAACTGAAAGAGCCTTTTCTAATCCAAACATGGCATCTTTAACCTTTAAGCTATGCTACCAGATCCTTCTGACACCATTTATACCCAAAATGGTATAAATTTGATCTTGATTGTAGGCTGGTATCTCCTTGGCAACAAATTGGATTAGGATCTCAGGACTCTTCCTGAAAACATACCGATAGTATTTCTGGGACAATCCCAGGGTGATTCTAGGCTGTTTTTAGGGCAATTTGAGGCAGATTCTGTTGTAACTCGGAAAACGCTTGGAAAAACAGATAATACACATGTAACTCTGATTCCAAGTAGACTCTTATGATATTTTGAATTATCAGTGATGGTGTATTGTTAATTTAAAAATTTAACCTCAATTATGCAAGTAACATAGATATTTTCTTTGTTTTTTTCAAATTTTTTGCATAGGTGTTAACAAGATGATCCGAACACAAGGTCCCTCCCAAATCCATATCTATATCTATTTCTAGGAAATCTGCTTTTTAGGAAATATCTTTTGGCCATGCCATCCATGTTCTACCTCGACCATGAGGTGTTGAAGTATTTTTAGTACATGGTTGAATTTAGAGTTGGTTTTCTATTCTAGTGGAGCATATTACACAATATAAAGGCAGAAGCAACCAGTAGCATGCAACATGGTCTTTTAGTTAATCAAGGGAATGATCTACAAGCTTGAATTGGATGGTATCTTTTGGCAGTTAATCCATGAGCACGTTGCTGTTTTACATGAATGTCATGAAGGGATTTCATGGGGGCATAATGCAAGAATGGTCCCATTAGGAAGGTATGCAAGAAGGGTTATGGTGGCAGACCTTTTTCAGGGATGTTGAAGACTATGTAGAGAAAGGTAATAAATGCTACTGCCATAGGATATCCAATTGACAGGACATGATGCCCCCTAGTTCATGTGTTTGCATAAGTTGCATTTGAGAAGTGGAGTGTAGATTTTGTGGTTCTAATCAACCCATCCATCAAAGTAGTGCAAGACACATCATTATTGTGGCAAATTTCTGAAATTGTTGTGTACAGGTTGGGCCTTTCCAAAATTGTACAATAGTCAGTAATTCATTTCTTTATAGAAGATGATTTGCTATATTAGGTGCCCAATCAACTTGGTCAACAATTAGGGAACATACTTTCTCACCCAGATGGTAGAAATATTGTTCATGGAGTTTCTCATCTAATGCCATTGTAGTGCATTGCACCATCTTTGGGAAAATGGCACAATTGAGGTGTTTGACAAGAGTTTGGAAAGCAACTTGGAAACAATAAGGGATGTAGGGCAGATTAATTGGAATGAGAGTGTGTCAATAGCGCTATGGGATTACAAGATTACTTATAAGTTTTGAACAAGTAAACCTGGTTTGAGGTCATGTATGGGCTAATGCCATAATGCCCAGGAAGTTGTGGTTTCTACATTGTACAACGTGCTTGTTACATAACTAGACAATGAAATCATCACTTCAATCATGCTTTGAGCACCTCATGAAGTGAGAGGGAAACTAAATGCTTGCATAGTGAAGGTGGTAGGTGGAAAATGACACAGTGATAGTGTACAGTGGTCACCATGTGAATGGGAAAGCATTTAGGGAGGGGGATCAGGCCTTGTATGATTTATGGTATTACATGCTCCAAAGTAGTTGGTACTGTACTATTGGTGTGCGTTTTAATACTCATCGAACACAGAATAAAATGCCCAAATACATTCTATCCTCTCTTGAACAAAGTCGCCACGTATGCTAAGATTGCGAGAAGATCATATGGCAACTCCAAGGTTTCTTTCGTTAGGTCATGACACATGGATAAGATCAGTGGGCATTGTGATATGCTGGTAATCACAAAGGGACTTACGTTAGAATTTATTCACAAGCTAAGGACTTAGATGGTTTTGACATTGAATGCTCCTTCCATTGGGGTATTTAGGATTTCCAAAAAAATGTAAAAAGATAAGGGTTTAGGAGTCTAATCTACACCTAAGAACTCAAGAGATGGCAATGATTGGATGAAACAAGGAACCACACTTTGTTTCGCCTCCTTGGGACAACTACGCAAAGCGGGTGCAATCTTCAAAGGGGTGTGATTGTAATTTTCATGTCTAGAATAAGATTGAAGTTAAGCATCCACAATTTAAGAGCTCGGGCTAAATTTATGCATTGGATACAAATCATCTATCCAAAGAAAGTATGAGCTAGATTTCACCAATCACCACTATCAGATCTTTTATTCACTAACAAACATTCAAATGAAAATTCTAATCTAACTTTAATCTAAGTGTTGAAGGAGAATATGTAACCTTGCAAACCACTTGAAAATAAAAGAGATTCAGAGCAAATCATGCATAAGAGCTTTTATTAATGAAAATGGCAATGCACAACAATTTCATAATACTCTCTTCACAAATTGAAAATGAGAGTTCACAAGTTTATATAGAGTTTTAGAAAATAAATGAATGGCCCAAATTAAAACAAATAAACCCTAATTAGGGAGGGTTTCCCAAATCACATCAGTGATCAATGAGTTAACAAAGAGTGAAGTGGCGTCTGGAACTACTTTCAAGGAGGTGCATCCTTATCCTCCCGAGTCGCCGTGTGTTCGATGAATTTGGACACAATCGAGGCAACCTCTTCCATAGTAACCTGCGAGAGCATGTTGACCCTAAACTCCAGCCCGTCCAAGCTTTCGACGCACCTAGCAAAGATACTTTCCCATTCTATCTCATTCTTTACGAAGGCTTCCTGGATGGCTGAGAAATTCGCCATTTTGACCTAGTTCTGCCTCAGGATAGGCCTTGTGACCGAAAAGAAGATTGCCTGAACCTTGCTCTTCAAATTTTTTGGCTGTAAATAATTTTCTCGTATGACTTCTTGGTCTAACATGTTGACAGCCATGTTGAAGATTTTATTCTGGATCTCCTTAACCTGTTCCTCCACTCTAATCCCGTCAGACCTTGCCCTCTCTAAGACTTCACCATGTGCTGTCAAAGCCCAGTACCAAGTATGGAAATCATAAGCCGCGCTTGCTACAATTATGTCTTCGTGGATCAACTCTTGCTTTGGGACCCCTTTCAGAACTCTGAGGCACGAAATTATCCTCTCTTGAATATTTGGAAGACTATCCCACATTGCCAGGGAAGCCAGTCTAGAAAGCAATGAGGTAGCCTGACCGTAGACTAATGTCAACCTCTCCAGGAATGTAGCTGCTTCTGCGCCCTCAACAATCATCCACTCTTTGGCTTCTCTGGCTATGACCATGTCTTCTTCCATATCCTTCGCTGTTTCCTGTGAAGGATTCGAAAGAGGAGTTGCTGTATTATCTTGATCGAGTGGCTTGGGGAGATGTATGTATTCTTTCAGGCGTTCAATCTCCTTTTGGCATTCTTTCCTCTTCGCCACTTCCTTTCCCAACCTTGCCTTGATAGTGGACATTGAGTTGTCCAAATCTTCAACTTCTTGGCCTTTTGTAGCTGGGCCCAAGTCAATGGTAGTGACGGCATATTCATGTGGAGCTATATCCTCCTGTGGCTTGTCTACCGTTGGTACTGCAATCTGCACAGACCGGATTGCCAACTTCATCCCTCTGAATGGTGGAGAACTTCTTTGCCGGCTTCTTGACTAAAACTTGCTCAAGTCTGGCTAAGAAATCCGCAACATCGTCTTCTTCCTGTGTCTCGACTAGTGCCTGTACTTTCAGTCTCTCCTTCAACCAATCAAGGATCATGAGCTGCTCCATGCCATCCTCTTCCTGCACATTTTCTCCGTCCAGAACATCCAAAATTCCTCTGAGGGTTGAAATTATTCCCTCCTAAAAATGATCATTTGGGCGTCCATCTCATTATCTGAGCCAAGTATTTTTGTACCAGTGGGGGATGGTGGTTCGTCTTCATCCAGCGGAATTGGCTCAACATTCTCCTCGGGGATTTGGGGAGGATTTCCTATGTTAGCCAATGAATCGTCTATGGTGGCCAATATTTCATCAATGTTCTTGGACGTGGTAGAGCGTGACGGTTCTATCCTCATTCATTTCTGAATAGGCTCCATGTCCACAACTACTTCTTTTATTTTCCTGGAGGTAGTGGCTTCCATCAATTCCACGCCATGGGATGCTTGTGCATTTGAGGAATAAGACTCCATCTCGCTTAACCTGTCATAGGTAAGCGTCACCTTCCTCCACCTCAGTTCCTGAACTTGTTGATCGACCCACCATTGAGAGTATTTGATCACTGGTCTCATCAAGGTGTTCAAGTTTGCATGTTCAGGTTTTGACCACTTTACAGCAGGAAGAAGCCAACTCTCATCAAAGCAGGGTTGGACGTGCTCTCCTTCATCCTCGAGTTGATCAGGCACTCGACAAAGTTCAGTCATTCAGATCAAGTTCACCGGCAGTCTGGACCACAGCCTTTGTCTGACCTCGTATTCGTCTGCAACATTGGCCCAAAAGTCCTCTAATTCAACCCTATGCTTGTACTTTCTTCCGTCCACAGTCTTGATATGATGTTGAGGGTCAAAGTTCTCTCTAGACTGGTATATAGTGAACGGATACCACTTGAAATATACCCCTTAATTTTTCCCTGTTTTTTCAGTTCACAACAATGCAAATCATGCACCCGTTAAGAATTAGCTCCAAACCAAAACACAACTGAAACAACTCTAACCAAGAATGCACCCTAAAACCACTTAAGGAGGAGGGGTGGGCATATGGTTAGAGGATCCCTAGGATCTAATAACTTGATAACAACTGAAAATGAAGAGCTAAACTCAACACCAAGAATGTGCATGCAAGATCCTTTTGTAAGGCGAGGTGCTAACATATGGTGGAGTGCTAGATATTAAACTGAAATAAACTTTTTTTGCTGAAGCAGGTATCCACAAGCGGTGGGAATACTCCACTTATTTTGTGGGTGTGATTATTACAATTATTTGGAGGCGGCAAGCCAGCCAATTAACCTCACTTCCACTTAAACTGTGGGGGGTATACAATCCGCACAACCACTTTATTTTTGTGGGGGGAATACAACAAAGTAAATTGCAGCAAGTAAACAAATTGTTGTTAGTACTACTAATCAGCTTACAAACAATTATTAAACAACTGCAATATATCAAAGATAAGTTCTCAAAATAAACAATGGTTAAAGTATCACTTCCTCTAACATTTACAACTTGAATAGATGAATAATTGAAGCTCAAATCAGCATGATAATAAAACTTAACTAATCTGATCAGAAATAGAGGGTACATAAAATCAGACCAGCAAGCTATGAATTCACCAAGATGGACAAAACTCCTCCGAATCAGCTCGGAATGCCTCCATACCATAGTCGATCAACAACTAGAAGCAAGGCGTCGAAAATCCAATGGAAACTCGAGCCAGGAACAGAAGAAAACAACAGACACGAATTCCAATGCAAATGCCAAATGGTATGACCCCTCAAGGAGGTCGACTTGCTCTTAAAAATCAGAAACTTGATGATTAAATCTGCAAATTTGCAGAAAGGGGCGCCCTCCACAATAGAACAGCTTGGGCCAACACCCAAAATGAAACCAAAATTGATGATGAAGCTATGAGCAGAAAATAGCTTCAGCCAGGTCAAATTAGCAACTCAAAAAACAGGCTTTACAACAGCAACCTGTTTGATATTATCAAATTGAAGCTTCATCTGTACTTCAAGGTGAAATACAGTCACAATGATCCACCTAGGAAGCCATAGTTTCAGGCCTGAAGGATGGATTGAATTCGCTAAGCTCCCCCTTAGCCAGGTTCTGGATTCAAACCGGCAGCATAACTTTACTTTCAATTTTCCCAAATAAGATACAAAGAGCAAGGCACCAATACATAAGCTTCAATTGGCAAATGAAGCAAACTGTAACTCCCAACAAGAAACTGTTCAATTCCTCCAAGGGATGCCACCTTTTAGCATTTACTTTATTTAAAATATCAAAACATTCTTCTTTAGGCGTCCATTTCCAAAATGCAACAATAATCATTTAAAAAAAACATTAATTGCCTAAGAAGTTCGACCCCCTTTATCTCCCCAACTTTAAAACAACTTAAAGTCATCAAGCCTAGGCATGGGGTACAACTGCAAGATATGAAAACCGACTAAGTCTGGGACCCAGTCCAAGGAGGGATAGAAGCCAAAACCAAAGCCAACACTCAAACTGATTTTGCCAAAAATGGAATGATGACCTGAGCATAACTGCTGATGGTGCCACTGCCACAAAAGGACTTACTAAAAATAGCCAATGCCAAAAATAGTAAGTTAACTTCAAAAACCTTCAAAAAACCAACTGAACAACCATATTGCCCAAAATGTGAATTGCAGATGATTGAACTGCTGCTAGAACGATACTGCTATAAATAGACTTACTAAAAATAGTAACTGCTATAAATAGTAAGTTTGCAAAACTTCATCTGAGCAGTAATCATGACTTACTATAAATAGTAAGTGTTTCCAAACGCCTTCTGAGTACAATCCGAGAAGCCAACATGACTTACTATAAATAGGAAGTGCCTGGAAAAGTTATCAGATGGAGATGCACGATACACCATTCTGAAGCTTTCTAAAAACCCAAAAAGCTCCACCAGACATGCATCAAACACCCATGCATGCAAGCCCTCAAAATTGCATCTGAAACCTCCTAAAAAATAGGATACCCTAATTTTCAGTTCTGCTTAGCCTATGAGTTTCAGAAATAGGCTAAAACCTCAAGAAGAGTGTAGGGCTAAAATGGGGACATTACACCGCTGTATCTCTAGCCTGGCACTCTCAACTGCTTGCGCCGAAGGACATGATTCCAGCATGTTCCTGATGAAGAAGGGGAAAGTAACAACCGCCTTCTTGACCTTTGGAGGTTTTGATACTCTTCTAGCTGTCTCAAGAGCTCTAGCAAGACCATCTTATTGGTGGGAAAGATAGGCAATCTGTAAGGAGTTCTAGTGAACCCTTGGACTCTGATGTACGTGCACCTTGGGTATTGGATGAATCAAGATCCGTACTTGCCGATCAAGCTCTTGGCTTCATGAGTTAGCCTTTGGTGCATTCCTCCTTGGAGTACTCTGGTAATATACATGAGGAAAGTGTCATGTGTCCGTCTGAAATGGGCTTTCTCACTTAGCTGCAATTGCGGATACCAGTCATATGATTTCAGCTCGTTCTCTCCATTGCCAACAACGCCCTTGTAAATCAAGCTTGCATATCGGTATGTCCTAGCCAACATGTAAATGACGTAGGAACTCATGTAAAATGTCCTCGTCTTCTCCAGATTGACCAGTTGCTCATGGAGGCTATCGCTTATCATACGAGACCAATTGAACATCTTTACTCCTTTGGTGATTTCCTTGATGAAGTAGTACATCCATGCTTCGAAAGGCACGCTCTGAGGATTGCCAACTATTCTGTTCAGCAAGATGATGATGTCTCCATAATCTTCTTTAAAGTCCGTGTGCAACAGCTTCTTGGGCATCTTCTTGGCGGAAGCTCTTGGTTTTTCCAGCCACGATTTATTAACGTTCGTGGCGCAGAGGTCAAATTTATCATTATATAATTTCCTTGCATCCTCCTTAGTTCTGTAGGAAGTTCTATGATATGTCGGGATGCTGAATGCTTCTTGTATAGCTAACTCTCCGAGGTAAGCTAGTATCCTCTCGTCAAGCGCAACAATTTGCCTGTCTTGCACATTATAATGAAGGGCGCACTCTACCATCAGTTCGGCACACTCAATTGCCGGTGGGAATTCAGCGTCTTGAACAATGCCGTTCCTCATCATCCGTTGGGCAATGGGTGTTGGCAAGAATTCATCGTGCTCGTACATCCTTTTTTAAAAATCTTTGAAGTCCACATGTCCGAGGTTGGTGTCCGTGATATTTTTCCATTTTGAATTAATCTTGGACTCGGACTGTAGCCCTTTACTGGTGAACTTCATTTGTGCTTGTCTGGATGGTTCTCCCCGAGTGGTCATCAACTTGCAAATACGAAAATAATTAACATTAATATAAGAACTTTAAAAAAACATCTGCTTACTCCGAGATTTTATTTGACAAATTTATACTTTCACCTTGTTGAAGATATGCACTTCTGCGAAAAAGCAAGCTGAAAATGGAGAAATTCGCTAAGTGCTTGACAAATCTTGTGCTAGAATGACGGGAGAAAATTAGAAAAGAAATAGAAGGATCTTGCCAATCAATTTCCAAACCTTCGAAAATATCTTCTAGCTGCAAATTAATTCTAACTTCACAAATTTAAGAGAAAAAGTGCGCCCCTTTTTGCTGGAGAATACTCCTTTTTTCTTCAAAATCACGTCTCCAGCTTAAGAATTTTCCTTTCTTCCGAGAAAATCGATGTTGCTCTCAATATTTCTTCTTCCAAAATTTATCTTTTGCAGATTTGAGAGAGCTAAACTTCTTCTCAATCGAACTTGTGAAGAATGAGTTGCTAAAACTCATTATAAGGCTGAGAGGTGCAATTTTCTTTAGTAGTTGCCTTTTTTTCTCTTGAGTTTTTCGATTTTAGAATTGTTTTCTCCTCTTCGTTGCAGCAAGTTTCTAATCTTTTTTGAAATCTTTAAGGCAAGTTTCCAATTTTATCCAAGTGCCACCTTTAGCCAAAATCTTCAGATTTTCTTTCTTTTTAAAATTTGCCTGTGTTGAACACTTTAAAATGTTGGAAAATATTAAATTAATACATTAAATCCAATCTTCCAACCCATTTAATCCTCAAATCACGGCAAAATTTAATTTTGTCTAAGGCAAATTGGTTATTTCTTGAGTTATCTCTCATTTTCTCCAGATGTTGAATATTTTAAATAAATTCTCCTAAGTGTTGGAAAATAATTAAAAATATTCAAAGTATTTAAAATTTCCAACCCATTAAAATATTTACTCAAGGCTAAATATTTAATTTTCCAATCATTTGATTTATTCTGTCTAGCCAAGACGTACTTTATGATTTTCTTGCCAACTTCAACTTCTTGGGCGGACTTCAGGCTTCTCCAGATATCCGACTTAGCCAAAATTTTGATTTTCTCTAGGTTGGGCGGACTTGGAGGTCTCTCTGCCAATCACATTTTCTTATGGCTTAGAAAATTTCTCTCCATGCTAAAGGGCGGACTTCATCCTAGATTTGCCAATCTTACTTTCCTCTGTGCCTTAGGAAAATTTTCTTCATGCTGGGGGTGGCGGACTTCATTTTGGCTTGGACATCCTTCACACTTGGCGTATTTTTGATCCATGCCTTAGAAATTTTCTCTACCTCCAAAGTTGGGCGGACTTCCTTGACTCTTTGCCATCTTCTCCCTTCCTATGGCAGACTTGAGCTTGTTTCTTGCCATGGGCGCACTTGGACTTGTCTTTTCCAAGGGCGGACTTGGGCTCTCTCAAGACATGGCGGACTTCACACTTGATTGTGCCAGGGTGGACTTGAGCTTATCTTTTCCAAGGGCAGACTTCTCAGGAGGCTTGACATTTTTCCTTCCTCTCATGGGCGAGCTTCTCAAGACTCTGCCATTTTTCATCAAATTTTGACCATTTGCCTTGATTTTTTTGTTGGTTCTTCTCATTTTGGATGAGTGTTGACAATGGGACCCCGAAATAGCAACCTTCCAAAAATAGAAACTTTCCAAAAATAGAAAAAAGCATCCCTAAAAAATAGGAACTCCAGAATGGCCTAAAAGTGCCAACAGAAAAAGAAAAAAGCAAAAAGGCAGAATCCCCCCAAAATAGGAAGTGTCAGAATTGACCGAAAGCATAGGCGATCCTTGTCTTCTGGACCTTCCAAGCACTTCCATGACGTCTAGGCACAAAAATGGGTTCAAAATCTCAACTTGGCTGGAGTGACTCTAAAGAAAAAACTCAATTTCTGAACTCATGAAATTGCAACAAAGAGGGCAAAACCAAAAGAAACTGGGGGTCCCCATTTGCAATGGGGCGATGTGTGAAATAGGTCACAACAGGTACCTATATGGTTCATATGATGGCTGTAGGAGCAATGAACTCATGCATATTGTATGGAACTTTGTCAAGGATTTATTCATTGAAAGTAGGTTCAATCCCTCTTGAAGCTTATACTACGTTTGAGCACAAGAAACAAGGTTGTTGCCAAGGAGGAGGTTTTGCATACAAGGTAATAGAAAGAAAAGTTTACTTGGCGAGCATCAATAGCAAGGAGGGCACCTAAAGCTTCAATTAGGTCAGTTCAGCACTTTTGATTGCTCGTGGTTAAAAGAGGCTAGATGTCTAAATTTCAATGACGGTGTCCCCAAAAATATATCATGAAGCTCTCTTAAATTTTGCTTTGTAAGTCGAGCACTTCTAGTCATTGTGATTAGAGGTGGCTAGACATTTAAGGTCTGGGAGAGGATCCCTCGTTTAAGTTTTCTAACACTATTTTCATTGTTTTCTATGTAGTTATACTATTACTAGCTTCCAAAGTGATTACATGCATGTAGTTACAAGCATCTTGTAGGAGCACACTGACACCCATTGGAATTGGCACGATTATGCTGATTGAGCATGTTGGTTCAACAAGTCTTGTAAGATGTTGGCCCTAGGAGGCTGTTATGTTGTAGGAATAACCATGTGTTGGATGACGTATCAAGGGGAGTATAAAACTTATGGCACCAAACATAAGGTAGGATGCAATTATTTTGCATTAGCCAAAGACTTGGATGGTTAAAACAGATTTGTGATGTCAGCTTTTGGATTAAACTATGTGAATTGAAAGAAAAATATACACAGTTTAATCGAAAAACTAGCATCACAACTTCATGGACTGTGGAGAACTCATACCAACTAAAATCAGATTTATCTTCTAAATTACTATAGATTCCTCTTGTGGTAAATTAAAAATTACAAGAGTGGTTTAAGTAAATTTCTCTAAACATTTTCTTATGAGTTCAGTAGTTTTTGAGTCCAAGTGCAATTTCGTCTAAAATAATGCAGTTCAGACTCGAGAACCCAATCAAAGGTCACGAACCAGGTAGCCCTTGTACAAATTTTGTAACACAATTTCAACAAGAATATAACAGAAAATTCCAACAACTCAAAATAACAAAATAACACTTCTCTACATCAGTATTCTTGACCCAGCTCTCAAGTCCAGGTGCTCAGCCTGAGACACATCACTTAAAAGTTCCTTTATTCAAACATGTCAAGCAGCATTGTGGCGTCCTACAGGTTCAACTCAGTCATAAGCAGCATTTTAATCAGCATTCTGGGCATCCTACAGGTTCATCTCAGCATCTTTTTTTTCTGCATTCGATTTCTTCTTTTCTTTTCCTTTTTTTGTTTAAACTATTACATTGTTCAAATTCCAATGTACCATCTCTCTCTGCTGCATTCCCTTAAAAATAGCATTTGCTCAACAAAAGAAGAGGGCGTATGAATCTGCCCAGCCTAAAATTAGACCTAACAGCCACCCCACTCTCCAAGGATAAAAACTTAACTAATAAAAGTTAAGCGCTGAGTCATTTACACTCCGTCAATCAGAAAAATAAATAACTGTGCCAGCATAACAGTCAACTCTTCGAGATCAAACATTATTCCCTGAGCGCCCAGCAGCCCAAAATAGCAAATGAAACTGTCAAATCACTGTGCCAGCATAACAGCCCAAAGAGAACTAAAAATAGGAAACCACTCAGTTAGGGCACCAGCATAACAGTTCCAAAGAAGGCTAAAATATAGAAGAAATCAACCAGGTTTAGAAGCAAACTAGAATAAAACCCAACTCAGCACTTGACTAAAATAAAGAAGGCAAACAAGAGGAGTTCAACGCCAAAACAGAGCAAACAGCAGAGAATGAGGTTGATTGAATACTTCTGCATCTTTAAAGTGTGTGAGCATGCATTAGACTTAAATAAAAAGGAGCAATGAATGAGGTGTTAGAATATTGTATAAAGGAGTGTAAAGAGCAGAAAATGTGGATTAGAGTGCGATCCCATGGAGGGGTTTGAGGATCTATTTTCATGTAGCAAGCGGTCCCATGAAGCAAAAAAAATTATGCTACAGGATTAATTAGAATCTTTTCCTGAAAAATAGCAGCCCACCTTTTAGGACTGCAAATTTCGGCGGGTGAAATTGAGGTGGGGCTAGAAATTGCCCTACAGCTTAGGAAATTTTTCTGCCACTTGTCTATCACTTAAAATTTTAAATTCCTAAAAGAAAATAAAAATGAGAGAATTTTTATTTATTTATTAATTTTTATCAAAGTACTCCAGTTCATTCTTTAAATTTTGGAGCTCAAACTTTTAAGCTGAATTGCAAAATTAAATTCATGGGACCACCAGCTTTAAAATATTCCTAAAAAATCTCAGCAGCATCCACTAAATAAATTTTTTTAGGAAACCCCCCTCCATGGAACCTTACCCTTGAAGGAAAAGTTGAAGAAACACACTGAACTTGGTGATGGTATTGGATTGAATTTGTAGTGTGTCACAAGCACCAGGTGCAGTGGAAGACACTGTGGTGCCCTTATTTGCTGTTCAGATCACGAGTCATGATGAAGAAGAGGGCTCTGTAAAATGTGAAGGTTCCCATTATGGCCATGTGGATATTGTGGAAGTGCTAGAGGATCTAAAGGGATAGCTGGGCCAGGCCAACACCATGGAGTTGTATCAGGGTTGCTGAGATGTCTACATTGGCATGCTGAAGGTTTTAGATAAAATTCCAAGAGAAAAACATGCTATCGAAAATGCAAAAAGGTCGAACACAATGTGTTTGGGAAGAAGCTAAATGAGAAGAAGATACTCAATCTCTCGGGGCTGCCATATTTTGGGCGTTTTAACTTAGTAAAATAAAAAATGCTTTTGGATATAACTGTGTGAGAGTTTGGTATGTAAGAAACTCTCACACGGTTATATCTAAAAGCATTTTTTACTTAAGTAATATGGCCTGAAAATCTTAAATATATCTTGTTGAACTTATTGTCAAATTCCTTGTCAATTATCTCCATTGGGGTTACCTCCACATAGGCAAACCACTTTATTTTGTGGACATGCTCAACGTTTACTCATTTGAGATGGGCACCTTGTACATGCAACACAATTTGAGAGATTTCGCTGTCGAGTTTATTGGAATGTGGCCAAGGCTTATATAAGATAGTGCAGATGGAAGAGTTTTGTCGGGATCTGTCCTCATGATGAAGTATAATGAAATCAAAATTGTCGGACTATTACTAGAGATGAAGGTGGTTCGTAGCTGTGTCAAGGCATCAATTACCATTTTGGGTGCATGAATGGGGTGTAAGATCACCATGAAGGTCGATAATTTGATTGTCGTTGCTACTTTAGCAATTCCATCAATGAAGATATGGAGATGGAGATGGCAATGGACAATGGCCTACATGTTGGTACACTCTTGATTGTCCATCCTATACTTCAGGTCCCAGGCATATGAAAAGCGGCAATGCTAGACAGGGTCCTTGAAATGAACTGGTTCTGACAATATGTGAACGTGGGTGGCTTGTCAGAACTAGCGAAGTTGACCATGATGGTACAGAGGGATTTAATGGGGACTTGTATGTCATCTCGGTGGCCAAGCACAACCATATTGATAGAGAAGTTTGGAGCAGCAGAGTTTTCCAATTGAAACCCATGTCCTGTTACATTGATATAAGATTCTTGCAGTTCATGTCAAGAGACATCAAGGTTAGATAATATTTTTAAAATAAACATCACATAAAATTTATGTTCTTATGTATGTAGTAAATAAAATAGTTTCCAAAATAAATGCATATAACATTTATGTCTTCATCTATCTAGTTTAGTTTCAAATAAAATAAAATAATTTGTAACTAAATAAAATAATTCTAAATTGATCTCTCAATAGCTATATTTAAGATATCTATACTAGTTAATATATTTAAAATTTTATTTACAAGATTTAAATTATTTATATTTTAATCTTTTAAAATTTATTATAGCATATTTAAATTTAATATTTTGAATAGATATCTTAAGTTATAATATTAAAAATTTGTGGTTAGATTTATTAAAAAATATAGTTTTTAAAAATTCTGCAAATTTTTATATTAAATTATTAATCGAATTTAATCAACAATTATTTTATTTTTGTCAAACTGGATTCCAATTTTCTTTGCTGAACACCAACATGAACACTAACCTTGTAAATAATAAATAAATAATACTACACAAGTATGAATAAAGCTGGAAGGTGGTTACTCTTTAAGCCGTCTCCGTTTTTGTTCCAGAATTTTACTTATTATATGGTGGCTTTGCCATACTACTATGTTTATGATTTGATACAGCTCGATTGCCCATGTAGAGTAATGGAAAAGAACATTTCCTCAACAGTTTGTGCGAATGACATGTCCAATCATTTTTTTAACTTATAAATGTGGTATACTGTCCAAGCTTTCTGAAGCATTGAAATTTGGGATATTTATTTATTTATATTTATGTTTTTTCAGTTCTCGGATGGCTATGTAGATTTAGTGATTGTAAAGAAATGTCCGAAGTGGTCACTCTTGAGCTTACTTCTCAAGATGAAAGACGGAGGTCATGTCAAATCAAGATATGTACAGTATTTAAAGGTGAGTTACAATTAGTCGATTCATACAATGCCTCTACTCAATGTAAGTTTACATTGTTATGAAATCTTATATTTAAAATTTTGTTTAATGTGTTCTAATTCGTATTAGAAATCTGTCAGCTATAAGAGGAGGCAACCAAAGAGGACACAAGTCTGTAGATGTATTTGGTGCCAATGGATAGTGAGCTCAGTCTTATCTTTGAGCTAGTCCTTCTGTGAACCAAAATTTGTGCATTTCTATTTTGGATTAACTATCTTGTTCCATGCAAAACTACTTTTTGTCCAAGTATTTATTCAGCAGAGGGTAACAACAGATCAGTCAAATACAATGCACACCCACCTTGATAAGAACCAATTAATAAATTATCGAAGACATGAATGGAATTCTATTTCAAATAGAAGTAGAATTCAAATCCCTTGACATTGTTTTCCGAAAGCTTACATCTTTTTTTTGAAGAGATCTAGCTTATATTACTTCTAAAAACATGAGAGTTTCAGCTTAACAACATAATTATGAGGAAAATCATGAGTGAATAAAAGGTTTATAAGATGACTTTCTGAGCCTGTATCCCAATCAACATCGTTCCAAAAACTAGCAAAGCTAAATCTTGGTTGAACACTCTGAACTCTAAACTGAGCAGAAAGCTGTCTCTCTGAAACGTTGCATTACACCTATTCATTAATAGAAAATCTATGGCTTTCAGCCGAATTGTATGGCAAAGAGTTTTACAACTATCCCTGATCATTCAAGTGTTTCCTAGGAGCATGCCTCATCAAGAAAGAGGAACAAATGAATAACTAAAGGGATTTGTCTTGAAACCATATCCAAAAGACCTGACAGAAGTACATTCCAAGATATTGCAAACTGACTCGTCTCTGCCACATATGCTACATAAAGAATTTGTGATCCTTACCTTGTGAAAGCTTGATTTGACTGTCAAACTCTGATCAAGCACTAGCCATTGCAAAACTCTATGCTTGACAGAGGACCTTAAAATTTCAGTTATCTAGCAGCTTCCTAGCCATTAAGTGTTTGTTTCAAAAGGTTACAAGCTTTTAGCTCTATGTGTAACTTCCCTGCCAATGTCTTTGACATGGTCTGTGACTTTTGGAACTTAATCTTTACTCCCTTCTAGTATGTGATTCTCTTTATCAAAATCGTCACTTGCGTCCTGCTGCTTGTTTGACCTTGAAATGATAACAGAAGAGTGTCTCACTTGGTCACAAACGTTTAGTCTCTTGGTTATAAAAGGACTTCACTTTACAGCCCGTCCAATCTCTCCAATATTTTCCTGATACTTGACGAGTTTATTAAGATGAACCTGTATTGTAAAAATATTAATTTACATCCTTTTGATAATCAGTTTTGTTTGCAATATTCATCATTTGTGCCCGGTTTAAATCAAAAAAAGGCTAAAGTCCTTTCTACCCAGCCTTTTACTGGAAAAAATAGGTAAGAGGTTAGGCTGCCAATGTGGAAAATAAAATGTTCATATAGGTCTCAAAGCGATGTTTCAAGCATCACGTGATTCCTGTAATGCCAACAAAGACAGTTGCCAGTCACTAGGCTGCCTAGATCCTGTTTTCTGGTATTGACCTTGTTTTTATAAACTTCTTGACAGTAACAAGTATATCATGAAGCTAAAATGAGCCCCAAATTCCTTGGCCATCACCACCCAGTGCTGTTATGATACATTTCCAGGAAGGATTGCTACTTGCACTCTTACGTAAGGAACCCCTAGGTCCCCTTGATTTCTGGAAACAATAATTTTCCAAACCACCAATTCCACAGAAAACTTTGAGCACCTTCTTTAGCCTTTTATGGTCTTCCTGGTAAGGGAAAAGACAAAAGGTACTGAATATGTCTTACAGCCAAAATTATGCTCATAATCATCATTTTCCCAACTGGAGGAAGGAATAAACATCCAAATCTGCTTTTTTTCCCCAAAATTTAGACAATAGAAATTTATATCTTAAACAAAAAAACAATGTAAAGGGTGATTCCCCCTATATTTTTCACCCTTTTTGAATCTAGCTCTAAGGTTCATCTTAACCAGTAAAGACCTGCCTTTTCTTCATCACTGCTTAACTACTTCAGCAAAGATATCCAAAGAAAGTAAAGTTTCCTTTACAAATGACTCGACTCCTAAACATTAAATAGCTGGCTGCCTTCTAGAAGAAGGATTTCCTTAAATTTGTTTTAGCACTTTAGCTGCCTTTAGAAATGATCACTGAGCAGCCAAGACCATCATATATAAATATGGAGTTGAAAGGAAGCCTTCCAAATAGGCCTTTGTAAATAGGTAGGCTTTGAAAGGGTTACATTCACACTCAACTCTTCCTGAAGCCAGCAAAAAGTGAGGAGCTACTATCCCATGAAAAATGGATCCCAAGGCCAGCCAATCTAGCATATTCAAACAGAAGTTACAGTCAATCTTATTACAGCCCTCATCAAAGTATATCTTCCAGAGGAAACACTTGCCTCCCAAGCCGTAATAAAATTGGAAAGAGTAAATGTTCGCTTCATAAACTGAGATTGTTCTCTTCTAAGGATTTGAGTAAAAAACAAATTTTCTCCTAACAAGAGCTTTTGCCAGAATTTTTTAATAAACACTGAGGAGTGTAATGGGCACTATCCGCCTACCATTTCCCTTTGGGATGAGCTTGACGGATCCCACTTTGACTCACCCATAATTCCACTTCTGATAGATTCTAGGCATATTTTTACATAGTCCGGGCCAATCAAATTCTGCATTTTCTTGTATAATCAACCAGAATACTATCAAGGTATGGAGACTTGCCATTCTGTAGGTGCTGAATAGATGCCTCCAACTCATTTATCTCTATCTCACAAGAAAGAAATTTGAAGATGATCAGAACTTGGAGACTAGTGTTTCTTAAGGTCCTCCATAGCTGCCTCCAACTCATCCAACTCTTATTCTATGAAAGAGTCTTCCTCTCATAACATTCAATTTTTGAGGGAACAAATTGCTTGAAAAGTTCTGTAGAAGTGCTGCTTAAAGATATCAGTTAAGAGTAAGAGGGCTCAATTCATTCAACTTTCAAGTACTGTTTTTGTGAGATTTAACAGCAATGAAAATATGTGAAATGAATTATATTAGCCATGCCTTAGGTCATTGGTTTGCCAATGCTACAAAGAGATTCATTTGAAGATCTCCTATATATTCTGTCATAAATGCTTTTAATTACTATATCAAAGTTCGTAAATCTTTATTCAGCTCAGGATCCTTGTTTTCTGGCAGAATTTTGCTTTTCATTTATACTGAACTTCCCGCTTTCTCTCTTAAGCTGATGAAGTTTGCATCTTTTATATCTGACAATAGTTCATCCATTTTCTATGTAGGTGAAAGCATTTTGTCTTTCACCAGGTGGCCGCACAGGAAGCTCTTTACAAGGAGGAATAATTGATGTAGATGGTGAAGTCTTGGCTATGGGCAAAGGATCATTTGGAGACAACAATTCCTATCTCATGGCATATGGTCCTCCCATTCAAGTGACAGTTGAAAAGGGCTTGGCCACTATATTCTGTCCCTGATGGACATAACATTTTTTGCCATTGATTTTGTGCATAAGCATATTTTTGTTTCCCCTTTTTAGTTTCTTATTCATTATGATCCTTTGTTGCCTTTGTTTTTCACCAAAAAATTTAAACAAAGGAATGCAAAGAAATATTATTACCAGATTCTTTTTTGCCTTGCATTTTCAATTGTACAGTAATCATACATTTCTTTCAGATAGTGTATTTAAAGAAATATCTACTACTTATACTAGCAATCGTTAATCTTCTCATTCTTCTTCTAAACAAAGATATTATAGTATTTGTTTGGATGTTCATTTGCTTAGAATATGTTAGGTTTTATCTATCTATCTCCTCTCCACACACAGAGCAAGTGACAATACACATATAGGTCATATCTAACAAGGCAACATATTGGACTGTTGGCGTAGGGAGGAACAAGAATTATTCTCAATTTAACACTTGAAATATGTTGAATTTTTGCACTCATATATCCTCTAAATTCTCTAAATTTTTGTTTAGATGAAGACCAAATAGACATGAAATTAAAACATTGCTCTGAAATGATGAGAACAAAGACGAACAATATGAAAAAGGAGACAAAATATAGGATGATGTCCATAGGTAATTATCATTTAATAAATCTTGATACTTGAAAACAAAACAATGGGTTTGGAAATGTATATACAGTCTACACACATCAACACACATAGCCAAAGGAGGTTGGTGGCGCAAACATCTAAAGGAAGCCAATCTAAATAAGCTACTTATCCTAAAATTCATTAGAAGGTTCTTAGACAAGATTGCAAACTCCAAATGTTAGTTGATTGTGCTGTACTCCATGCCAGCATCTTTGGCCCTATGGTGAGGATCATTAGTATCACAACATTGTTGATTACCTTGTGAAAACTAGTGCTAAACAAGAGAGAATACAACCTAATTTAGACTTGAATATATAAGTGAGTGGTCATTACAAGAACAAGAGGGCCGACTCAAAAGAATTATTGACATTACCATATATTTTCAATAACTCATCATAGGACCCTCTAGAGGAGTAGCACAACACTCTTTGGTCTAACTCCATGACCTAATGCTTCAACTTGGACCTTCAACGATTGTCACACACTAGCATGCTCTCATTAGGGCACATTCAAGATACACTTGAATTTTGACAGTCCATTTATCCAAGGCAAGATTATCATCGGAGCACTAAATTGAGTTTGATAACTTAATGCATATTTCTATGTTAATTGCTTTATTGGTTCAAATATCACCTTCCGTATGCTAAAAATTTCCAACCTAGTTATACGGCAAATGGAAATGTTTAGTGCACAAAGTGCACAAGACCATGATTTTATTTACATTTTGGAGGTGGTTGAAGTTGGCGGAGAATTCTACCCCTTAAAGAGCAAAGGATGAGTACATAAATATTTAGCAACTACAATCAAGAGTACTTAATACAAGAGTATACTAACAAATTCCATGTACTTGCTCACCACGATCAATGATTTCAAAAAGAACAATTTGCTGAGCTGCTTTAGTGGACTTTCCCCTTACATCTATTTAAAAATGTAATTATTACCCTTAAAAATATTTGGACAAACTTTTCATTAAGTTTCCAAGATTAAAGAGAAAGTCAAGTTGAAAAAGAATAGAAAAGCACTGCCATTTCTAATCCTACACACAAGAATAAGCTTGTCTTTAGCGTGTTGAACAAAAAGCATTGCGTGAGAGAAACTTGTAGAAGCAATGTCTTGTGTAGTAGAAGGCTTCAAAGAATCTACCCTAAGATAAAGGAAAAAAGAAGGGAAAGTGATTCAAACGTCGCAAGACACAACTGCAATGACTAATGCACACAATAGTTATTATTGTTTTAGTCCACCCCTCAACCCTTATAAGAGGATTAAATTTATCTTTATTCCTCTTGATTGAGCAATAATATCAATCTTGTGGATTGAAAGTGCATGTTCCCCACCTATATGTTGGCTCAAGGGACAACCTCTTCATGTCATAATTGGCAATGGTAGTTAGAAGAATACCATTGCACAAGATGCATGTGTAAGAACGGCATAAAGATTATTATAATCCCTCACAATGATTTCTTTTAATGTTCCATGCATAGTGGTAAGGTGCACACATACTAAACATGATTCTCTAAATATTTGGCATTTAGGACAGCTTAAAATAATTCCTTGGTTAAAAGTATTGAATCTTGAATGGCACATAATCTAAACTAAAACTAATCTACTCTTAGATCAACTGGGACAAATGTTTAAATAAAAGTGTTTGATCTTGAACCAATATGGATTGATGTGTACACCATTGGGCAATAAAGTCATAAGTAACAAAGAGGAAAGGGAAATATTCAGTACAACATCAATAGAACTAGATTTCTATTTTAATTAAACCAAAGATTATATCAAATATAATGGACACTTACTGATCCATCTCGAAACTAGAATAACCCATGTGCAATTAAATGATGGTGATATTTGGCATTAAATGCTATCACACATACATCAAACTTCTATTACAGTTGCACCGACAAATGTCGTGAGAGGATATATAGTTGTGATTGTACATTCCCCTAAATTGCTACAAATTGTCATGGAGATATTAATTGTAAAATATATGTGATATAAAACCCTTCCTACACTATACAAAATATAATCCTTTTGTTTACAACTCAAACACATCTATTGATGCCCTAGAATGCATTTAAGGCACTTGTAGATCAAAAATTTGCTTGGCGACCAACTATTTGAAAGAATAACCAACTCATAAATAAATCTTCATTTCATAGAGTCTAGCAACTTGTGGGAGCCTCATGATTGTGAAATTGATGAAATTTGAAGAAATGCATGTCTTTTTGTAGTTGTCCACACATTGCAATTCACATCTCAAAACTTCTTGTAAAACATTGAAATCTAGCAAGAGGCACATAAGTGTTCAAGAATGCCAAGATCAAGAGCATGAAACAAACTTTTACAAGTGAGCAAAATAAGTACAATAGTATGCCTATCAATACAATATGAATAGTGTATAATAGAATGAGGAAGCCTTGCACATATATGCAAGGTGGATGAAGTAGGAATATAGGACTAAATGAATGTCCAACCCTCCAAAGATGGGACACTTGTGAGCTCACTTGACAAGTGTATGAGCACGTGTCAATAGGTGTCTAAAGTGATGAGGACACATGTCTCAATGTTATGAAGTGACATAAAAGAAAAAGAAACCTAAGTAAACTTAAGTTATGAGTGTGAATAGGTCAATCCTAGAAATGTGGTATCCTATCTAGATGGATAAATACACTATTTACACTAACATCCCTCCTTAAGTGCAACTTAGGGAGTAATGCATGAACTAATGATGAGACTTGACTACTAGGCCATGTTAGGTACTCATGTACAAATTTCTCAAAAAGTGGAGTAAATGAGAAAAACCTAGTGGAAAATAAAAACCCCTCTCCAAAAGAGAAATGATGCAATGAAATAAAATATGCTATTGAAGAAGATAGAAGGACTCATGATGACCCCCCAAGCATTGCTTCTATCACATAAGTAAAAGAAATGTTCCCCCATTGGAGAGATAGATAGAGACGATGGACCCCCCTAAAAAGAGCATAGAACTTGCAGTGTTGAGTGATGCTCGAAGAAGAATGTAGAATGCGATCCTTGAATGTCAACCAACATTTCTTTCTCATGGAAGAAGATGAACTACAAATAGGTGCATGAAACCTTCCCATATGAGGAGAATAAAATGATGTACAAGATCCAAAGAGAATGGTGAAATATCTAAAAGCTACTCAGATACTATACGTGAAGACTGATGTAGAACATAAACCAAAGATGTAGATGGGTTGACAACAACATTGATGTGGTTGTAATCGAAGGCACTTGCCAACTCTGTAAAATGGGATTCACTAAACAAGTTTGATATGCCATTTAAGTAATCATCCCAATCAATTGTAGTGGAAACACAACTGTGAATATTTTGTTGCCTTGAATCATGAGAAACCAATGATGTAGGAACACTCAATACTAAAGAAGAAAAATATAAAGGAGATGTGATATCAGTGTAAGGTGAAGGAACAAATGAAGAGGATAGAACTCCAAGGTTCAAATATCCAAACCGTATCTCCTTATGCATGTTGAAAGTATCAATGTCATCTATACTCAAACCGTCATAAAAGTCGACAAAACCAAAGGAAGAAAATAAATACAATCTAGGATCATGATCAACATGACATGTGGCAATGATGTCTCTACAAATCTCTGATGATCACATAATGTGCTGTGAACTCAACTATTTTTCTTGTGCCACTATGTGTAATTTGATAAATGGAAAGGAGATTATGGGATAAGGAAGTGTGATATAAGAGGGATTCGTTGCTCACGGGTCTCTTCATTCTAAAGAGATCACCAGGGAACAAACTGGCCTTATACAACTCAACATAAGCAAGTTAACAAAACAGTAAAGAAATATACCCAAGTTATGTTTTAGAGAAGACCATTTCAGATCTTGAGAGAATGAAATTCTGAGATTCGTGCCTCAGATGAGTGAGCTCTCGACCAAAAGATGAAAGCACGGTTTTAGGACGCCAGTGCGACGCATTGTCGTCTAGGAGGCACGCTGGCATCCTAAGCAACATAGGGCTTGGGAGCTTAAGCGTGTAGAACTAGGTTTCACTTCTAAGCTTGGACCTAGGACGTATTGAACTAAATACCCATACAGGAAGTCAGAAGCTAAAACAAACACAAGAGGACTTGGAGAAAGCTCACCTTTTACTGGACGTTCAAATCTTCACTCCAAGCTCTGCTTCGCAATCTACACACAAAAGAACAAGGGGAAAAGGTTGGGGCTATATAGGGGTTTGCCTCAGTTAGATCCCCGTTTTGATGTTCCCACCTCCATAGGCAACCAAGTTGGAAAGGAGAGCAAAAGAAGTAAACAAAGCCTGTGGTGAAAGAAAAACCCACACCACGAAGTAGTAAACAAACAAGTAGGAAAGAAAAGTGATAGAGAGAGAGAGAGTTACCCATGGGCCTAGAGTTAGACCCTCTTCGGAGCACACGAATGCACCATTGAGTGCTTTCTTGAGAGTTGTTGCTGTTGGAAGGACCTAAGTTTGGCATGGCTTCGCTTGTGACAATGTTGCTATCAAGGATGATGAGAACTCCAAGATGGAGCGAATGTTAAGAGAGCTCGAATGAGCGACTTCCAATGCCAAATGAGAGCAAAGAGGGGTTTTGAATGCATGCAAGGGTGGCAAAGAGCCATTATGTCTGAAATTTGACTATTAGGACACATGTTCAGAGAGTCAAGATTCTAGATTCCCTGTTTCAAACTCGGAAAACCGCTAGGATGCTAGCATGCTACACAGGTGTCCAAAGCCTAGATTTTTAGGAAATGTGTCGCCAGGCTTCTATTGCTCCGCCACAAGTCTGCATGGAGTCTGAATCATGAAATTTTGACTCATGGGATTTTCGTCATTAACGCTTTAAGGTGTCGTAAATTGTAGGAAAAAGTGCACAAATGTGGAATTGCCCTTAGGTGCAATTCTACGACATTACATTTTGCCCCCACTTTAGTGGACTCGATTTTGGAAAAAATCAGCCTCACTAAAGTAGAGAAGAAAAATTTCACCTAGATTTTGAATCTTATGGATTTGTGTGCCAAGAAAAAAGAGACCTCAGAGGCTACCGAAGTCGAGCCAACTAGTACCAAAGGTGCCCCCAACAACCTAGCTCAACAAACAATGACAAAACGGGCGCGGAAAATTATTCAAGAATTTAACTTGCAAAACTCAAATTTTGGGTCAGCCTCAAAAATCAAAAGAAGCTACAATGACAAGAAGAATGATCAAGAAAAAGTCGTTGATTCAGAAGAAAAATATGACCAAGAGGTGATTATATGCCCCCTCTTGAGTTTGCCCCTAGCTTGCTAGGGCAAATTTAGGAGAAACCGGGGAGCCACAAGCACTAGGAAAAATGGGCCCTGGGGGGCCTATATATACCTAGGTGGGCCCCTAGAAGGGTCATTTTCACTATTCACTTCGAGAAAATTGTTGACTTTTGTGAGAGAAAAGTCAGAAAAATGCCAAGCAAGAGGGAGTATGAGGCACCTAGATTGGAGAAACTGCGTGATGACATCGTCGAGGGTCATGAGATGGACCAGGTAGGCCGCTAAACCTTGTTTTTCATGAATTTAAGCTTATTTTTAGCATTTTTTTAGTCAGCGAGGTGCGCATGCCCCTTTTTTGGGTGCTTGCATCCAAAATTTGTGTTGTCATCTTTGTTTCGTGCCTGTGTCCCTAGTCTACGCTAACATCTCAAGGATGCACTAGCATCCTCAAGGCGTCCATGGTCAACAGGGATGCATGCATGGCCCACAGACGTTAGTGCAATGCATATAGGTCTAATTTTTTTTTGGTTTCATAGTGAGACTCGATGTTATGATTGATTTTTTTTTAGCTTTTGCAGGAGTATTCGAAGATTCATGAGCATCTGGGAGGGAGAGATTTCTGACTCGTTTGCGAGCAAAGGTACCGTCTCATAGAGGACGAGATCACACACCTAGAGCGGGTTGGTCTCTGGCATGTGTTCACCATGCTAGAGATGCGCTATCATGAGTGAATGCTCACAGTGTTGATGGAGCAGTGGGACACCACCACACCATCTTTCTAGTTACCTACTAGGGGGATGACCATCACGCTCGAGGATGTCTATCAGATCCTTGGACTACCCATCCATGAACGACAGATGGTCCTAGATGATACCCAATCGGAATGAGAGTAGACATAGGGAGTCCTCTACTATTCAGGATGGATGGATGACGATGACACATGCCACATCTATATGCACTGGTACGACCAGGTGATGACCATTGCATCGTTGTTGCACTAGGTGATGGTCGTGACCGTTGCTTTTCGGATCACGATAGATGGGCGAGGCTCGCACTTGCACAGGGGCCTTGTCCACATGATCAGAGAGATGGCGGAGCACATGAAATTTTTTCCTAGGGGCACAACATGCTAGCACACCTCTACCAGGAGCTAGGCTGGTACATCCACTATGAGTACTATAGCTTCACTGCATACACACTTTTGCAGATGTGGGCCTTTTCCCACATCATGTGCACCAGGCCAATTGATTTTCCCCAACGACGACCATACCGTGTCCCCATGGCCCACTAGTACGATATGATAGGCCAATGGAGATTCAGTGATTTATAGTTTTGGCGGTTACAGTTCGATACACTCATTGTAGATGGGTCAAATGGAGACCCTATTGGTTTTTCAGATGGGTTGATAATAGCAAGTACTTGAGGAACCTGCAACAAAACAGTTTTTTAGTAGGTTGTCGCAATTATATCATAGTGCCATATTACTGGAGTTGGATCATGCGACAACATGGCTGTGTACAAACAATTCCACTAGATGTGCCCACATATACTAGGGCCTATAGGAGTGCAACGAGACTCGGGGATCACCCCAACCCACCATCACCGATTTTTTTCCTTTTGATGATGATAAGCCTGACCACGATCTACCGCCCATAGCATCGGTAGATAATGTTGAGCTTGCTGCAGATTTCACACGATGGTGGGAGATGCACCGTCCTCCTGTGTTTGGCGAGGGTGCCCCTAGAGGGGATATTGGTCCATAGGAGGACTTGCCACCCCCACCCCCATAGGGCAGATGGAGAGGATGGCAACAGGATGGTGAGGAGGAGGAGAGGTCGCATGAGGAGGAGGGGGCACCTCAGAGGTTGAGGTGGCGAAAGAGATCAGATCCCCTAGCAACTACCCCTATCTTGTCGACACCACCAGCTCCTAATGCTACAACAACAATGACCTTGGCATCACAGGGAGCGGCTATCGATGCCGGTAGTGCAGGGGCCAGTGTGGCTCCTCACCCTGACTCGACATGGCAGCCAGGGGACCTAGGTATATCAAGCATGTTGCTTATGTTTTTGTATTTCTAGTTTCTTTCATTTATGGTTATATACATATGCCATGTGATATTGATTTCTCTTTTTCCTCTATGGTTGTAGAGGATGCATAGGGATGGACTGGGTTGATGGATCAATGTATTTCAGAGGTGATCCTTGATGTGCCTATTCAGGGGATAGTTCTAGAGGCTTACCGACCAATGTCTACGAGACAACATACACATATTTTTGAGTCGGTAGTGCGTTTGAAGACCACAATTGAGGAGTGTGAGGTATAGATTGTACAACTGACTACAGAGGTGACTATTGTTTGGGGTCAGCATGACCAATTGTCAAGGGAGCTATGGATGATTCTTGTAGAGCGAGACGCGATAGTGATAGGGGTTGATGCCGCCAAGCAGGTGCGTGACACCCTTCAGAGTCGTATTGATGACCTCAACAGGCAGCCGACAATTGTGATCTCGACAGATGCTCAACAATTACATCAGGAGCTAACTCAGGCACAAATGACTATATGCTCACTATAGGGAGAGATCAGAGGGATGTGGGTAGCCATGTTCACATCACACTTGCATTGATCCCAATCCATGACCACCGTGTAGCTACCTCCTAGACCACAACAACAACAACTAGAGCCAGAGAGCTCCAGGAGCCACATGCCATAGCCTTAGGGCTTCCTCATTTTGTATATCAATTTTTGAGCGATACATATATACAATTTTTTGTAGATCATTTGTATAGACATATATTCAGTAGTCACTCATTTTTACAACAATAGCCCAATACATGTACATGACATTTGATACACATATATACATACCGGTTTCAACATCATGGCATTGTAAATTTTGATTTGTATGTTCGTTTACTTTGATGTATGTTGATGCTACAAATGTTATATGTTCATATGGATGTAAGTTTACATTAGATGCTAATATGATTTAATGAACACACATGATTGTATGTTAATTAAATACAATGATGATCTAATTGCCTTAAAAGATGTAATGTGATGTATGGATACATAACATAGCTAGACACATGTATTTATGTTGTTCACACACACACATGGTCACATCATAACACAATTTTTTTCATAACGTGTTAATGAATAATGTCAATATATGTAGTGCTACTACCCTTATAAGAGAGAACACCACATATATGACATGTTGGACACTACACATAGTATCGACGAAGATGCATCACATTAACAGGCTCTTTTAGAGGCGTTCCATCCATCGATGATAATATGTAGGCATCCGAACCGTACACAAAAACAACAATGTAAGGGCCTAACCAGTTAGGACTAAATTTCCCTCTCTGATCAGGCGGTGTATTTAAATTTCTCTGATTCTCATAAAGAACCAGGTCTCCGAGCTTAAAGGTCCTAGGAAGCACATCTTGATTATATTGTCTTGACAGTGATCATTGATAAGCTTTAAGATGATTGAGGGCCTGTAATCGGCGCTCATTGAGCATCTCTAGCTGATGCAAATGATTAGCTCGATAAGTTTCATCATTAATTAACCCTTTAAGGGAAACCTGTAGAGATGAGATTTCCAACTCCAACGACATGATAGCTTCAACACCATACATGAGGTTTGTAAGGCATTGTTCCCATCGTTGTACGAAAAATCATGTGATAGGCCCACAAGGCGTACGTTAATTGAATATGCCAATCCTTACCGTGATTATTGACTATCTTACAAAGAATGAGCTCAAGAGTCTTGTTAGATTCTTTTGCTTGGCCATTAGATTGTGGATAGTACAACATAGAAAATCAATGTTGGATATGAAATTTCTCTAAAAATTGCTTTACTTCCTTGCTCTTGAATGGTGTACCATTATCAGAAACAAATGTAGCGGGAAATCCAAAATGAGAAATAATGTTGTTCACAAGGAAGCTACAGATAGCTTCAACGTTTGTTGATCGGAGTGGAATAGCCTTGACCCATTTTGTGAAGTAATTTTTAGCTGTATTAATAAAGGTATGTCCCTTAGAAGAAGGGGGTGATATTTTTCCAATGATATCCAACCCCCACTTTGCGAATGGAAAAGGAGAGGTTTGATTTTTTAACTCTTGGGTAGGTGCGTGAATAAGATGACTGTGTTGTTGATATTGAAGGCACTTTTTAACAAAATCGAATGAATCGTGTTCCATTGTTTTCCAATAGTACCCCATGTGTACCAATATTCTTGCCAGGGATCTACCACCAAAATTTCCACCCTCAAAGCCTGAATGAGCTTCCTTAAGGGCAAGGGGTATTTTTGCTTTAGTGAGACATCTGAGAAGCAAGCCGTTATAGGATTTTCGATAGAGAACATTAGATAAAATGACATAATGTGCTGAAAGCTTCCACACACATGTGCGATCATTTTTTGTCGCATCGTTGGGAAAGTTTCTAGTCTTTAGGCAGTTATAGATACTAGAGAACCATTCCCCCGAGTCTATGTGAGAATACACAAGGGACACAGATTCAGGTTGATCGGAGACTGCAGGGGTCCACAGGACTTGAACCACGAAGTGGTATTCTTTTGTATCCTCTTTTGAAGGTACCAAGGAAGCAGCGCTTGCCATGGCATCAACATGTCTATTTTCCTTCCTAGGGACACTGTCTATCGTGAAAGAGGAGAATTGATTAAGCAAGGAAAAAGAAAGGTCTCGGTATTGAGACAATTTACTTTGCTTAGCTTAATAGGTTCCCGTAATTTGATTCACAACAACTCAGAATCCCCTAGTAGACAAAGATGCTTGATTTTTAATGCAACCATGACATGTAAGCCAGTAATAAGAGATTCATACTCAACGATGTTATTGGTGCAAGGAAAATCTAATCAAAAGGATAGAGGGACTAGTTTACCTTCGGGGGATATTAAGACCACACCCGCTCCGAAACCAGTCTGATACCTCAATCCGTCAAAATACATTTTCCATTCAAGGTCATAATTAATCACAAAATATTCTCATCAGGGAATAAATCTAACCCTAGGAAGGATCGAGATGAGGGAGTGTCTGCCAGTTGATCGACAACCGCTTGACCCTTTATTGAATTACGAGTAATGAACTTAATATCAAACTCAAAGAGCAACATAACCCATTTCGCTAATCTCTCAGCTAGGTCAGCACTAGAGAACAAATGCCTTAAGAGATTGTTTTTACTATGACATGTGTTTTGGCATGGAGAAGGTAGTGTCTCAACTTCTATGTAGCGAAGACAAGAGCTAGGCATTGTTTCTCCATGGAGGAATAATGGGTTTCGTAGTCAACAAGGACACGACTGATGTAGTAGACCATTCTCTCTTTCCTCACATCATCATATTGAGCCAACAAAGCTACTAAGGCATATGGTGACGCGACAAGGTAAAGCAAAAAGGGTCCATCTTGCATAGCCGACATTAATATAGGAGGATTGGCCAAATAGGCTTTGATCAACTTGAAATTTTTTTGGCACTCCTCATTCCATATGAAGCAAACATATTTTTTCAATAAACGGGTGAAAGGAAGGGTACGATCAACCAATTGATATATAAATCTACGAATTTCCTATATCTTCCCTTGCAAACTTTGTAATTGAATGATATTTCTAGGTGGAGGCATGTTAACAATGGCATCAATTTTTCTTGTGTCAATTGCGATTCCACGGTGAGAAACTATGAACCCAAAAAGCTTGCCGAAATCCATGCCAAAGATGCGCTTGTAGGGATTAAGTCTCATCTTATAGAGTCAAAGCGTTTCGAAGATAAGATGAAGGTTTTTCACATGATCTTGGCGGGTTATCGATTTCACCAAGATGTCGTGAACATAGTCTTCTAAGATCTTATGACTACAATTGTGAAATATCAGGGTCATCTCTCGTTGGTAATTTTCTCCCACGTTCTTCAACCGAAAGGGCATGACCACATAACATAAAGTACCCCAAGGGGTAGTGAAGGCTATCTTGTACTGATCCTCCAGGTTAATATGAATCTGATTCTAACTCGAGAAGCCATCCACAAAAGATAACAATGCATGGCCTGTAGTCGAATCCACAATCATATCTATATTAGGAAACATAAAATCATCCTTAAGAGAGGCCTTGTTAAGATCTAAAAATTCAATACATATACGAATATGACTGTTAGGCTTATTGATGACAACTATATTCTAAATCCAAGGGGAGTAGTCAATCGAATAGATAAATCCTGCTTTTAGCAACTTCTCTATCTCAGTCTTGACCATCAATGCCACCCTGGGATTGATCTTTTAATTTTTTTGCTTAACTGGCTTGGTGTCAAGAAATAGGACGATATTGTGAACCACTATAGACTCATCAATACCAGGAATATCCTCATACGTCCAAGCGAAGATATCAAGATGAGAGAGCAGGAGATCGAAATATTCATCTGCTTCTTCTAAAGAGAGACATTTCCCAATCTTGATTACTTTTTCTGAGGACTTATGATCCATAGAGACTTTAGTGTTATCTCCTTTAATGAGAAAACTACAATCTTCAGGATGAGATATCGAAACATCACTACTAACGTTAGATAGATGGTCTTCCTCATCAATACTCAATATGGACTCCCCAAAGTATGCTTGTTTATTCAGGCGATATGAGAATCATTTCTTGTGATGGAAAGGAGGTAGTGGGGAGTAGGGCCCCAAGAATTCTTCCATTGCTTCATCCAAAGAGAAGACATATAAAGGGATTTTCTCAGCCTGCTCCTTATCCTCTATCAATTCAGGATGAACCAAGCTCAACAACTCGACGAAAATCATGTTAATACTCCACCAAGGTTTTTTCTTAATCTGTTCAATAGAGCATCCCAAACCCAAATAGCGTTGTTGTGGCTTAAACTGGATAGGAACTTGGATTCCTAATTCGATATTCCCTAGGACTTTATGCCCATAGAAATATTGAGAGGCAAGTTTGTATCCAAACCCATAATGAGTTTGCAAAACTTCAAGAGGTGGCGACTCTATGTAGAGTGTTTCATTCCACTAGTGGATGTTGAATGTCTCTACGGGAGAATTCCCACCTTCTTTACTAGGTTTGTAAAAATTAACCTCCTTTTGCAGGAGGGGGATTGATTCCCTCAGTAGAGGAAGGAGTGGTCTCCTGGACAAGGTCACACTTCTCTTCCCCAACAGGGGTATCATCCATCTTTGTGCCATAAGTACTTGGAAGTTGTATGCAAGAGGGGCTCACCTTATATTCTGCGTTAAAGAATTCAGAGAATTCCAAGGAGCCCCAATCATCACCAAGGAAAGAATTTGATTGAGAGGAATAATGAGAAGATGAGGGAGACTTAGGATCTTCTTCTTTAGGTGGTTCATCTCTAACGAAACTCACTCTGAGGACGAACTCCATAGAGGCAATCGAGAGGAACATGCCATAGCATCAACGATTAAGGATGGAATACAATTTTTGAGAGTAGATACGAATGAAGCATGACCAACAATCGCTAGCTCACAAAGGTGAACAACTTCTGGATCCCCTTTAACCATAACTACCCGATTATTTGTGATGAAATTTAAGGAATGGTGTAAGGTAGAGGTCACAACACCCATAGCATGAATCCAGGGTCTCCCCAAGAGAATATTGTATGGTAGTGGGCCATACATCACATAAACCAACATAGGTAAGGTAATGGGACCTAGCTACAAAGGTAGTATTATTGTACCTAGAGCTTGGTGGCCAACGTTATCAAACCTGCAGATATATAGAGAAGAAGCCGCTAAAGAAGATGAATCGACCTTAATCTTAGGTTATAGGTTGATACTACAAACATTGAGAGAAAAACCGGTGTCAATAAGAGTACACCTAATACCGATATTATTAACATTAATTATAATCATCAAGGGATCCTCTTGCTTCTTCACATATGGAGGCGAGAGTTCTTGCAGATGGAACGTAATATTCGGTGAATCTGCTCGAATATGAGACAACAATGCATTGACATCTGTAGGCCTAGCAGAGGCAACAAGAGAATCTTTTGTAAAGCTTCCTGAAGCATCTCTTGGTAAACCAGAGTGGTTTGAAGCAAGTCCCAAAGTGAGATCTTAGCTGGAGTAACATGAAGTTTCTCGACAAGATCATAATCATCTAGTGCTTTGATCATAGGTTTAGTTGCTGAAGGAAGGCTTGGTTGAGAAGATGGTAAAGAAGTAGGAAATTGAGTGGGTTGTGATGTAGGAACATAAGGTTGCTGATCCAAGTTCTATTCATTTCTCCTTGTATTATGTGTGCCCAACAAAATTGTAGGAAGTGGAGTCCATAGCTTTCACGAACCTCGAATATAAGTTCAATGAATCACTACGACATGAGATCCCATAGAAAGAATAATTCTCCCTAGAGGACGAGTCAATCAGAGTAACATAAATGATGGGTTTCTTAAGGCTCGAAGGAGCCAGAGAGACCACAACCACATTTACTGACTCCTCAGATTGCATGGAGAAATTTTATTTTGAATATTTGTAGATAGGGGAGAGTGCTTCCAAGAAGCCACCGAGAGAGTCTTCCAGCATGTCAAAATATTCCTCAGAAAAGGGATTGTCATAAGCATGCAATATCGTGAAAATAGATCCGATGTGTTCACGTCAGGTTCACTAAAATGTGATATAAGAGGGATTCACTACTCATGGGTCTCTTCGTTCTCAAGAGATCACTAGGGAACAAACTTCCCTTATACACCTTAGCACAAGCAAGTTAACAAAACAGTAAAGAAATATACCCAAGTTATGTTTCAGAGAAGACCACTTCAGATCCCAAGAGAATGAAACTTCGATATTCTTTCCTCAGATGAGTGAGCTCTTGGTTAAAAGATGAAAGCACGGTTTCAAGACGCCAACGCGATGCGTTGTCATCTAGGAGACACTTTGGCATCCTAAGAAACCGAGGACTCAGAAGCTTAAGCGGGTAGAACCAGGTTTCACTTCTAAGCACGAACCTAGGACGTACTAAACTAAATACCTAGATAGGAAGTTAGAAGCTAAAACAAACACAAGAGGACTTGGAGAAAGCTCACCTTTTACTAGACATTCAGATCTTTACTCCAAGCTCTGCTTCACAATATACACACAAAAGAATGAGGGGAAAAGGTTGGGGTTGTATAGGGGTCTGCCTTAGTCAGGCCCCCATTTTGGTGTTCCCACCTCCATGGACAAACAAGTTGGAAAGGAGAGAAAATGAAGTAAACAAAGCATGTGGTGAAAGAAAAACCTGCTTTAGGAGTAGAACCTACACCACGAAGTAGTAAATAAATAAGTAGGAAAGAAAAGTGATAGAGAGAGTGTTACCCATGGGCCTAGACCCTCTTTGGAGCACACATATGCACCATTGAGTGCTTGTTTGAGAGATATTGTTGTTGGAAGAACCTCTGTGGGTGATCCCACAAAGCTGGTTTACAATTTCTAGGAGATTTTGATTTTTTCTGAAATCATATATTTTTAGAAAATAATGATTTAAGCCTTTAAAAGTTCCATTTTAAGGATTTCAATTGAAGAGGGTTTGATCAATCCACCTTAGATCAAACCCCCTTGGATAGAACCCTGCTAGTTTTAAACCATACCTACAACGAAGTCTCCTTTACACTTATCAAAATGTTGATAAAAAAACACTTTTGATTTACCTTTTGGGGGATCAAATGAATTCATTTAAAATGATCATGGTAGTCCTTAGAACGAGCTATCCAATGAATATAATTTTAATATGTTTTGGTTTTATTATGTATGTGTTTATCTAGTTTTATTAAACATAGGTTTTTCACTGAAAATCAAGCTCTCTGTTCTGCACATGTGGAAAAATAGCATATTATCAAAATAAAATTTTAAAAAATATGTTTAGGCTAGGTATTGATGTCCTTGATCCGTTAAAAAAATATATTTGAATTTCGATACATACAGAAAAAGTTATGTCATATACAGTCCACCTATATTTCAATTGTAATTGGTTTGACTTCAAAACTTGCTTAAGGAAATCATATTTAATAAAACACTATGAAACCAAATGAAAGTGCTAGATATCGTAGTTACAAATATAAATTCGAAAAAATTAGTATTTTATCCTTCATACAAACAAAGTTATGTTGTATACGGTGAGTGCCACTCCTTAAAAATGTTGTTTTTTCAAAAAAGCTAGTTTGCGAAGGAGATAAAAAAAGTACAATCTGATTCCAAAATTTTTGAAAAAAATATATTTAGAATCTATATACAAAATTTCACAAATCACTAGTTTGCATTGTCTTCAAATTCCTCACGGTTTAGCCGCTATAGGAGCCCGTAAGTGAAGATTTAGTTAAAAAAAATTAGTTCAGTGTCAAGTTTGCCTAAAAATTATAAACCGGTATTGTGGGATCACCCTAGTCTGGCATGGCTTCACTTGTGAGAATGCTGCTATCAAGTATGATGAGAACTCCAAGATGGAGAAAATGTTAAGAGAGCTTGAATGAACGAATTCCAACCCCAAATGAGAGAAAAGAAGGGGTTTTAGATGCACACAAGGGCAAAAAAGAGTTGTTACGTCTGCAATTTGACTATTAGGACATGTGTTGAGAGAGTCAAGATTCCAAATTCCTTGTTTCAAACTCAGAAAACTGCTAGGACGCTAGTGCGCCACACAGACGTCCGCACGCTGCACAAACGTCCGCACGCCGCGTAGACATCCAAGGCCTAGATTTTTGGGAAACATGTCATCAGGCTTCTATTTCTTTGCCACAAGTCTGCATGGAGTCAGAATCGTGAAAATTTGACTCATGGGATTTTCGTCATTATTTCTCTAAGGTGTCATAAATGCTAGGCAAAAGTGAAAATTGTGGAATTGCCCTTAGGTGCAATTCTGCGACATTACATGAAGGTATATAAAGTACATTATTGAATGTTCCTTCTCCAATTTCAATAGATCCCTTTCCAAGAGATGACATATAGGTGTTATTCACCTTCAATATTGGTGGGAATGAACAAGAATCAAATGTAGAAAATAGTTTCTTGGATGCAGTCATGCAGTGTGATGCCCTAGAATCAAGAAGCCACTTGTGTGGTGTGTTGTTTGTAGAAGAAATGAGTGTCATACCCTTATTCTTATCCTTTCTCTAAAAATGTAGATGATGTGGATGGAGAAAAGGAAGAACCACATTTCTTAGATGTAGGCAATTGAATTTGATTTTGTTGAAGAAGATTCTTTAAGTCATCAATTTCCTTTTTGTAACATTGTTGTTCTTCATGCCCTAGTTTCTTACAATAAGTAAATCTGGGATTCTCCTTAGAATATTTTCCTTTTGATGAGAGTGATGAATCTGTCAAAGTATTTGATTTTGATCTCTTAGGTTGATCCTTAGTTTTTTCCTTCCCTTAGATGATTGAGAAACTAATGCTTGACTTTTTGAGGAGATGATAACATCCATAGATATTAACTTAGATTGCTCTCGTGTTAGTTTGTCACAAAACTACTTAAAAGGAGGCATTGCATGTGTTGTTCCAAGAGCATCCATTATATATTAAAAGAAGAAAATATTTGATTAGGACCTTTTAGCTTTGATAAAACCAAGAATACACGTTCTTTGTCTATTTTTATTTTACCACAATTGTTAAATCGAGAAAGAAAAGACTTAAATTGAACCAAGAAATCTTTGATAGATGGAAATGAATCAACAAACAATTTTGTTAATTTAGCATCCACTTTTAGAATTTTGAACTCATCAATTGTACCAAAGAGATCTTCAAGGAAATGTGGAATTGCAGGTTATCGGTGTAAATGTAATCAAATCTGTTCACTAAAGGGATCCTAATACAATACTAGGATTGAACTAAAGTTGAGAAAAACTGTATGAGAAACTTTCCAAGACAAATAATGTTTATCCTCTATGTTCAGATTTTCGATTCTTCAGATTTCGATTTCCAGATGTGAATTGCTTTTATTAAATGTGCTGATTACAGAACATTGTCCGATTTCTATGTTTGCATATCGAATGAGGAACCACCATAAGTAAGGGAGAAGTCCTCCCCTAAGAGGCACGCCTCATGAGAGGACGTGTCTCCACGAGTGGAGGCACGTCCACTCATGGGACGCATCCTTTAGGGTGCGGTTTGTTTAACAACTCATTTGTTATGTATATACTCACACGCATATATTCTTCTATATGATGGCAGATGACATAAGAGAATTCCGATTTCACATGAATGCAGAATATAATATCACGGGAATGATTTAATTTATATGAATGCTCATAATTTCGATTTTAAATGTTTCCTTTAGAAATATCATAACATGAATGATAATTTTGATCACTTATGAATGACAATGATACTTGCATCACTATCATTCATATCTGACCGAAGCTATCATCCATTAACACTCCCTCTTAGCTAGGGAATATATTTCAAATCAAATAAGTCAAGATATCACCTTCACACGTGATATGATATGTTTTCTCAAAGTTGTCAAGTCACATGACATTCTTCATAACACATCTTCATTATTTCAACACTCCCTCTTTAACTAGGAATAATAACTTCCAAAAGTGATATCACCTAACTCGTGATATCAGAAGATATGATATGCTTCTGAAAGTGTCAAGTCACATGACATTCTGCATAACACATCTTCATTATGGTATGTGCACTGACATCAAGTCACATGATGTCTACCATAATTCATGGCATATCCACGGATATAATCATCCACCATGATTATCTCTTACGGATCACAATGACCTTCAGATATCAAGTCTCATGATATCCATCAAGGTGTCCAAGAGATACTATCATGACATGTCCACATATATCAAGTCACATGATATCTATCATGATAGTTCATCATTGTAGAGTCGTCACTTTACAATGTCAAATACAAGTGTTCATTATCAGAAAGATCGTCACCTTTCGATAATGTACACAGGGGGAGTAGGCCCATAAAGTCATGGAGTCACACACATGACAAAAGAGTTTACACATTAAACATCTTTATATATTAGTACAATTTATAAACAATTTGTATTTCAAACATAAATAACAAATTACATTTCAACCATACCAAGTTTCTTCCTGAAGTGCTCTACCTTGATCCGGGAGAGAGGCTTGGTGAGAATGTTTGCAGTTTGATCATTTGTACTAATATACTCCAACTGAATCACTTTCCTTTCCACCATATGTCTCACATAATGATAGGGGATCTCAATGTGTTTAGATCTGTCATGAAAGACAGGTTTCATAGAGAGTTTTATACAACTCTGATTATCACAATGAATAATCGTAGGATTCAAGGGCTCACCAAAGAGTCCCACAAGCAATTTACGAAGCCACACTGCTTCTCTTGCTCCCATTGAGGCTGCAATATATTCAGCTTCTGTTGAGCTCTGTGCAACTGACGATTGTTTTCTGCAAATCCAGGAGATCATAGTAGATCCCAAACTGAAGCAACATCCTGATGTGCTCTTCCGATCAGTTACACTTCCAGCCCAATCTGAATCTGAGTACCCATGTAGATCTAGTGGATCATTCTTGTAATAAAGACCATATCCAATAGTGCCTTGAAGATATCTAAAAATATGTTTTACAACCATCAAGTGAATTTCCTTGGGTTCATACATGAACTGACTGAGGGCATTTACAACATAGAAAATATCAGGTCTAGTGTTTACCAGATACATCAAGGATCCAATCATCTGTTTATAAAGGGTTCGATCTGCACATTTGGATTCTACTGCTGCTTCTTTCAATTTGTGAAGGTTGGTTTCCATATGTGTAGACATCGGTCTACAGTTCAACATTCCAAATCTTTTCAGAATGTCAATAGTATACTTCCCTTGATTTAGTATAATACCTTATGATTTCTGCCATACTTCCAAACCGAGGAAGTAGTGAAGAATACCCAAGTCTTTCATGTCAAATTCAGAGATTAGATCTTGTTTCCCTTGAGCAATGAGGTGATCTTCTCCTGTTATCAGCAGGTCATCAACATATAAAATAATTATAAGCATATCACCTTTGATTACCTTGAAGTAGAGATTGGGGTTAGCATCATTCTTGGAAAATCCTAATCCCAAGAGATAGCTGTCAATTCTTTCATACCAGACCCTGGGAGCCTGTTTAAGTCCATAGAGAGCTTTCTTGAGCCTGCACACATGTGGGTTAGATTTATGTATCACAAAACCTTCAGGCTGTTCTAGATAGACTTCCTCTTCAATGGTTCCATTCAGGAAGGCAGTTTTCACATCCATTTGATGGATCTTCCATCCTTTAGCTGCTGCAATGGCTAATACTGCTCTTACTGATGTATAATGGGCAACAGGTGCAAATGTTTCTTCGTAATCAATGCCTTCCTTTTGAGAAAAACCCCTAGCCACGAAACGTGCTTTATGTTTTTCTATACTCCCATGAGCAGCATGCTTGATTTTGAAGAGCCATTTAGAAGAAACAACAAATTTCTCTTTTGGTCTAGGCACTATGTCCCATACATCATTCTTTAGTATGGACTGGTACTGCTCTATCATTGCATCTTTCCAAGCTTGATGTCCGAAGGCTTCTGTAACACTGGCAGGTTCAGAGTTTATGATGTTGTTCATTAGGGCAACATAGCTAGAGAAACCTTTGGGTCTTTTACTCTCCCTGAATGTTCCTTAAGGTGTTGCATGATCCTCTGCTTCTTTGATCATCTTCCTTGCCCAAAGTGGTCTCTTTCTGCCGATGTCATTTGTGTCCTCATTTGAAGTGTTAGGAGGTTCAAGTGGCATTTCCTCAGGATGCTCCCTTTGAATCTTAGGAGCAGGTTCCATTTCAGGTATCCTAGGGAAATAGGTTTCTGTCTCACTCATACTTCTTGCCCTCTTGAATGCAATGTCTTCTCTGAAGATGACATGTCTACTCAACTCAATTTGTTTCTGCCCAGGTATGAATATTCTGTAAGCTTTGGAGGTTTCACTATAACCCACAAATACTCCCTTCTTTCTAGAAGGTTCTAGTTTGGATCTGTTCTCTTTGGGTACATGAATATAGACAAGGTAGCCAAAAATCGTAAGATGGCTAATGTCAGGTTTTATGTCGGTAAAGGCTTCTTCAGGAGTTTTGTTATCAAGATGAGAATGAGGACATCTATTTTGGATATAGACAATAGTCCTAGAGGCTTCTGCCTAGAAAGATGTTTCAATGTTTTGGTCTAGCAACATTGCTTTAGCAACTTCTACAATGGTTCTATTTTTCCTCTCAGCAACCCCATTCTATTGAGGATTGTAGGCGACAGTGAATTCCCTCTTAATTCCGACACTCATGCATAATTCTTTAAAGATCTCAGAGGTATATTCTTTTCCATTGTCTGTCCATAAGGTTTTTATTTCCTTTCCGGAGAAGTTTTCAACGAGGGCTTTAAACTCTTCGAACCTTTTGAGGATTTCTATTGACTCTTTGCATTTAAGGAAATAGATCCAGGTTTTCCTAGAGAAGTCATCTACAAATATAACATAGTATAGAAATCCTGTTTTAGAAGGTACAAACATGGGTCCACAAAGATCAGAGTGAACCAGTTTTAATACATTAAGGGTTTTACTTAGGCTTTTCTGGAAGGATCCTTTAGTATTCTTTCCTAGGGCACAACCTTTACAAGTTCCCTCATGAGATAGTTTTAGCTTGGGTAACCCTGTAACAAGTTTTTCCATAGAAGGTAGAGCACGGAAATGAAGGTGACCTAGTCTTCTATGCCAGATTTCATTTGAATCAATAGTGTTAAGGGTAAGGGCTTGTTTAACCTCAGTGCAAAGTTTGTAAAGGTACCCTTGTCTTATGCCTATAGTATGTGCTTTCTTGATAGTTGAGTTTTTAGGCCATACTAGAAATTTACCATCCATAAATGTAACTCTGTAGCCATTGTCTTCAAGGGTAGAGATGGATATAAGATTTCTCTTAATTCTAGGTACAAATAGGACTCCAATGAGTTGTAGAGAAATCCCATATTTCAACTTGATAGAGCATGTTCCAACCCCTTTTACAGGGTATGCAGAATCATCCCCGATGGTTACTTCTTCATCAAATTTTTCAGTCATGGAGTTTAGGTGTTCTCTAAACCCTGTGATGTGTCTAGATGAGCCACTATCAATTACCCAATTTTGAGTGTTGTTAGATACTTGATTAGAAAGGGTTGTGTAGAACACAAGGTTCTCAATTTTCTTTGGTTCAGCCACTGGTTCCCTAATAGTTTCTCTCATAAGTGAGACTAGTTTATCTGTGATCACAATAGACATTATGAAGAATGTGATGTGAATTCGATTTTAGAAAATACGAATTTCTTTTGAGCAATCTGATTTTAGATTTGATTTGGATTCGCACAACGTGGCTCTGATACCATGTAAATGTAATCAAATTTGTTCACTAAAGGGATCCTAATACAATACTAGGATTGAACTAAAGTTGAGAAAAACTGTATGAGAAAATTTCTAAGACAAATAATGTTTATCCTCTATGTTCAGATTTTTGATTCTTCATATTTCGATTTCCATCTATGTGAATTGCTTTTATTAAATGTGATGATTGCAGAACATTGTCTGATTTCTATGTTTGCATATCGAATGAGGAACCACCATAAGTAAGGGAGAAGTCCGCCCCTAAGAGGTGCGCCTCATGAGAGGACGTGTCTCCACGAGTTGAGGCACGTCCACTCATGGGACGCGTCCTTTAGGGTGCGGTTTGTTTAACAACTCATTTGTTATGTATATACTCACACGTATATAACCTTCTATATGATGGCAGATGACATAAGAGAATTATGATTTCACATGAATGTAGAATATAATATCACGGGAATGATTGAATTTATATGAATGCTCATAATTTCGATTTTAAATGTTTCCTTTAGAAATATCATAACATGAATGATAATTTCAATCACTTATGAATGATAATGATACTTGCAGCACTGTCATTCATATCTGACCGAAGCTATCATCCATTAACAATCGGAATCATGGAGACCAATGATTCCCATTGCCTCATTTAACTTGTTTTGATAAATAAATTGTTCAATCTTTTTAGTAAACTACATTTTTTTTGCATCGATTATTTTCCATAATCCCTTAGATTGAAGTAGTTTTTGTATTTCGACTTTTTGTGTGTGGAAATTATATAGAGTTAACAAGTTGATTTTAGAATCCATGATGCACACACACCAAGGTACTTGAATTGTGCCTTACGAAACCCCCCAAATTGTATTATATCTTAATGTTGATCCCTACATCTGCCTCCCCCACGCCTCCTAGAAAGATGCAAGACAAGATTTACAAGTTTTGGTTAAGTTTGGAAGCCAAATCACCTATTTATATCTCACAAGGGTTTTTACAAATATGGCAAAATAAGTTTTCCAAAACTTATTTTTGACTACAAATCTAGAATCTTTGTGAAATTTTGATGAATTTCAAAAAAATATTATCATTTTTTTACAAATGAGGTGAAAATTATGCCTCATTAAAAATTGCACAAATTACACTGATTTTAGATGTTAGAAAATATATTAAAAATTAGAATTTCTAAAACGTCTTGACATTACTTTGTCTAAAATTTGCAAGAGTACAAGTAAACATTATTAACATAAAATGTTGATTATAAAATGATCACTTATGAAAGAAATATTTATGAAAACCACCTATTGAGTTGTGCCTAGAGGGAGTATGATCAAGTCAAAGCCCATTGGAGATTTTGTTGGGATTTGAGTTTAAGTGGCATTTGAGTTTAAGTGGCAGCTATTGATGGGAAAATACTGGAACAAGAATGAATGAATGAGATTTTAATGTCCTCCATGAAACCAAAGAGCACATGATGAATGCCAAAACCAACCACTTGTGGGAGCCTCAAAAAACTTTACACTAGAAATAGAAACAGATGCAAAGTATGGAAGCCGTGTGCAGAAGATGTCGAATTCTTTTTGCCAAATGTGAAGGGACATGGTAGAACATTGATTGCTTCTTGAGTCAAATGTGTGGAGGAAGCATGTGAAGGAAAAAAGCCACAGGCCTATGGAAAAGATGAAAAAGGGAGTATGAGGCCGAATGAGGATTTGGGAAGGTGATGGAGTGAGAATGTCATTGTGTGGTAATAAAGGGGCCGTAAGGATGATTGTGGAGGCCATGTGAGCTTTCAAGATTGAGAAAATTCCATTGTAGTGATGTCCAAATAAACCTAGCTCAACATACCAAAACCCTCGCTCTTGATTCCTGGTTTGAGATGCAAATAGAGCCGTTGTGCCAAGTGAGTTTGACAGGCCGCTTCCTGGGCGCTTGGCAGAGTGACTGATCACGCGTGGAGGGTGATTGGAAGAGGCGCCTCCTTTTTCAAATGAAATGGCCTGTAATGTGTTTGGAGCAGATGTTGATCACAATCCTCAGGCTCGACGTGAGAACCCTTTTGTGACGATTTTGTTAGAGTAAATTAATTATGGATCACGTTTTTCACATGCTAGCCGACCCAGCCGAGCTACAGTCGACTTCAGCTCTCTACGTCGTTGCTGCACCTACATACCATAAATATTGCTGCTAACTATAATCTACAGGGTTTGCTACATTTAATGTATATTTTTCCTATAAATGAAATGCTCGAGTTGTGTTTCTACATTGCTCAGTTTTGAGGCAATCTGTTCTGTTTTGTGTTTCTTTGCTCTATTTTCCATGGTATCAGAGTCAAGTTCTTGTAAAATGGTGTCTGTTCTGGAAGCAATGCTCAATTTGCATCTTCACCCTTGCTGGCATATTTCTGCCCATAACGTCTTGTGTCCAATTGCCTAGCCCCATAATCAGGTGGACCAGACAAAAAAGAAAAGACTCTTGCTAATGCAAAAGTGTTTCCATACTCTGACCCCAGATAAGTGATGAGAGCATCCATTTCCACTCCAAAGCCCCGTCCCCCTAGAAGTAGACCATCTATTCCTTGTCCTGCAGTTGTAGGTCTTTCCCAAGATGTTGATGGTTTTAAGGTTTCTAGTGCTGCTGTAATGCGGTCTTTGTAACAATCCACAAATGGCGAACGCCTGGCCCTAACAAATGGTAAGAAGTTGGAAGTAACAGATGTGAATCTTGTACTAAGTTAATAAAGAATTTTCTCTTAGTAAGTCAAATAACTCAACATGGCTATAAGGTGGAGTTTTATTCAGATAAGTGTCTAATCAAGAACATTAATGATGGATTTATAATTGTGGCCACAGGAGTTGAGAGTGATGGCATCTACAATTTTTTAGTATCTGTTGACAAGAAAGCTTACATTATTACAAATTCCTCCACAAGTGAGTTGTGGCATCAAAGATTTGGTCACTTAAACTATAAAAGTTTGTCTATGCTTTCAAAGATGAATATGGTTGATGGATTACATTGGATAAAGGTAAACACAAATGTGTGTACATGATGCATGGTTAGAAAAAAACATAGGGACAAGTTTGAAAGGTCCACCTGGAGGGCATGTAAATCTCTTGAACTTGTCCACAGTGATTTATGTCGGCCAATGAATTCCCCATCAAAGGGAGGAGCTAGGTATATCTTAACATTCATTGATGATTTTTCAAGGAAAGTTTGGGTCTACTTCCCTACGTAAAAAGATGAAGTGTTTAGAAAATTTGAAATGTTCAGAGCATTTGTGGAAAATAAAAGTGGAAATAAGATCAAGAGAATAAAAATAGATAATGGTGGAGAATTTGTCAACAACAGGTTTAAATTCTTTTGTGAATATCATGGGATCAAAAGAGAACTGACTAATAGATATACTCCTTAGCAAAATGGTGTTGCTGAAAGGAAGAACAAGACATTAGTGGAAATGGCATGGTGCATGCTACAATCCAAGGGTCTCCCTTTGTTTCTTTGGGATGAGGCTGTCAATACTGCATTTCATGTCTTGAATAGATCTCTTACATCTTGCTTGGAGAAAATCACTCCCGAAGAAGCATGGAGTGGAAAGAACCCAGATGTTAAATATTTTAGAGTATTTGGTTGTGAAGCATTTGCTCACATACCAGATGAGATTAGAGAAAATAAATTTGATAAGAAGAGTGTTAAGTGCATCTTTGTGGGTTATGACGATCAAAGGAAAGGATACAAGTTGTATGATCCTAGTGTGGAGGATGTGTTCACAACTAGGGATGCCAATTTTAATGAAGGGTTTGAGGATATGATACAATCCTCTCCTATTCCACATGTGGACATAGATAATGGTGAATCCTTTGAAACCAATGAAATTTCCAAGGAAACTTCTAGTGCAGTTGAAGAATGTAGTCCACCTCCAAAGATCAAGAGTCTTCAAGAAATTTATCAAAAGACTCAACAAATTAATTATGCTCTAATGACCACCATAATGAAGACCAATGATCTTCAAACATATAATGAAGCTAAAGGAAAACATGAATGGGAACAAGCTATGTAGAATGAGTATCACTCTTTGATCAAGAATAAAACATGGGAATTGGTGGACTTGCCTAAGGGCAAGAATGTGGTCAATAATAAGTAGGTGTATAAGACTAAGATCAAGTCAGATGGGAGCATTGAAAAAAACAAGGAAAGACTAGTGGCCAAAGGGTATTCATAGAAAGAGGGAATTGACTACACATAAAATTTTTCTCCAGTAGCAAAGATCGCTACTGTTAGGACTATTATAGCATTGGCAACACATTTCAAGTGGCCTTTACACCAAATAGATGTTAATAATGTATTTTTGAATGGTGAAATTGATGAAGAAATATATATGACTCAACCACATGGATTTGAAATTGCAAGTTAGGAACACTTAGTTTGCAAGTTAAAGAAATCATTATATGGCTTGAAACAAGCTCCAAGGGCTTGGTATGCTAAAATTGATGAGTATTTCCAAACTCAAGGCTTTCATAATAGTCCTTATGATCCAAACTTGTATGTGAAGAAATTTGATGATGGTGGAACAATCATTATTGTATTATATGTTGATGATCTTATTATCGCATGACATAACATGAATCGGATTAGTGACATAAAGATAAAATTGTAAGATTCATTTGAGATGACAGATCTTGGTTTTCTACACTACTTTCTTGGTATTCAAGTACGACATAAAGATGATGGAATTTACCTCTCTCAAAGCAAGTATGCTTTAGACTTGTTGAGAAATTTTAGGATGGAAGATTGCAAAGGTGTATCTACTCTAGTTTCTCTAGGATTGAAGTTGACAAAGGATATAGATGGTGAGGATGTTGATCCTACCTTATACAAGAAATTGGTTGGTAGTCTTGTGTACTTGACTCACACTCAGCCAAATATTTCAGCTGTAGTAGGTGTGGTTTCAAGGTTTTTGAGTTCTCCTAAGGCTCCACATTGGATGGCAACAAAAATAATATTGAGATACGTAAAAGGGACTTTGAATATGGGTGTTTATTATTCTTCCCATGAAGATCTACAACTTGTTGGGTATTTTGATTTAGATTGGGCAAGTTGTGCAAATGATCACAAGTCAACTATAGGTTATGTTCTCTCTTTGGGTTCTAGTCCCATTTCATGGTGTAGTAAGAAGCAAACTACTATTTATTTATCACCTACAGAGGCTGAATATACTACAAAAAATGAGGTAGCTAAAGAACTCACTTGGTTGTGAGCTATTCTTTTAGTACTCAAACAACATCAAACATGGCCTTCTATACTTCATTGTGACAATCAAAGTGCCATTATGTTGTCCAAGAATCCAGTGTTTCATGCTCGAACAAAACATATCAAAGTCTCTCACCATTATATTTGGCATCTCATCCAACAATAGGTGATTCATCTTCAGTATTGTAAATCGGAGGATCAAATCAATGATCTCTTTACCAAGGCTTTATGTGAACCTCAATTTGTATATCTTAGAGGTCTTTTAGGCTTACACAAAGTCATATGAGTATTTTATGGTAAGCATTTAGGGGGGATTATTGTGAATGTCTACCATCGTATTAGTGAATAATTGTAAATGGGTACCTAATAAGGCTTTAGGCCAGGACCCATATATTCTAGATTAGGAGGGATGTAGTTAATGAAATTAGTATAATTAATTTAGGGGGGATGTTATAGTAAATTAATTATGGCTCAGGTTTTTCACACGCTAGCCGACCCAGTCGAGCTACAATCGACTTCAACCATCTACGCTGCTGATGCAGCTACATACCATAAATATTGCAGCTAACTATAATTTACAGGGTTTGCTACATTTAAAGTATATTTTCCCTATAAATTAAATGCTCGAGCTGTGTTTTTGCATCGCTCAGTTTTGAGGCAATATTTTCTGTTTTGTGTTTCTTTGCTCTATTTTTTAGATTTCTGATATGAACGTGTAGGCCGAATATCTCCTATTGAATGCCCAAAGGCAAACAAATGGTTGCGACTCTCCTTTCAACAAGAAGGCATAGCACAATGACACTGCTTATGCAATGAAAATCTAGTGAGGGTCAAGCTTCAAATGTCACCCATGCCTCTGTAGCAGATTTGAATAAAATTGCAGATAGAAAATATTTGACAAATAGTGCCACAAACCAGGCCTGATAGAGCATACATAATATCTGCTAAATATCTCACGAAACCTACAACAATGGAAACCAACAACCGAAACAAGGTCGAAATGACCAGAGTCTTGCAAAATACAATTTTTGACCCTGATGGGCAGAGGGCAAATTGGCCCTTGCTACTATTTTTTTTTTCAAATTTTTATCAAAAAAATTGCAAAAATTAAAAATTATCAAATTTAATGAAATGAAAGATATTTTTTCATTTTTTTGTGTCTTTTAGACACAATGGAAGTGTACATTTGGCTCCATTGACAGGGCTATGTGCGAGAGTCACATCAATGCAGGAAGGAACATGCTCCCATGGCTCTTATACCATGCTGGAGAATGCCAAGATCAAGAGCATGCAACAAACTTTCACAAATGAAAAAAATAAGCATAAAAGTTTGTCTATCAATACAATATGAAGAGTATAATATAATGATGAAGTCTTGCATATATAGGTAAAGTGGATGAGGTAGGATTGAATTATTGACTAACCCTCCAAAGATGGTACACTTGTGAGCTCACTTGACAAGTGTGTGAGAAAGTGTCAATAAGTGTCACAAGAAATGAGAACACATGTCTCAATGTTATGAAGTGAGACAAAAGAAAAAGAAACCTAGGTAAACGTAAGCTATGAGTGTGAATAGGTCAATCCTAGAAAGATGATATCCTATCTAGATGGATAATACACTATTTACAATAATAATAAGAACACACTATAGTTTTATAAATCATCTTTTCATTTGTTGTGCCTCTAGATCTGGGGTATTAAGGCATGGGTGAGTTGTGAAATCCATTGTAAATGCGACCAAGAGATGGTGTGTAGTTATTGGCTTGTGAAACCCTAACAGTTGCATTATGTACAATATGGGTTGCATTTATCTTTTATTTCCTTGAATCAACCACTTTTTTATTTAGAATAATTTTCTAGTGCGAGTTGATTTGATTTGGAAATTACAAAGCTCCTTTGGATCATTTATGCCATTCTAGGTATTTTGTGTCTCTATCAATATAACTTGCATGCAAATTCATGCCCTTTTAATGAATAGTGAGTTGAGTGGGAGAAATTCTAATTTGGAGAGTTATGGTGTCAACCTTAGTGATAAATAGCCTTTTGAGCAAGCAAGGGGTGGCAAGCTTGAGCAATAAAATACTGTAGGAGTTTTGGGTTGTTGGGGCTGGGGATAGCTCATACTTCATGCTTTTGGTTGGGGTGTTAGGGATTGGGGTGATGAAGAACTCATAGCATTAACATATGTGGAATGGGGGAGGTCCAAACAAGTAATCTCAATAAGGTTGTAAGATTTAGAATGTCAGAGATTAGGAGTCAAGCATACCTTATGATAGGTATGTAGGGAGAGGGAAGACCAAAATGACGACTTTGGAGGAATATATAGTAAAAATGATCAAGAGTTGAGGGAGTTAGAGTTTGCGGGTCAAAGTTGGCAAGGAAGGCATTATAGGAAGGGAAATTATGAAAGTATGACAAATATGCATAGATTTTTTTTGAAGGGCGGGGAATCATAATGTTGGGGATAACATGGAAAAGGAACTTCTAGGTAGAAGGGAGCCCATAACTTTGACTTTGATAAATCACTTAAGGAAAAATTGAGTTGGGAATCAAAAATTGGGAAAGGTCCTTATGAGTTACTTATATAAGAGGGTTCAAAAATTTGGTCCAAAATATAGACAAATTTAAACAAAAAAGGACCAAGAGGTTGAGGTTAGAGGGAAAGGCATGCCAAGAAAGGAAAGTTTGACGGGCTGATATGAATAGAGGGAAAAGGTGAGGGTGGGAAACCTTGAAAGTCTAAAAGTTTGATAACTTGTAGGGACTTAGGATTTTACTAGAAAATAACCTAGACTTAGAACTTTTAGATTTATTGTAGCTATTAACACATGGGAAATGACCCAAGGCAACACCTAAGAAAAAAATGACTCATAGAAGACCCACTCAGTCTATCCTAAATTAGTTATAAATGTGAGTTTAAAAGGTTTAAGACACATAAAATGGATGAGACTCAAGAAAAAATTGACATTATAGATTTGAATCCCAACAAGCTTTGGTTGGAGATGCATGTATCTTGTAGATAGTAAGAATCTAACTATCTTCAAGTAGTAGACCGAAAATGGGCACCAAAAGAAGACCAAGTCAAGCACACTACATCATAAGAAACAAAGGTCATGACTCCACAAAAATACACAACACATACATAATCAGACTATGTACACAACAAGACAACATACAACCATTGACATGGAGGCATAGATGATGAATATATCGTTGCAAACATAACTTAAGAATATAATTACATGTCCAAATTACAAGATGATCCATGACACAAGGCCATGGATAAACTATTGCAGCATGTTGAAGGAGCTAATTTCCCTCAAATTGAGCATTTTTCCCTAACAACTAAAATAATTTAAGTATTTTATATATGCATGCACCAAACCATAAACATTTCCCAAGAAGTGAAGTTCATCTCCACCATTAATTTGATTATTGCAAGGTAGCCACAAGTAGTAGGTCTTGGACTTTCATGATGCAACACTTATGCATGCAATAATAGTGTATAGGAGTGAATTTGCACCCCTAATGTAAATTCCCCTTTTACCCCTCTCCACTTTAGAAAACCAAAATCGAAGGCTTAATTCCACATAAGCCCACTGTTCCCATTCCACTTGGCACCTGTTTTGAGTGTTGGTGGAGGCATTTCTATCAGGGATGCCCGTGCGACATGCTTACGTCCTTGGCAGATTCCTGTGGCTAGAGTCTACAGAGACATTACACTTCCTATTGGAAGCCAAAGTGTAACGCTTCCCTTCGGTTGGCCGACCCAAATATGGACCTTCCTTGACCTTCTTTCTTCATATTCATCTCTCATTCATCCATTTTCATCTCTAGTTGAATCTCTACACAATCTCTTGACCATTCATTCACTCACCCCAAGCATTGCAATAACATTTCACGCTCCATAGAAGCAATCTCTTCACTCCATCACTTCAATAGAGCAAGCGTAGGATAACTCCATTGCAACAGAGACTTGAGTTCCTCTCATATTTCTCCTCTACTAGCCTTGAGAGCTTTGGACAGAGGTGGTAAGCTTTTGACTCATCTTCTCTATTACTTGGTTGAGTTAGCACATTATTGTTTTGTAGTGTTTTGTGTACTTTGCTTGTATTTACTTCTTTATTGCATTATTCCTACATCGTTGCAAACTTGGCTATCCATAGAGGTGGAAACACCAAAGCGGGGGTCTGATTGAGGTAGACCCCTAAACAACCCCCCAACATTTTCCCTCTTTTCTATGTGTAGGTGGAGAGATCTTGGAGGGAGTTGGCAAAGAGATTATTGTGTGAGATCATCTTCATGACCCTTGCGGTAATATACTTCCTTTATCATATTCGTCTTTATGTTTCACATTTCATAGTGTTATTTTGCACCTTTAGGAACTCTTAACTAGGCTTTCAAGTACTCCGTTTCTTAGAGGTCAGACCTTGTGTCTTTGGTTTTCTGGCCATATGGACACCAACACACCTGAGAGATGACAACGCATCGTTCTATCATCCTAGAACCGCACTTCTGTCCTCTGATAGAGAGCTATATGAGATACAGAGTTGACCCTAAAAACTGACTTGCCTAGTCTCCTTTCAACTCTTGGGTTTTTCAGAGTGATTGAAGGACCTTATAGTCCTCATCATTCACATCCCGCCTATCTGAACACTCCCTTTGACTGAGGTAAGTTAGGGAAGCCATATTGCTCTCGACCTTTCGTGACCTAGGGCCTTGCAGTGTTTGGTCCCCCTCTCTTATATTTTTGGTGAACCTAACGTGAACCAACATCTTTTCGTTCGTCAGTGTTCTAGGCCTTTTATCTTGTACCCTTTGATCGTTACACTCCTGTGTGTTGTGAAAGTTTATGAGCATCACAACCCAGTCCACAACCTCCGGGTATATTATCAGAAGTCTGTGACACCTTCTAATGGATAAGATAAAGGTCTCTTCTAGTTTCATTATTGGTCTTTTCTCTGGTTTTGTGGTTGGCCTGTCTATGCAAGAGCATGTGTCACGAGGTGAGTATAGATTCTTTGATGAAATTGATCACGTCCCTACCCCTCCTGCGTCACCTACCTCATCATCCATAGATGAGCATGAAGCTGTCCACATTCCCTCTGAATATGTTTCTAGTGTGAGCAAAGGGTTGGGTGCTTTGGAAAAATCCAAAGCTGGCTAGGGCTGCTAAAGTTATCAGTGAAATAAAGTATATGGTAGGAAAAGATCAAACATGTGTAGAACTCCTAGCTAGTCTCACTGGTCTGGCCAAAGCGTGTGCCCCCTTGAACCATAGTAACATGAGAGATAGTAACATGAGAGATAGTAATGCGAGGTGGCCCCTTCGAAGAACATGAGAGATAGTTGGAGGTATCGATGCCTCCCACATATGTGTACATGGGTGACACAGTCCCTTGGGTTAGTGTGGCTGCTGCTTCCAAAAATTCTGAAACTGCCAAAGTAAACATAAACCCTTTGGGTTTTCACTTCACCCCTTCTATCGCCTCTGGTGGTGGAGGATTTGGTAGGATGATTGGTGGAGGATTTGGTGGTGGTATCTTCGGCAATGGAGGTGGTACTGGTAGAAGTGGTTCTGACAGAGGTCATGGTAATGCTTTGCAAGTGGCGGTGGCTCCGACGAAAGTCACACTAGTGGCAGTGGCATCGGTGATGGCTCTGAAGGAAGTCATGATGGTGGCTCTAGCGGTGGTTCCATTGGTCCTATGCCTCCTAACAACTCTATTCTGAACACCCTTCTTTAGAATATGGGGAAGATGCAGAACTAGCTGGTGAACCTTTCCCAGGCTTCTGCCTAGCCTATCTTTCAACCCTTCTTCCGACATAGCCTTTTGTCAGTAGCAATTCTAAACACTCCTTTCCTGCAAGGGATGGAGATTCCTAAATTTGAGAAAAATGGTGACAAAGGGGACCCGCAAACACATGTGTCTACCTTTAATGCCTTATGTACAAACTTCTTCAATCATGACGCGTTGATGGAAAAACTGTTCCCTTGATCCCTTAAGGATATAGTGCTCGAGTGGTACTTTTCCTTGCCTAATAATTCCATCTTTATGTTCAATCAACTTATGAACTAGTTCCTATGATAGTTCCAAGCCAACATCAAACCTAAAATGACCTTCTCTGACCTTGTTTGATGTAAACAAGGGGATAATGAGAATATTACCGATTTTACAGCGCGATATCAAGTGCTCTTCTCACAAATCTCATACCCGTTACTCGAATCCGATGTGCAGAAGGTGTTCGTAGGGAATGTACAAAGGCCTTGGCAAGAGAAGTTTTCCCTCATGAAATACCCTTCTTTTTTGCATTTGTGTGTGACCTTACGGGAGTACCAATAGACGATTGTTTAGTTCGGGGGATCTTCCTCGCGCTCCCATCCTGAAGGTAAGTCCATTATATCAATCTCAGGAAAAGGAAAATCTATTACGAATGTAGTAGCCGCTGTAGATAACAATGGCCTCAAATGCGATCGAAAGTTCATGAATTTATCAAAATATTATTCTTCCATCTTATAGAAGTTGTTGAAAGATAAGATCGTTAGCTTGCCAACCCTAAAACAGTTAGGGAGCCATATCCTAATTGGTATGAAGAAAATACCTATTGTAAGTACCATCAAGTTAATGAACATGATATTGAATGTTGCATGTTCCTGCATCATGAGATACAAGATCACATCGAGGATGATACTATCCATCTCGATGTGAGTAAGAAAAATACAAATAGATCAGTGGTGAAAGTTAATAGTGAATTGCAGATATACACGGACCCATTTCCATCACATTTTGATAACATGATTATCGATCCCTCTAATTCTATTTCCCAGCCTAAAGCCTACATTAATATAGTTACTACTAATCCTTTTCATCATCTTGCGACTGGTTTGCCAGATATAACATTCACCTCACAAGATGTACCAACAAATGAAAAACCTTCTCTGCTTTACATTCCCAGTTGCCTCAATGGCAACATTATGACAGGAGTCTTAGTCGACCCTGCGAGTAGAGTGAATGTCATCATGGAGGAGACTCTTTTCTTTAACTCCCTATAAAGGGAGGAATACGAAAAAAAAAAATCCATCATCAGTATGCATGATGGTCTTGATCTCAAACCCTATGGATTGATAATGTTGTCCGTCTTGGTTGGACCTAGGAACATAGATAAGAATTTTGATGTCATTCCCAAGTCGGACCTATTCAGAGCTAGGCTAGGTATACCTTGGCTAGCCTCCATGAATGGGATCGCCTCTATAATTCATAAGTGTCTTAAGTTTTCCCATGAAGGTGTTGTGCATGTGGTGCATGATATTGGATACTGGCTTGTGGTATCCAATGGGGGATACTCATTGTATCACTTTTGGCCCACCCCGATTGGTCCACTTCCTCTAAGAATGAACCTAATTTATAAGAAATACATAAAGTATAAGACTGGGGGTAAGGGACAACCAAAGTTGACCCTTCCTATAGCAAAACAATCAACTGCCTCCTCCTCTTGAAAGCGAAAGGAGAATCTTCCTCCCTCTCGAGTTGCCTCATCTACTCCCCTTTCCTAGGAGGAGTATTGGATGAGTAAGCCTGGTCTTTACCCACTGAGTCTGATGATGCCTGCTTGGCGGAGACCCAAGATCAGGCTATTGGATCTCCCTAATGGGTCTCCTGGACCTTGGTACTATTTATATGGTAGAGAGAAAGGCTCACGAAGAGAATTTTCCTTGCGACCTCTTATCGTTCCCACGAACGAGAGGAGGCCTGCTGCCGAGGTGCTAGAGTCGATTCCCTGTGGTGTTTCTGAACTTGCTCCTCCTTCTCCCATCCAAGAGTCTACCCCTCCGCTAGAAATAGTTGTGGAGGACACTCCCATGGCTGAGCAGGAGCCTTCTATTCCTTCGCAAACTTTGGCTTTTGGTTCAAAGAGTCGCAGAAACCGCCTTGCGCATGAGCGCAAGTGTTGACGAAAGGATCTTCTGGCTAAGCAAGCATCCTTACAAAATAAAGGAGAGTAGATGAATGCTCCTGTATCAAGACCTCTTGCAGTGTACTCCTTTCTCTTCCCTTTTGTGTCTATCCAAACTAGCTCTGTATCACTTTCGGCTTCTGGTGTGAGCTCACATGTTCCTAGTAAGGTGTAGGTATTCATCGCTCCTTCGGTGGAGCCGCCTTTGCTAACATCCGTTCTGGATGTATCGCCTTTCTCAAAACACGTAGATATGATTAAAACTTTGATTGTATATGTTGTGGCTCTTTCCTCCTCTCCCTCTGCCTTTCTTGCTTTGTCTATGGGGATTTCACCTCCTCCGACGAAGAAAAAGGTAGAGAGTCGTCCCTTCGACAAGGGAAGACGTAAGAGGAGACCGCCTTCTCTAAAAGGTGGTCCTATGCTGAATTGTTTCATCTTAGTAACTGAACCAGTCCTAGCCTCTCCCAAGTTTGTCACCACTCCCGAATAGATCAGTGAGTCTAGCGGTGAACCTTGAGTGCAAACCCCTCCATTCGTTGAGGTAAAAAATGACACTCTCGTTAAGTGCATGTTTAACTCGATGGATGAAGTTCTAACCTTGTCAACGATCTTCACTAAATCATTGACGTTAGACCCACAAGAGTTGAGTGACAGAGACCTCACAGGTCCTTCTTCCTTAGCCCTTGTTGCAAGAGGATCAAAAGCACCTCCCCTTAACATTACACCACGGCAGGCTCATCATCCTTCCCCCTACGATGATCTAGAATGGGAAGCTAACAACCTCTTGGTTGACCAGTGTTGGGAGAGACCCCTTCTTAATCTTTAGATTATATGAGTGTGTGTTGCGATGTGCTTCCCCTGTGATCGTACTATGTGTGCCTGGATGACCCTTGTCACCCCCTTTGGTTCTTGGATACAGGCGTGGCATTTGTGTTGTAAACCTTCTTCTATGTGTATCATCATTCTTCCATGTTTGTGACTGAATTTCAGAAAATTGGGGATGATGCAAAGCGTTGGGAGCATTTAGGCTTCCTTTCATGTTGACCCAAATTTATATTTTTACTTTGTCTTCTCATGCATTCCTCACATGGCCTGATATAGTAGCCTGGGGTTGATAGAAAATTCATTTAGATACTATTATTATATTTATATATTTATGACCAGCTGTGACCTTGAAATATCAAGATACTCCTGTGTCCTTTGTATGTGTTCTCCTTTCCTTCGGTTTCTATTTATCTTTCTCTCTTCTTTGCTTGAGTTGTCCCTTTCATGTATGACAACATCACTTCTACATTGCTTGGTCTTTGGAAAATGCATTCGTTTCCAAACAAATATTTTTCAAGACCCCTCACACACTTCTTTGTTAGAGTTGCATTCTTGACTTGAAACCCTAACAAAACATGTTTCCTTCATCATGGGTTCAGAAAGAAAGGATTTGGGCACCTTCCTCTGAAGCAAGAATACCTTTGGTCTTCCCCTCATTGCGGGGCATATTATTCCTTTCAAATTCCTTCATGAAGTGAACATCTTTCAAAATGATTCCTTGATGATGAATCATTTCGAGAAAGAAGGCATTGGCTTTCGAACAATGCACCCCTTGAGTGGACCCTTTGTTTTCACATTAGGTTCCCGAGGGACCCCTTCAAAAGTTTCTCTCTAATGAGTTCTATGGAATCTAGCTTGGGGGCAGCCCGACTAGACCTACTTCACACCTTCGCATCTAGGCCAGGGACAACCCGACTAGACCTACTTCACATCCTTGCGTCTAGCTTGGGGGCAACTTGACTAGAATTTAACTTTCAAACAACACATTCTTTGAGTGGACCCCTCTTCCTTTTGAAGGGTTCCCGAGGGATCCCTTTGAAATTCTTCCAACTTGGTGATGGTCTGCGTGACTGTCTATTCATTGGTCTATGCAATCGCTTCCTGACGTGTTCTATCTATGGATAAACATGTCACCATTCTTGACTCTACGAAATTCCCTTTTGCTTGGTCTCTCTCATGTGAGAGTTCTTGGGGGATACCTCCCTTGTAGGTCTGTACGTCTATAAGGCATCCTTCATAATTTCCTTCATGTGAGATTTCTTGAAGGATACCCCCCTTGCAAGTCTGTGAGCCTATAAGGTGCTTTCATTCTTTAGCTTCATAGTTCTACGAAGCTATGAAGTCCTTTTTTTGATCCCGCACTTTCAGGTTCACTAGATCGTGCTCTGCTTCCTCGATGGTTCAGGTATACATATCTAGCCTTACTACTTCTTTTATCTAATTTACCAAAGCACTCATCAATATTCCTGCTCGCTAAAGTGGTGGAAAAATGTATAGGAGTGAATTTGCACCCCTAATGCAAATTCCTCTTTTACCCCTCTTCACCTTAGAAAACGAAAATCGGAAGCTTAATTCCACATAAGCCTGTTGTTTCCATTCCACTTCGTTCCTATTTTGAATATCGGTGGAGGCATTTTTGTCAAGGATGCCCACGTGACATGTAGACGTCCGCATGGCGTGCAGATTTCTGCGTGGCATGCTTACGTCCCTGGTAGATTCCTACGGCTGGAGTCTATAAAGACGTTATAGTTCCTATTGGAAGTCGAAGTGTAATGCCTCCCTTCGGTTGGCCGACCCGAATATGGCCATTTATTGACCTCCTTTCTTCATATTCATCTCTAGTTGAAGCTCTACATAATCTCTTGACCATTCATTCACTCACTCCAAGCATTGCAACAACATTTTACACTCCATAGCAACAATCTCTTCACTCCATCACTTCAATAGAGCAAGGATATGATGACTCCATTTTAGAAGAGGCTTGATTTCCTCTCATCTTTCTTCTCCACTAGCCTTGAGCACTTTGGATAGAAGTGGTAAGCTCCTCACTCATCTTCTCTATTGCTTGGTTGAGTTAGCCCATTACTGTTTTGTAGCATTTTGTGTACTTTTCTTGTATTTCCTTCTTTATCGCATTATTCCTACATCATTGCAAACTTGGATGTTCGTGGAGTGGAAACACCAAAGCGGGGGTCTGACTGAGGTAGACCCCTAAACAACCCCCCAATATTTTCCTTCTTTTCTGTGTGTAGGTGGAGACATCTTGGAGTGAGCTGGCAAAGATATTATTGTGTGAGATTGTCTTCATCACCCTTGTGGTAATATACTTCCTTTATCACACTCGTCTTTATGTTTCACATTTTGTAGTGTTATTCTACACCTTTAAGAACTCTTAACTAGGCTGTCAAGTCCATTTCTTAGAGGTCAAACCTTGTCTCTTTAGTTTTCTAGCTGTATGGATGCCAGTGCACCTGAGAGATGCCATCACATCATGCTGTTGTCCCAGAACCGCACTTCTGTCCTTTGATAAAGAGCTATCCGAGATAAAGAGTCAACCCTAAAAATCAACTCGCCTAGTCTCCTTTCAACTCTTGGGTTTGCAGAGTGATCGAAGGACATTATAGTCCTCATCATTCTCATCCCGCCTATCCTAACACTCCCTTTGACTGAGGTAAGGTAGGGAATCCATACTGCTCTTGGCCTTTCATGACCTAGGGCCTTGCAGTGGTTGGCCCCCCTCTCTTACAAATAGGAAAGGGTAAAACTTGAAAAACTAGGCCAACTTCAAAAGAAATAATTTGTCATACTTGCTAACCTCTTCACTTGAATTGAGGCAAAAAGAGAATACCTCTAATTCACATTGCAAGAAAGAATATACTATACCACAACCTTGCCCTACACAAGGAAGGAAATCATCTTAAATTCCAATTTAAAATGCCTCTAATTTAATTACATTATCAATCTGGGTTGCAATATGATGATCTTCTACTTGGATAATTTAATACTATCAAACCACATCATTACTTGTATGTTGGACCCAAACAAAAGATTCAAATTCAAGTAAACTATTATCCATAGTAGTAGAGACATGACCTTTAAAAAGGAAAGCCTCATAATCACCTACATCCACATCAAATCCTTGGACAATAGCCAATCAACACACACCATTTTCACACATATTGATGTATTTCATGCTTGGATCAAATATTTGATCTACACTCTCATCCTTATCATCAAAATAATAATCATATTGAGGCATCTCAAATGATGGACTAATTCCATCCCACACATTATTTGTTTCAATCTCATCCATACAACTTGCTACACAAGATATACTATTGTAACCACATGAAAAAGTTTTCATATCATCCTCTTCCTACTCACAAGCACAAGAGTCCATTGTATAATAAGAAACCTTAGTATCAATACATGTGAATTTTTTTCAACCTCTATCTTTATATCATGATAGTCATATTTGATAATGCATTACATTGTTGAAAAATTTGACTAATATAAACTAATACATAAATCATCAACAAAAGAAGAAAATACCATAAAATCATGAAATAAAAGAAAAGGGTCTTCAATATTCTCATGAACCACTACAACATTGATAAATTTATCATTAAGCATCATTCTTATGCAAGAAAATATTATCAACTTCAATATCAATGAAAAGGATTAAATAGGGTAGAAATTTAGAGAAGGAACAAGTCACTTGTAAATCCTTTAAATCATCAACATGTGCACAGTCCATAAAATTAGCTTCAAGAGTTAATAAATTTGACTATTCATTAGCATACATATCATCTTCTTTGTCTTTATTGTTTTTCCAAATAGTATGGCCATTCATTTCATTCCTAAAATGGAAGTCGTCAAATACTGTATTATTGCAGTCACCCTAGAATGAACCATCTAGTTCAAGGTAGGTGCAAACACTATCTTCATCATTTAAAATACTATTATTTGATGCACCAACACCTTTTCCTACTCATCTACATACATATTCATCATTTAACATTGTTCTCCCTTAGGTATTGCATCAAACTTGTTGCTACTAACAACTTTTTCATTACTAGAAACACTTACATTTGAGGATAATAAATTTTGCAATGTATTCATTCCTCACCTTTTGCATAGAATCAAGGCATGTATAAGCTTGTTGTAGACTTAATTTTTAAATGTTCTCACATTGAACTCAAACCAACCACATAGGCTTTAAATAACATGTCAATATAATAAATTGTGTTAGGTTTGAAACAATTTAGAATATTTGAAAGGGAAACAACAAACCTATGGCTAAATTCTTTGTTTGACTCTCCACCTCATCTTTTGGTATATACTAAGTCTTGGATAAAAATAATAGGGTCAACATCAAGTACAATCTCATCTTCAAATCTAGCTACGATATCCTTTTAAGAAGAAAAGTTATGTTCTAAAAAAGTATCATACTGCTTCCACGCCCTTCCAAATAATAACATAAAAACATCCACATGTCCTCACCTTCATACTAAAATATCTCCATAAATTTTAAAAATGTAAACATATATGCATCCCCACCATGAATATCAAACCCATCAAATTGAGGCATTTGGTTGTAGATCTTAGAATTCTCAATATTCCTTTTATAATCAACCCAAGAAAGTTCTAATTTATTGTAAATGGGATGTAGTGGGATAATAGAAAACTCATCAAATTGATTTTTAACATCATGGTATTCATTATATTGTAATACCATGATTTTCTCATTAGATTCTTCTTTCCTTTTAGCAAGTTTATTGAATTTCTTGCATATTATTCTATATGGATTCCTAAAATATATGAATGTGTTATCATATGATGCAAGGTTATTTGAATATTAGGAATAAACATCACTAATGTAGTCATGAGAAACTATTTCAATATTTTTCCTAGGGGTGTAATTTGAAGGAACACCTAAAAGGCATTAAATCAATACCAATCATCAATGATTGATCACAAGCCACCATGCAAAATACCAAGGTGTTATAAAATGATATATATCAAATAGGATGACTTGAATGACACAATTATCTTGAATACACATAAAATATAGGTATAAGACGTGATTTTGAAATACCAACAATATTATTGTTTGATGTGTACATAGTAGAGTTGACACCTCTTTCGAAAGAGTAAATCCTTGAAGAAAATTTGATACTCAAGGCCATTGAATTAATCCTTGGTTTGGCCTTACTAGTAGAGTTGTTGATTCTCTTCAAACCAATGACAATCTTTCTCTTGCAATATCATCTATTAGGAATAAGTGATGGGATTCCACTTACTCAAACTAAGAACACACAACTGCAAAGATGATTTAATAATAGAAAATTTATTCTATATTACCAAGGTCCTTGGAATACAAACTAAATTAAATTATCCATCATATCCCCTTGATCGCAACTTGCACATGAATAATAAATTACAATGTTTCCTTATTAGTACAAGGCACTGGAAAATATTAATATCTTTCCCTTATAAGGACAATCAAGTTAAAACCTTCAACAATAGAAGAATGGTGCTCAACCAAAAAAAATAGTAATATAAATGACACTGGTGGGGGCTGATTGAGATAAGGAGAAGACCACCAATCTTGGAATAGTTAAATAATAAAAAATTAATAAATAAAATAAATCAAGGGTAGTGCTTAATTCTAGGAAAGGCATGGTCTTTGACAAGGGTGTGATTGGTGAAGGGGTGTGCCTCCCTCTCCTCTCCTCCCATGAGTAGGGGATATATAATAGAGGGAAAATAATTTGAATGGGACATCATTAGATCATCTTAAAAAATACATATCTGCACTATGGGAAGCAACAATTATAAATAAAATGAGTAATTGATATGAATGGAATATATATGCATTTAATATATATGGTGATAGGAATACAAATATATATCCATATAAATAGATAGTTTTTTAATGGTTAATAAGCAATAAGTAAAGATATATTATACTTAATTTGGTAGATAAGTAAATAGTGAATCTATTTATATTATTATTAACATCATCCTTTTCTTTAAGAAATCATGTGTACAAGGTTGGAAAGGAAACATATTAGGGAAGGGCGGTATAGGTTCTCTCATTAAGTACACCAACCCTAAGCTAGATGGGATTGTCTTGGTGGGATGTTCCATCCACTTGGGGCCAAGGGGGGCATGGTCTCGCCCTTGGGCTTAATTATGATGAATAATATATAGGTTCTCACATTGTAAGTACACCAACCCTAGGTTGGATGGAATTGTCCTTGTGGGATTTTTTGTCCAATTGGGGCCAAGGGGAGTATGATCCTGCCCTTGGGATTACTTGTGATGAACAATTTTTCTAGCACCCTATTATGCATTTCTCTCCAATATCTACCATGATTGGTTATTGAAAAGAGTCTATAGATAGGATTCAAGTCTAAGTTGTTATCCATTATTTCATAAATGTTAATAGTTCATTTATTCTTAAGTTTAATGTTTATTATATAATTTACTGTGAAACATTATCTGTAAATAAATATTATGTTGTGTGTCTCTTAAGGAAAATTCAAGGATACTCCAAGTAGGGGACATTGCAATTGGTATCAGAGCCTTGATCCTTCCAACTTGAGGATCAAGAGAGAAAGTATATGCACACAAGCCAAAGAACTCAAAGAGCATTAGAGAGAGAAAAGAGGAAACTTGCAATAAGCAACTCCACTCAAAACAATACAATGAGTGAAAAAATGGGATATGAATTAAGAGCTTTCATGGAGCACACCACTCAAGTTCTCATAGAGAAAAATGAGAGTGTTATGCCCTAGATAACCACCCCATTTTATTTTTGGTTAAAATGGCCCCCCTTTATGTTTTTGTGTTTGTTTCTTTGCCTTTCCTTGTTTTGTTTTTCTCTTTCCTTCTTTTATTTTGGTCCCGAGAGTTGTTCGGGGGCCCTTTTTGGACCTTGTTTTCTTGCTTGTTTTTAGAATCAAAAATCAAAATCAAACTTGGAATTTTTCTTCAAGAGTCCAAGTCCAATTTCATTTTCCAATTTCATGTTTATTTGTTTTTAGAATCAAAAATCAAAATCAAAATTGGAATTTTTCTTCAAGAGTCCAAGTCCAATTTCATTTTCTAATTTTGCATTTGTTTGTTTTTGGAATCTAAAATCAAAATCAAACTTTTGGACTTTTTCTTCAAGAGTCCAAGTTCGATTTCTTTTTTTGATGTCACTTGGTTTCTTTGTCTTTCCTATCTTTGGTCTATTAGAAAATGTAATTTTTGATTGGGCTCTTCTGACCATGGTATGGGTTCTCTTTTTTGTTTCGATCTTGACTTTCTGACCATCTACTGCATTTATTACAGACTCTTTTACACACGTAGGACCAGTATTTAATCAGATTTATTGAATAAGTATGGCCATAATTGCATTTTATTTTCATGAAGAGAAAGCATAGGAGTTGTAAGAGGGTTCAAGCTTTGAGCTATCAAGAGTTTACTGGTTTGGTCTCCTGTGCATGATTTGAGGTAGGGTTTACTAGTTTTCCTTCCTTTCATTCTTCTATTTTTCTTTCTTGATTATATTTTTGCATCCTTCTTTAGCGTTTTTTTGTCATCTTCTCATTTCGCTTATGTCTTTTGTCATTTTTTCATTTTTTCTCATTTTTCCCCTTTTGCATTTTTTGGTGTTTTTGTTGGTTTTTTTTCGTTTGTGTGTTTTTGCGTGTTCGCATTTTCCTTTTTCTTTTGCAGGTTTTTGTTTTCCCATTGTACCCTAGGTTTTAGGGTTTGTGTACATGTTTATCGGCCTGCCTATTAAGCATTTAAATTTCAAGCTTCGTGATATTTCGATCTTCATGCTAACTTTTTCAATTGATCTAATTCCAATATCTAGTTCCAATCTCAAAATCTAAAGTTACTTAGCACATTTTTCCTTTGGGTCCAATTGAAACTTTTAGTTCCAAATGGACTTTAAGTCTAAATAGTCCAAATCCTTTGTCCATTTCCATTTCCAATCCCAAGGTCTGAAGTTTTACTTGGCATATTTTTACCTTTCGGTCTAATCAGAATTTCCAGTTTCGAATTGACTTTACATCTAAAGGGCCAAATACAATGTGCATTTTTTTATTCCAAAATTTGGCCCTTTACTTAACGCATTTTCTCTTTGTTCTGATTAGAACTTCCAGTTCTGAATGGCCCCTGCATGAAAGAGTTCAGGTCTGATGTCCTTTTTTGATTTTGACTTCTGATGCAAACTAGCATAAGGGTTCATCGGGTTTTCACAATTCCGAAGGCCATTTTAACACTTTTGTCCATTCAAAACTTCGAGTTCTGAACAAACTCATGATTAGAAGGTCCAAGTTCGTAGTTCATTTCCATTTCCGATTTTTGACTATAATATGCATGATCTCATCAGACTTCTGAGTTCCAATTGGAATCCTTTACCAAAGTCTAGATCCAAAGTCCAATTCAAATTCCGATCTTTGACAAAGACATAGAAGCTTTATTATATCATGAAAGGGTCCTTTTGGGGTTTGCAGTTATGATAGAACATGGTTGTAAGTTGATATTACAGGAAAATTTTCTGATATATTTTTGATGACTCTTCTTTTGTTTGTTTTCCAGGTTCCATAGATGCTTGATTTGGAAGGACAACCTAGTGCCGAGGAGGTAGAAATAGATAAAAGAGGAAAATTAAAAAAAATATCAAACTCCATACATAATGAAATACAAGTTTCAGGGAGTCCCGACGATCTCTAAATTCACCTCCAGAGTAATGAAGATTACAGATACAAGGTTAGGGCACATTGACTTAGATACTTTCAAGATAGATACTTTCTTAGAGGATTCCATTCCAAGGGATAAGAGTATAGAAACTTTGGGACTTTCCCATGTTGCTTCCTTTCCCATTGCTGTTCAATGTCCAAAATTCATTCTTAAAGCAACAAAATCATACAACCTCATTCAAAAAAATGCATTGATCAATGGAGAAACAAGATAATTGACTTATCTCAAGCTATGATTAGGATGGTTTTTGACTTGTCACCATATCCTAACTTGAAGATCATAACCGAAGCTGAGGAAATCCAACAATATGAGAAGGATGTGAGTTCTCATCAAAGATATATGAACAAGAATTGGCTCAAGGATGGGAAGAAATCTATTGCTAAGTTACCCACAAAGCTTAGAAGGTATTATTTTTATTCTAAAGTGTCATCACATTGCTAAGCAAAGCATTAGGTAAGGAGATCTTGCATATGTATGAAACTTGGATGTTCCACTTTATCAAGGTTATCTTGAAAGGTGAGTTTTATTTAGATTGGGGACATATAATTTTCGATGCCATAAACAACCAACTCACTAATGCGAAGGAAAAAAAGGAGTTTTATATGTCCTCATATGTTTTATACTATGTAGCTAGGATGGGGAATTTTCTAGGGTTATATATGGTGGGGGTTAGAGGAGAAGGAATAGGTCAGGGTAAAATCAGGGAGTATTACGACCAACTGGAACTCAAGGCATCATAAGAGAATTTCAAAAGGGTAAATGATGTCTTCCTCTATGCAACAATTACTCAAATTTCAGGTGATGTAGGATTCTGATTGAATACAGAGGAAATGGTGTTGGTAGGAGGGTGGGAAAATTGGTTTATTTAGTACCCCAAGTCAACATATATCCATCTATTTGGATATGATGGAGCTCCCTTTTTACTACAAAGGTATTGTAAAAATAAGTTAATTCTAATTGAATTCTCCCGACAGATGAGGGCAGTTAACTTAAATTTTTATATAGCAAGCATTAGGTCAGGGAAGTGAAGTATCCCATTAACCTCGACTATTATCAATGTCCATCATTCGTGGCTTCCAATTCTGTCACTGAGGAGTTACAAGCAATAAACCTCAAGTTATATGTTGGGAGAAATGACTTTGATCCTAAAGGGAAAATGAATAACCTATATGCAACCATTTTACCACATCACAAGCCCAAAATAGAGAAATTTTGGGTAGATCTACATGATGAATTTGAGGAAAGAAAGAGGGGATATGAGAGGTTAACCATCCCTCAAATGTTTTCCTTTAATATTAAAGAAGATATCCCTAAGGGAATTCCAAATAATGGTTTGACTCTTGATCCACAATATGATCAAGATCAAGTTGGTACTAAGACATTGGCGCCCATCAATTGGATGGAAAGGGAGGAATGCAAGGTGGATGACATATTTGTAGTGTTTGAAGAGAGAAGCATAAAATGGATCAATGAATGCCTCAGTGACTGTTAGAGTAAAGCCAATGGTAAAAGGAAAGAGGTAAATGGGAAAACATCTTCTCCTCCCCGTGAAATGAATATAAAAGGCTCAAGAAGCAGACTACACAACATAAAATTTATAAAGAAGATGACAAAGGCATTCCAAAAGGCCTCAGTCACTTACATGGCCACATTTGTAGGAGTGGTTTCTAAACATGGGGCACAACCTATTGCCACAATTTATGTAGAAAAGGAAACTATTGCAGAGGATACTCCTATTGACCCCTCACAAGAAACCAATATAGTTGCTGAAGAGGAGAGAAAATCTCCAGTAATTGATGTTAAGGAATCTCCCCTTCCTTCAGATTCTAAAGAGAATCCTCCACATGAGGAAGAAAAGGAGTTGTATGAAGAACTTGGAGAAATAGCCACTGGCTTGTGAGAAGGAGATGCTGGAGAAGAAAATGTTGAGCACATTCTCATTGAGAAAGAAAAAAAGGAAATAATTGAGAGTGCTAAGAGACAAACATCCAAAGAAAATGCTGAGAAAGAAGAGGCTCAAAGGGGAGAGATTGAGTAGAAAAATATAGAAGAAGAGAAAGCTGAGAAGGAGAGGCTTGAACAAGAAAATGCTTAACAACTACAAATAGAGTTAGATAAGGAAAGAGAAGAGACCCCTTTCCAAGAAAGAAAATGGTAGTGGTTACAGGAGCACCTACATGGTTGAAGTTGAATTTAGAGAAGAGACAACAAGTGGTGGAACAACCTTTGAGCTGGGTAGAAACGATGAAAGAGGCTATGAAAATGAAGCCAAAAAATAAGTTTAAGAACCATACGCTCAAATAGGATGAATGAGATAGGGGAACTGGTGGGAGAAGTAGCTACACCAATGGTCGATAAGGATGATTGGGAGCTTCAGGTAGCAGATCATCAACTGATGACAATCAACTTGGGTAAGCAAACCCATAACTAGTAGATGTCATTTCTCGACTTGGTAGCTAGCTCAACCAAATCTTGAATGAAGAAGGATAAGCAAGTAAAAGATGAGTTGAAAGCACATGTTGAAAAAATGAAAAGGTTCATTAAAAACCTTGCCTCTCCCATTTTAGAAAATCCATCTTCATCTGAGGTACCAGTGTTGATAAGAAGGAAGGAGGTGGAAGATTTTATTGGCATAAAGAGGAAATCTCACATGTTCGATAAGTGGGTTGATCAATTAAAGGATGAGATGGATGTACTCCTCACCATTGGGTATAAGTCTTACAAAGAAGCTCAATCTCATTAGAAAAGTAGTTATAAGCATATTCTAGAAATGTGGGAAGAAGAGGAAAATTACAAAGGTTACTTAAGAAATCTAAAAGTAATGAGCAAACTAAATGCTGATGAGATAAGTAAAGCATGGATTGTAGAAGATGAGAGTCTAGATTATGTAGAAAAATTTAGTAAGGTAATATTATTTCATATGGAAGTGCTAATAGAATACAAAATAATATTACTAAAATTACAAAAAGAAATCTGTTGACAAACATATTATTTGAGGAGATTGTCATTGCTACCACTACTCAAGATTTTCCATCAGATGGAAAACTAGGTGAGTTGCAGACTATAAAGGATGCCTAGGATAACAGGTTAGAGCGTATTATAAGTGATAATGATGATGAAGAGAATATCCTTAACAGATTAATGGCCATCAAGTTTGGCACTCATCATGCTATGGGTGATATCAACAAACTCGAGGATATTGTCGCAGTGTCTACAAAAAGATTAAAAAAGAAAAAATTAAGGCTTGATTGGTTAGATGGGCCTAATGAAGAAGTGTTAACACAAGTGTTAGCTAATTATAAAGAAGACAAGAATATATCAAGGAGGTCAAGTTTAAAATTTGGAAAAGGAATATGTTGTTTTGACCAAAATCAAGTCAAAGATACTTCTAGAGCAATTCCTACAAAATAGGAGGGTATTGCAGTTGAACTAAAGATCATATCTAGCAAGCATAGAGGAAGGCACCACTTTCCCATGCATCTAGTTTTGAATGAGTTTTCACTCTAGTACCACCTAGACATTCCTATAATTGTGTCCATCTGAAAGTTGGGTGCCCTACTTTTTAGGATTTGGGATTTTGGAAGGGGATTTTTTTAGGTTGTAATTTTTTATATATTGCACAATTCCCCTCATTGTAAAGGTTAGAAAATTAAAGAAAGATTTGTAGTCTTTAGGAAAGAACTATGTTATGATTTTTCTGAAGTTAGTTAAATTTATGAGTTTCTTAGTTTTAGTGATGATAATTAAAGAAAATCATTTTTTGTGCACCAATGGATTATGGTGGTTGTAATTGATACTTATTTGAATAAGGAATCAATAGAAGGAGATAAATTTAAAACCATCTCTAGTGTCATTGTGAATGGTATTTTCCTGCCATTTATTGATCTACAATTTTATGATGGGTAAATTAAATATATCTTGTATGGAATTTATTCTGGTAAAAAGAATGGGAAGTATGCTTACTAAATCTGCACTATGAATGAATACAATTGCATAAATCTTAATGAGTTGTTTCATTTATTTGTTTGAATTTAAAAATCTTACTACAAAATTGCATGTCTAAATGCAAGAATGATATTTACTCATGTTTTTTGTTGTTAAACCCTTGAGATATATTTTGTTGTTTATTTAAAATCTATTGTTAGTTTAGATCTTAGAAATACCTAGTTTGTTACCTTTAACCAGTAGGCCCCTTGAATATTATTGTCATGATGACCACTAAGTAAAGTTGCATAGTTGTGAACCAACCATTGAGACCTTGGAAGATAATTGATTTCTATAGTTAGTTATCTTTTTCAAGAGAAGTAGGGTAGACATATCTTGCTTATATGTTGTTGTGTCAATTTGGCCATCAATAGAGAGGACAACACAAATTCTCTTACAAACCCTTCAAAACATGAACAACATGATCAAAACTCTTAGACCTACCCAAACTAATGGGAAAGAAATCACTTCTAATCATTCTAAAAATAACAATAGAACTCTGTTAGAGTCAACCATTGGGATAATTAGGCCTTCCTTTCTACCTAGGGAGGGATCACCTAGAGAAGAAGAATAAATTAATATCCCAAACCAAAATTCAAGTGACTTGGCCATAGCCTATTCAAGAATCAACCCTAAAGATAAGAGGGACATCCCCTTTAGGGAATTTTGTGAAGCAGGGAAAAGACGTAACCCTAGAAGAGAGAGGGGTCAACCTAATAAAAAATTACATCATAAAGTAGGCAAGATAAATCTTCGTAACTTTGATGGGTCAAGGAAGGTCACCACCCACTCATGGATCCAAAAATTGGATACATACCTATCTCTTAATCCAATGATAGAAGAATATGCCATCAAGTTTGTCATCCTAGATTTGAAAGGGGCTTCACATGATTGGTGGCACCATGGCTTGATTAGTCAAGGCCACCAAGATATAAACAATTATGATGACTTCGCCAAAAAAATCATTGAGAGATTTGACCAAAAACACCCTAAAAGATATTTTAAAGAATTAAATGAACTAAGACAAGAAGGGATCATTGAAGACTATGTGGCCGAATTTCAAATAATTTCAATCATGGTCCTTGGAATTACCAAAAAAAAGACTCATGTACCTATTTAGAGAGGAATTATTAGAAGATATTCATGGCCTAGTAAGTGCCCTTGATCCCACATCTCTCTAAGATGCCATCTTAAAAGCCCTATGACTTGATAAAGGTCAACCCAAACACATATCACCAAAAGATAAAAATTTCTACAAGAAAGATAGGAACCAAAGTGGTTCCCTCCTTAAAGGTGAATGTGCATAATTTAGGAAAAATGGATTATCTTACATGTGCAAGGAGACATGAGAGCATGCATATGTTTGTAATTGAGAAGGGGTTCAAATGAAAAACTTGTTCTACAAGTGTAAGGAAAAATGGGAATCGAGGCATAGGTGTGGAAAAAGAATCCAATCACACATCATAGAAGCACTATCCGAGGAAGAAGTATGGGAGGAAGAAGAAGAAAACCCAAATAAAAAAGAAGAAAATAGGAAGAGGAAGAATATGGAACTTTAGCTGCAATTTCAAAAGTATCCAAACATCACCCTTTTTGGATTAGGGGTGTTCTAAAAGAGAAAAAGGTAAGAACACTTGTGGATAGTGGGGCCACCCACAACTTTATTGATGATAATTTAGCCACTAGAATGAACATAGAAATATAAATTTTTAAGGGCTTTAATGTATCTTTGGTTGATGGATCTACCACCTCATATACCAAAAATATTTAACAAATAAGTCTCATATCAGGGAAGCATTCAATCAAAGAATATTTCTATGTTATAAACATGGGGGTCATAGATGTAATTATGGGTGTTCCCTAGCTGCACTCCATGGGACGTTTTTACGTAGACTTCCCAAAATTGGAACTTTGTTTTCAACATAATGGAAAAGAAGTCCTCTTACAAGGATTATCTGATGGATCCCCAAGGGTAGTCTCATCCAAAAGAATGGAAATAAATTTTAGACATAACCCAATAGAATGGGCCACCCAATGTACGATCGTAGACAATTCCTCTCCCCAATACAAACCCATATATGTGGATATACAACCCCCTTAAGAAACACAAAAAGGTATTTGAAAAAATTCCACTAGGCCTTCCTCCCAAAAGAGGTTTCAAACATATCATAGAACTTGAATAAGGGGCTAAACCTATAATCACAACACCTTATAGGAACCCCCAAAAATTTAAAGAACAATTAGAAAAAAACTATTAATGAGATTCTAGAAATGGGTCACATTCAACCAAGTTCAAGTCCCTTTGCATCCTCAATGGTATTTGTGGAAAAGAAAGATGATACTATGAGAATGTGTATAGATTATAGAGCCTTGAATAAAAAGATGATTAAAAACCATTACCCTATTCTAAGAATTGATGAACTAATCGATGAAATACATGGTGCAAAATACTTTTCTAAGATTGAATTACGATTGGGTTACCATCAAATTAGAATGAGGAAATAAGATATCCCTAAAACAACTTTCTGATGTCATTATGAACATTTTGAATTTTTGGTCCTACCTTTTGGGTTAACTAATGCCCCAACTACCTTCCAATCATGTATGAATCACATCTTTAGAAAACAAATAAGGAAATTCCTCTTAGTTTTCTTTGATGATATTTTGATCTATAGGAAAACTTGGGAGGAACACTTAAGACATATAGACGAAGTACTAGGAATACTTGAACACCAATCCTTATTTTACAAACTATCCAAGTGCGAATTCGGGATGAAAGAAATTTTGTACATAGGACACAAAATTAGTGCTCAAGCTGTAAGCATTGATGAAGAGAAGATTGAAGCCATAAGGATTTGGCCAAAACCAAGAACCTTAACACACCTAAGCGGATACTTAGGACTTTGCAGCTGCTACCAAATATTCATAAATGGTTTCTCAAAGTTGGTGACACCATTAACCATCTTAACCAAGAAGGATGCATTCACTTGGAATGAATAGGCACAACAAGATTTTCAGAAACTTAGGGAAGTAATGAGCTCCTATCCCATCCTAGAAATTCCAGACTTTTCATTACCATTTGAGTTAGAATGTGATGCTTCTAGCGAAGGAATCAAAGTAGTATTAATGCAAAACAAACATCCTATCACTTTCAAAAGTAGAAAGCTAAAAGAAACCAAAAAAATCTATTCTACTTATGACAAGGAGATGCTAGCAATCATGCATGCCTTGGCTAAAATTAAGAAATACCTAATTTATGGGAGATTCATTGTAAGAGCTAATCATAGCAGTCTAAGATTCTTCCTTAACCAAAAGGATCTAAATGATAAAAAACAAAAATGGGTGAGTAAGATACAAGCCTATTATTTTTATATTGAATACTTGAAGGGGAAAAACAATGTTGTAGTATAGATGCCCTGTCACGAAGGCCCCATTTATGCTCTATCGTAAGCATCTCCATGGATTGGAACTCCATCATTGCTGAGTACACTAAAGATCCACAAGCCAGTGACATTCTAGAAGGGAATATACCAAATGAAGAATATAAGGTGGTGGAAGAACTTATCCTATACAAAAATAATGTATTCCTTGTACCAAAATCCAAGATGAAGGAAAAGATCATTCGAGAATACCATGATAATCCTCTAGTAGTAAGGAAAAAATACTCCTAAGTCTCAAGAAAGACATCCTTAAACATGTTCAAGAATGCATGGTATGCTGAAGGAACAAAACATAACATACTCACCCAATAGGCCTACTTCAACCTCTACCTAGGTGATCCCACATAACTAGAGTCTTGTCACATTTTGTCTGTAGATTCTAAAAATATATTTTTACAAATTTTTGGAATTAGATTGCACTTCTTTTTCCATCTCCGACGAAAACTGGTTTTTTTCAGAAAACAACATTTTTAAAAAGTGACACACACCGTATAACACATAAATGTTTCTCCATGAAGGATGAAATTCTAATTCTTTCGAATTTAGATTTGTAACTCTGATATCTATTGATTCCACTTGGTTAGATAATGTTTTATCAAATATATTTTCTTTAATCAAGTTTTGAAGTCAAACCAATTACAATTCAAACATAGCACGACCATATAACGCATAACATTTTTTGAATATATCGAAATTCAATTTTTTTTTTTGTTGGATCAAGGAATTCAATATTTGGTGCACTCATATTTTTTAATTTATTTTTGATAATCTGCTATTTTTCCACATGTGCAGAATAAAGAGCTTGATTTTCGATGAAAAACCTATGTTTAATAAAACTAAAAAAATAAATACATAATAAAATGAAAAATATTAAAACTATATTCATTGGATAGCTCGTTCTGAGGACTACCTAATTCCAGTTGGGTTTGTGAAATATCCTACATTTTCATCCTTAACCCGAGCTTCAAAGTGTAAAAATCTGGACTTCCAAAGTGCTTGAGGGGGAGAATGAGGACAAAGGGGTTTTCAAATGTTTTTTTTTCCGTGCATGCATTAATTTGGTTCATTCGAACCTTGGTTCGAGCGAACCCTTTTTTGGTTAGTTCGAACCAACTAGTTCATTCGAACCCCCAAAATCAAAATTTTTGCCATGGGGTCATTTTTTACAAGTTTTCCTTCTTCATTCGAATTGTAAACCACTTTTGTGGGTTTACCCACCTATTCTTGACCAAAAATGGTAAAGTGTTTTCATGGATTTTATAACAAGGCTTCCCAAAGTATAAGGAAAATATTATATTTACATTGTGGTGGATCGTGTAACCAAATATGCATATTTCAAGGCCATATCCATAGACTATAAGGACCCTAAAGTAGCCAAGTTTTTCTTCAAGGAAATTTTTACATTACATGGTCTACCAAGAAATATTATTAGTGACAAAGATAGCTGATTCATTAGCTTATTTTGGAATTTTTTTTTTTGACTAGCAGGAACAAAACTCATGCCAAGTACAAGCTATCATCCCCAAATTGACAGACAAACAAAAAATGTCAACAAATGGGTGGAAGGATACCTAAGGAGCTATGTTATGGGCCAAAAAAAGGCATGGGTTAAGTGGTTACATCTTGGGGAATATTTCTACAACACCACATATCATATGTCAATAGGGACGAGTCTCTTCAAAGCTTTGTATGGGTATGAAGCAATGTCATTTGGAAGTTTAATCCTCCAAGGAAGCTGTGTACTAGGAGCAAAAAAAATTGTACAAAAAAATTTGGATATTATGAATACTCTTAAGGATAATCTACACCAAGCCCAAAACCAACAGAAAATGTATGCAAATCAAAAAAAGATTGAAAGGATATTTGAAGTTGGAGACTTAGTTTTCCTAAGATTACAACCTTACAAAAAATCATCCATCAAGGTTAGCAAAGATGAAAAGCTTAAATCGAGATTTTATGGGCCATATAAGGTCCTAAGAAAAATAGGAGAGGTTGTGCATGAGTTGGAACTACCAAAAAATAGTCGAATCCATAATATCTTTTATGTGTCTTGACTCAAAAGGGTACTAGAACAAAAAGTTACTCCATGTTCAGAATTTCCCCCATTGGATGATGAAGGTAAGTTAATTTTGGAAACTAAGATCATTATTAATATGTGAGAGAAGAGATTAAGTAAAGAAACTATTCTTGAATATTTGGTTAAGTGGAAGGGACTATTAGAAGAGGATACCACTTGGGAAGGAGCTAATATCTTTGAAAATTTCTTGAGGACAAGCAATCTCGGGCAGGGTAGACTATCATATCCCCTTGATCGCAGCCTACACATGAATAATAAATTACAACATTTCCCTATTAATATAAGGCACTGAAAAATATTAATATATCTTTCCCTTATAAGGTTGGCCAAGTTAAAAAGTTCAATAATAGAAGAATGGTGGATGACCAAGAAAAATAATAATATAAATGACAGTGGTGGGGGCCGATTGAGATAAGGAGAAGATAGTGCCAATCTTGGAATAGTTAATTAACAAAAAAATAATAAATAAATAAAATCAAGGGTAGCGCTTAATTCTAGGAAAGGCATGACCTTTGACAAGGGTGTGATTGGTGAAGGGGTGTGTCTTTCCCCCACTTGAGTAGGGGATATAGAATAGAGGGGAAATAATTTGAATGAGACATCATCGAATCATATTCAAATATATATATATGTATTTAGGGAAGTAGCAATTATAAATAAAACTAGTAATTGGTATATCAGTCAGAAGGTTGGAAGGGAAGGCATGAACAACCATTCTTTCTTTATGGGGGGAGGTATAGTCGGTATATTTGGTTATTAATTAGCTTACTAGAATAAGGTGGGTCAGGAATTATAGTCGGTATATTATATATATATATATATGGTGATAAGCACACAAATATATACATCCATATAAATAGATATTTTTTAAATGGTTAATAAGCAATAAGAAAAGATATGTTATGCTTAATTTGGTAGATAATTAAATAGTGAATCTATTTATATTATTATTAGCATCATCCTTTTCTTTAAGAAATCATGCGTAAGGTTGACAAGGAAACATGTTAAGGAAGGGCGGTATAGGTTCTCTCATTAAGTATGCCATTCCTTAGTTGGATGGGATTGTCTTGGTGGGATGTTCTATCCACTTGGGGCCAAGGGGGGTATGATCCAACCCTTGGGATTAATTGGGATGTGTTGATGCCTAAAATTGCTAGGAAAACAACCTTATGAGAAACTCAATAAATGGGGAACCAATTGCACTGAATTGAGTAACCTCTGGGGTTTTTAAAGAAGCCAACTCTTCCTATAATGGGGTTTTGGGAAGGGAAAAGGAAACATATATAAAATAAAAAACTAATCTAAGGAAATGCACCAAGATTTCAATGTTTAGGCACAAGAAACCTTCCTTTTGGATGAGGTTTGAGGGCCCATTCAACAATCTTCTATGTTCAAGAATAAGCGAAACAAAGATGAAAATCCTAAGTGATTTAACCAAATGACATAGTATAATTTCCATACACATTTACTAAAAAATAAGAGTCCAAGACATGATTGGAAACAAAAAATTTCTATTGAAATTATAAAAGTTGCAGATAAACTACTTAGTACAACGAAATAACATAGTATAATATCTTTTATTATCTAAGAAACAAAGAGGCCGAACAATGGCACAGTCTGTGAGTCTTAACATAACAAACATAAAAAATATAGAGGCCTGGAGATTTTTAGTCTTTTCTTTCTATAAAAATTGAACCCTTTCATAGAGCAATGTAGTAGTATATATAGAATTTTCCCACCACCTCAAAGCCACCACCTGAAAATATTCCTCAGGCACGCGTCATCCTCCCCTTCGATGAATCAATGAAAAATCATAAGAGAAAGATATTTAGTTTCCTCCAATGATGAATGTAGTCCCAAGGGTGAAGAAACAACAATCTCAAAAAGATACATGTCTAACCGCTTGAAGAGTTGGCTAGGACACATGTCTAAGCGATAGAGCCTTCTTTTCATTCCTTGCTCTCTTGTGGCCAAAAATCCCACCGAGGTGACACATGGGGAAATGGTGGGGTTTATATACATCCTTTGCTTCCCTTGGGATGCAATCCCCATGAGGATGACATGTGGCATGGTGTTGGCATGAGCTTCCATCAGTGGGGATCTCCAAAAATCATTTGAAGGTTTATGCAATGTGGCACAGAGGTGGGGCTCAAAGAGGAAACAATGTGGAGAAGCATTTCAAAAGCTCGTGTTTTTGACATGTGGCAAAGCAGATGAAAGCACAACTGAAAAGGAGCTTGAGGCATCTTAAGAATTATAGTGCACATGGCTGAGGCTTTTGCAAAGCCGAATACAAACTAACCTGAAGGGATCTTCATGGATTATTTAATCCATAACTTTTGGCGACTATCAGGGGAATTTTTCGTACAGAATGAGAACCCAAAATATTTGTTCAAAGACTAGAGCCTTATCCATTGAGAAAACATCTAGAGTTTAGAAAGGGCAGTGTACAGAGGAAGCCAACTAGCTCAGATGGTGTAGACAAGGTGCACAAATTTTCTTGCATCTCATGTAGATCGATGATCTCTTTAAAAGGTAGCTCCATGGAAATCCCAGTCCTGGAATCAAGCTAGAAAAGAAGTCGCACAACTGGATGAATAATGCCTTTAATGTCTGCCACTATAGGAGGTTGGAAAAATGATTGGAAATTAGATAGAGCTCGCTACTTCTCCTTGATTCTTGATGTGATATTCTCCACCGTAGCCACTGAATCATCAGAGAGGAATGGAGAAGGAAAACCCAATTGAGTCAAGTGCGAAAATTGTACCTATAGATTATTCATCATGAGACTCAAGGATGCCAAACAACTCTTGGCCTCGAGGATTTCTGCATGGTAATAGATGAATTATTTTTCCTTCTTGGTAGCTAACCTTCGGTCCTCAATCCTCGCTCTTGTCAACTCTGCATTAGTTACCTTGTAAAATTTACCCAATAGCTACTCGACCTCGGGAACCCTCCCAACAATGGACTATGAAATTTGGTCGATTGTTCCGTGCACTTCCCTACATAAACTTGCTGCATCTGCCATGAATTGGAGCACTAGTTGTAGGGATAAACAAGAGGACTTGAACTTCTCCCAGTAGGAAACATATAGCTTCTGAGCCACCCAAAGGGAATTAGATTGAGGAATAGGGGGTTACGAGGGAATATTCGAAAGACTTAGGTCAACTTATTTTTACTTGATTTATTCCATTAGTTCATCAACATTATTGTTTGATGCATTGAGCCATTCTTGTAGAGCTGTTAGTTATGCGTCTTTTCTTATTAGTAGCTCCTCTATTTGACCTCAAGAACCTGATTCCATTTCCAATGACACCTTCAACCTTTAAATCTCTTTTCCAAATTGACCCTGCTAGTCCTGAAATCCGTGATTGTCTTCCTACACTTCCCTTTCCATTTGAGATAGTCGTTCTTGAAGATCTTGGTTCTTCTATTGTAAATAAAAAACTAGGGGGATCCTAGGACTATAACCTCGTAAGTTCCACTTTGATTTTGTGTGCTTGTTGAGACAGGCATGAAAACTTGGCTTCTCTGCTCTTCTCCTTCTTCTGAAGGATATCCAACCATTCTTAAAATTTTGAAGCTCTTCATCTCTTTTCTTTAGCTACTGACTATGCTTCAAAAATTCAGTCATCACAACTCTTTGGGTCTTCTCCATTAGTTCAACCTTGTCCTCTAGCCGGGTTGTTTTCAGATCAAGCCCTATAGCATGGATTGTGTTGGGTCTCAAAAATGTTGGTATGAACCATAAGAGGTTGCCAAGCTCTCACAACGCTTTTGGCCAACTAACAAGGACAATTGATGCAAATGCTCCTTCTACTCTTCAGGCTCTGCTAGACCTAGGTGGGTGCACCTATCTGTATGTTGCAGATTTAAGATGGGTTTCGTGGTTGATCAATCTATCCACAATGACAAAGGGAAGTGGACAGATAAAATTACTACAACTACTTCTACTCCTACTACACAATTGAAAGGTTTTTGAATAAGTTGTTTGATATGGATTTGTATCTCTGGGTTGTGGTAGATCAGTGCCTTCTATCCACATGGGCAATGGAGTCAAAATGATAAGTGTTTCTTCCTATTGGCTTAACTCTAGTTGTTAGGCACTCTGAAAATTCTATGGCTTGCATAAAAATTTACTAAGTCTATGTCTTGCATAAACTATGCTGGAATTTTTCTCTATCAGGTTCTTCTTTAACTATCCAAAAGAAAAACTCAAAACCATTGTGATTAATCAAGAGAGTTTAATTCTGCCTTGCAGACACCAGTTAATTAAATCACACAAAATGAGAATGCATTTTGATAAACCAGGTATATACTTGATATTCTTATTTAAATGATTAAGAGATCCAAGTTGGAGACAACCAAAATAAAGAATATGAAATTTAGTTATCACAACAACTGAACACCAAAAGAATTTTACCAATTTAACATATTTTCTCCATTGATTCTGTTTCAAGAAAAGTCTGTCATTATTTACATCCCAGTCGCTTCTCGGGAAAAATCATCACTACAGTCTAATTACTGCCTTGTCTCTCTTCCTATTCCCTGATTCTTACAAATATTTATACATTTATAGATCAAGGGTCACGACCTTTCATTTTCTGGTTATGGTCGTTTGTATTTCATAGTCGAAAATTAAAATATTTAATTAATTGCCCTGTCGGCAAATTAATCATTTTAAACTATAATCAGGCCTTTAATTTTACCTTATGTCCTTCCCACCCTTTAATTTTTGCTTTCCATGGCTTTTAACATCTTTACCGCGGTCATGCCATTCGTACCCTGCAGTATGACAGTATATTGAATTTTCAACGGTCTTTATAGTCATTGTCGATCATCGTTAATTTTACCTCCATGCGGCTTTTATTATGTTTACCGCTATACCGCGGTCATTATCTTCCTACCCTGCGGTATGGTGGTATCAACCATCACGGTTCTGTTGATTGTTTACCGCGCTACCGCGGTCACCGGTTTGGCTGCCAACGTTACTGCGGTAGATGCTAAACTTTGTCTCTATCGCTAACCATTGACTGTCCACCGTGCTACCACGGTCACTGGCTTGACTGCCAGCGGTACCACTAGCTACTATCTCCGTCGCTTGTTTAACCGCTACCGTGGCCACCACAGTCTATGCTTAGACCATGTGCAGTACCGTGGTAAAGGTTACCTTTGTTGTCTATTGACTGCTACCGCGGCCACCATAGTCTATGCTTAGACCGTGTGTGGTAGCACGGTAACCTTTGCTGCTTGTTTTTTTAACCGCCATTGCCATAGTTACTTCTACCGTTACCGTGACCACCGCAGTCTATGTTCAGACCATGCGCGGTATAGCGGTAACTACTACTTGCTTGCCTTTATTAACTATAACCTGTTCACCGTGGCCACCGTGGTCTCCTCACTGATTGTGCACGGTATAGTGGTAACTACTAACCGCTACTGCCAACTGCCTTTGCTCGCTTGCTTTTGTCGGTCATCTCACCGCCACCACCACTGTTACATGTTTACTGTGACCACCGCGGTGTATGACTTAACCTTCTGCGGTACCGCGGTAAAGGTTACCTTCGCTGTCTATTGATCGCTACCATGGCCACTGCAATCTATGCTTAGACTGTGTGTGGTAGCGCGGTAACCCTTTACTGCTTGTTCTTTAGCCGCCACCGCCATACCACAAGGACCTTTGTGGGAGGCCGCGGTAAAGCGGTAAGGGCATAAAATGTGAATCTTAAGGAAGCGGTAAGGTATTTAAACGTATAATGAATGAACGAATGATTTTCAAAGAAGGATAGTGAAAAATAAACAAAAATCCTTAGGGTAATGATGGAGAATTGGGATTCAAACAGGAAAATCTTAGGGTTTGAAGTGGAAATTTTCAGTTCTAACAGTGGCTCTGTCTGGGGATGAATGATTGTGAGATCATTGCAAGGATCCAAAATTATTTGGTAGAGCAGACCTAGCAAAAGGATATGAAAAATGGAAGCCATGGAAGATGAAGGGAACAAGAAGTGAAGGACAAGAAAAAGGAGCAAAAGGAGGTAATGGAAAACCTACACTACTATGCATGGAAGAGAAATTTTTTTATTTTAAAAAAAAAAAAAAAGGCATTGCTAAGAATTGTCCATGCACTAGCAATCCTCAATCCTTTGTATCTGTTTTGGTTCAAAAATCAAACCACAAGGAATGGCCCTAGGCCACCCCAAAAGAAAAAACCTGCACTTTCCTCTGTCATAGACCTTATTTTGTTCAGAGCTCATCAGGTCTTTCTTGAAATTGTCCATTTCACTTGCCCTACAACATGCATTGTTATTAAAAAATTTCAAAAAAGCATGGTATTCAGCCTGATTCATATTCCTTTCACCACTTTGCATTTCATCATTCTCATTATCACATGGAAAATATTTACCACTTTCAACAAAACATTTATAGGCATGCTCACTGTCATATGTTGCTGAATGATCAGGCAATTGTGCTAGGGCCTACAAATCTAAATACTCCATGTGGCAACCAGAAAATTCAATCTCATCAAAATTCTCTAAAACAATCAAATCAGATCCATTCTCCATTTCTTTCTTATTCTCAGTTGGCACTGACACACATTTTTGATTCATACAGTCATCTTTATACATAATTGATTCAACAATTGCTAAGCATTCATCATCAATGTTATGTAAAATAATATCTTCCTCATGCATGAGAAAATTATCTAAATCACATACCTCCTTGTGGACACAAATGGATTTATGATCAACTTCAGTTATATCTTCATCAATCTGAGAGATGCACATGGGGTCACATGAATTGTTACTTTCACTGTCAAAACAGATGTAGGCTGGAGCCAAAACTTGGGAATCATCTTCATGTGTGTACTTCAGGTATTCCAAAGTTAACAAATCTAAAACTTGCTCACTGTTGAGTGAACCAGTCTCTGCTTCCATATCCTCAACCATGTTTCCAACCTCTTGGTCTTCATAGGAATTGAAACTATCCTCTTGTTGCAAGTCAAGATCCTCATGCTGGTCCTCATAATTATTAGTTATAAGTGAATATGCCATATGTTCTTTTTCAAGTGGACTTGCTTCTTCACTGACCTCTTCTTGATCTTTATGAGGACTGCAACAGTCATCCTGTTGTAGATCAACATTCACCATTTCATCTTCACAATTTGAGTGTTTGATGGATCCCTCATAACACATACTGTCACAATCTGATATGTAGGAGATATCTTCTATATCTTTATCCTCTTGGTCCTCATGAAAGCTTTCTCCCATGAATTCTGATTTATCATTAATTGTGTCCTCACGGTTTTGACCTGAAAATGAAGGTGCAATCTGTTTATCTTTGCTTGCTTTATCACCAATAAACTCCTTATGAAGTGTATCTTCAAGAACATCTTCATCATTGTAGTCCTCATCCAATATGTATGATTGACCACTCATATCATCATCATCTTCCTCTTCCTCACATAGATTGTCATCATTTTCATTTGCATATGTATCCTCTATTGGTTGCATTATTTGATCATTCATGCTATCACTATTAGATTTGTTGTTGACAGTGTCCACATACCCTGTTTCAAGCATGGCATCGATAAATTTATTTGCTGAATTAAAGGCACGTTGTTTCAATGACTCTGACCAATAAGTTGATTCAGGATCCCATGCAATTACAAATTGTGTAGCCAATAGGGGATTTGTAGGCCTACAATGAGGAGGTAATTGCATACAGATGTCTATCATCCTGTTGTATAGAGATGTTTCATCCTCTCCTTCATATCTCCTTATGTCAAAAAATGTATCAAAGGGGGAAATTCCACATTCTGATTCTGTAATGAAGTCTTGGTTTTGACTATGTACATCATCATCTTCCCCTTGATCATCATCTATTTCCCCATACTGGCTCAAGAATATTTCTTTCAAATCCTCCCATGAAGATATACTTTGTATAGGCAAACTCACAAACCATTCTCTTGCACTATCCACCAAATATCTTGCAAAACATTTCATGATGACATCCTCTAGATAAATTTGAAAGTCGATAATGAAATTCCATAATTGCTCCATATGCTCATAAGCTAATTTATCCCATTCTCCCTGAAATCTAAGGATATGCATTAGTAATTCCGTCAGTTTACAGGGATAAGGATTTGGGTAGCTTTGGATATTACTAAAGTTAAATGGTTTATCAACAAATGAGACAAAATTTGGAGGGCCATATGGGTTTTGGTAGACCATTGATCTTGTCTCAGGAAATGGAAGATGATTCATTTGAGGTACTGGCTGTGGTGTATAAGTGTTCTGCTATGAATAGTACATATTACCTTTATTATCAAATTCAATTCCCTCATGCAACATTTATTGCTTCAATTGTAGGTTTTTTGGTTCCCATTATAACTCTTGTTGTTTCATTTCTTCTAATTTTTTCCTTGTTTGGTGTCTTCTTTGTTCTTTTGCCATTTTGACAAAATATTACTACTCCACAATATTTATGCATTATCAAATCAAAATAGAGTCGCCACCTACTTTTCAAAAAAGTAGGAAAATGAAATAGATTATGATATTTCTTTGGTTTTCCCCTAGCGGAATCTCCAAACAAAATGTGAAATCTTTGTTGACTCTATAAATGGAAAAGCTTAAAAATCTTCCTGAGTATTCCCTAGCAGAGTCGTCATTTTGTTGGGTCTCAAAAATGCTGGTATGAACCATAAGAGGTTGCCAAGCTCTCACAATGCTTTTGGCCAACTAACAAGGACAATTGATGCAAATTTTCCTTCTACTCTTCAGGCTCTGCTAGACCTAGGTAGGTGCACCTATATGTATGTTGCAGATTTAAGATGGGTTTCTTGGTTGATCAATCTATCCACAATGACAAAGGGAAGTGGATAGATAAAATTACTACAACTAATCCTACTCCTACTACACAATTGAAAGGTTGGATTTGTATCTCTGGGTTGTGGTAGATCAGTGCCTTCTATCCATATGGGCAATGGAGTCAAAATGATAAGTGTTTCTTCCTATTGGCTTAACTCTAGTTGTTAGGCACTTTGAAAATTCTATGGCTTGCATAAAAATTTACTAAGTCTGTGTCTTGCATAAACTGTGCTGGAATGTTTCTCTATCAGGTTCTTCTTTAACTATCCAAAATAAAAACTCAAAACCACTGTGATTAATCAAGAGAGTTTAATTCTGCCTTGCAAACACCAATTAATTAAATCACACAAAATGAGAATGCATTTTGATAAACCAGGTATATACTTGATATGCTTATTTAAATGATTAAAAGATCCAAGTTGGAGACAACCAAAATAAAGAATATGAAATTTAGTTATCACAACAAATGAACACCAAAAGAATTTTACCAATTTAACATATTTTCTCCATTGATTCTGTTTCAAGAAAAGTCTATCATTATTTACATCCCAGTCCCTTCTTGGGAAAAATCATCACTACAGTCTAATTACTGCCTTGTCTCTCTTCCTATTCCCTGATTCTTACAAATATTTATACATTTACAGATCAAGGGTCACGACCTTTCATTTTCTGGTTATGGTTGTTTGTATTTCATAGTCAAAAATTAAAATATTTAATTAATTGCCCTATCTGCAAATTAATCATTTTAAACTATAATCGGGCCTTTAATTTTACCTTATGTCCTTCCCGCCCTTTAATTTTCACTTTCCATGGCTTTTAACATCTTTACCGCTATACTGCGGTCATGCCATTCATACCTTGCGGTATGATGGTATATTGACTTTTCAATGGTCTTTATAGTCATTGTCGATCACCGTTAATTTTACCTCCATGCGGCTTTTATTATGTTTACCGCTATACCACGGTCATTATCTTCCTACCCTGCGGTATGGCGGTATCAACCGTCACGGTTCTGCTGATTGTTTAACACGCTACTGCGGTCATCGGTTTGGCTGCCAGTGGTACCATGGTAGACACTAGCCTTTGTCTTTGTTGCTGACCGTTGACCATCCACCGCACTACCGCGGTCACTGGCTTGACTGCCAGCGGTACCGCTGTAGTTGCTAGCTACTATCTCCGCCGCTTGTTTAACCACTACCGCGGCCACCATGGTCTATGATTAGACCGTGTGCAGTACCGCGGTAAAGGTTACCTTTGTTGTCTATTGACCGCTACCGCAGCCACCGCGGTCTATGCTTAGACCGTGTGTGGTAGCTCGGTAACCTTTGCTGCTTGTTTTTTTAACTGCCACCGCCATAGTTACTTCTGCCGTTACCGCGACCACTGCAGTCTATGTTCAGACCATGCACGGTATAGCGGTAACCGCTACTTGCTTTCCTTTATTAACTATAACCTATTCATCATGGCCACCACGGTCTCCTCACTGACTATGCGCGGTATAGCGGTAACCGCTAACTGCTACCGCCAACTGCCTTTGCTCGCTTGCTTTCATCGGTCATCTCACCGCCACCGTCACTGTTACATGTTTACTGCGGCCACCCCGGTGTATGACTTAACCTTCTACGGTACCGCAGTAAAGGTTACCTTCACTGTCTATTGACCGCTACCGCGACCACCATGGTCTATGATTAGATCGTGTGTGGTAGCGTGGTAACCCTTTACTGCTTGTTCTTTAGCCACCACCGCCATACCACAGGGACCTTTGTGCGAGGCCGCAGTAAAGCGGTAAGGGCATAAAATGTGAATTTTAAGGAAGCTGTAAGGTATTTAAATGTATAATTAATGGAATGAATGATTTTCAAAGAAGGATAGTGAAAAATAAATAAAAATCCTTAGGGTAATGATGGAGAATTGGGATTGAAATAGGAAAATCTTAGGGTTTGAAGTGGAAATTTTCAGTTCTAACAAATTGTATAGTCTCTAGGTTGCATCTCCCCTTGAGCTTTGATGACATTGGGTGTCATAGTCACGAATGTTATTGATCGCTGGTGCTCATTATAAAGGGTATGCACACATGGATGGATAGGCTTTGCAACATATTTTTCTTTCCTTTTTTGAATTCTTAGGGCCAATGCTATCTTAGTCATGGTATTTTCTGTAAAAAAAATTGTTGGTGATCTAATCTATCTGCCAACAAAGGGTGCATCGGGAGGAAGAGAAAAAGGGAATGAGACCATTAAAGACTTGGATGATGTTTTCTTTGGAAGAGTCACTGTTAATGGGGAGAAAGGGGAACATTATACTAGGTTCCAGTCTCGAGAGCGGTGGAAGGGCTCACTGGAGATAATGATGGTATTGGGGACTCAAAAGTTATAATTTTTTGAGAAGATTGAGCAAGGGCCAATGCGGTGAAAGAAAAAGGATTTGTAGTAGCAGATGTAGAATATTCCTAGACAGATGGTGGAAAAGACTATAGTAGAGTAAAATTCACCTATTCCTTTGTAGAGAAAGGAGCTTGGTGGGAACTCCTCGTGGATGGGGAAGCAGAAAACTGAAGGCCGACACTCGAGGTGATTAGAGGAGTGGATGTAACAAGAAGGAATAAAGACTGAGATGAGAGAAAGGAAGGAGAGAATTGTACTTGAGCTGTCAAAGACTCTGACTTGTGGCTCATTGTAATGGTCACCTGCGAGCTCTCTCCTTGAGCGACGTTGATATGATGCCTCTTCTAAGGTGGAGAATGGCCTAGGTCTATAATTTCTTTAGACTGCCGAGGCATTCTAGATCTCTTAACAACCCACGATTGTGGTAGTTTGACCTTCACATGGGATGTAGTTTCCTGTATATTCAGGGAATCTCCGGGATAATATTCCCTAGCTTTGTCACCTTCAGTTTCTTCTTCCTCCCCAACTTCCTCATCACTATCATTGTGACTCCTATTCCAGAGATCATCAAACTTGTCATCCATGTCGAGGTTCTAGAATACGGCATCGAGACATTTTGTCTCTTGACAATAGATCCAAAAGGTGACAATTTTCTCTTGAATCCAATTATAATTTTTGGAAAAGTTATTAAAAAGGGTGGCCGATATTTTGCACTTGTCATTGGACTTGGCTAAATGGAAATAAAAGGAATGCCATGGCGGCCTTCGGTATTTAGTAGGAATATAGTCCAAGTCAACAAGTACCTTCATGTTATCTGACTATGGATTTTGACGTTCCTCCCAATAGGGTCGGGGGATGTGTTTCACTTTAACCTTTATGCCTGCTAAATCATTATCGGGATTGTAATCCCATTTATCCTCAATTAACACTAGCCCCAAATGAGTAAGCTTTACTAATAGAAGACCATGTGTCTACTTTCTTTGCATTATAACCGTGCCAAAACTTAAGGGGCATATGAAGAATCCTTTCTTATTCTTTCCTCCACATAACATTTTATCAATAAGCGCCAGATGTCTGAAAACCTCAATAGCCAACACCCTATCCGTTACACATAAGGGTAGCCAAAAAGGATCCTCAATGAAACCATGCAACCTAACAAATGAAAAATCCTCACCGAGGAACCAATCATAGGGAGGATGAAAAATTCTCATCCATTCCACCTGCTCAATAGAAAAATGATAACACCCGACCTCTCCATCCACATCAAAATATTGCAATATTGGAAATAGGAAGGACTTAGAAAATGTATAATAGTCATAGGTTGCAGAGAGGAGAGAGGTCCATACAGAAACTGGCCTACGGGCCCCAATTTCGCCAAATATTGATAAATTCATGTCTTTGAAAGAAATCAGGGTTTTGGTGCAAGAACATATGAGCAAGAAAAGAAGAGAATCTAAACTTACCCTGCATTTGATATTCCCTGAATTATTCCAACATCTCTAGACAAATGATCTTCACAAAGTCATATTAGAAAAGGGAATACTGTTTCCTTAACTAGAAAACCAAACCCATTTGAAATTCATATACCTCCTAGGCACTATTCATGCCACAAATGAAAGACGCCATAGAAAAATCCTACAAGTCTTGGTCGAAGGCATTGAGAGTGACTTGAAATTGTAGCGAGCGCTTATCGTCTTTGTGCCTTTTTGTCTCTATGTTATAAAACTGTAGGGCTTGTTTCTTGCCTCTCCATAATTTCTCCATGTAATCTATAGTGAATCTCTCATACACCTCCCCTCCTTGCAAGGTAGGGATCACAACATATCTTTAATAGCATCAGCGATAATTACTACCCTTAGGTCCCGACCGACTATGACGTTGATATCTGGGTCGAAATTCTACATACACTGATGAATCAACTCTGAGAAATGGTGCACCAAGGGGACCATATGTTGTGGGAGACTACATAACCATATCTTGTATGCCAGAGAGTCCATGTTCCCATCCTCTTCGACCTTTTGCATTCTTTCACAGGCCACTTCCCTAAGACTCTTACGATTTATTTTGAGGTCAGGTTCATAAATATTGTCCCACTCCTCTATTATCTGGATTTGGTTTATGTGGCTTGTCTTCTCTATGTTCCATGTATGGGGCCATCTCAGCTTCGTTGGTATCCTTGGTGTGGCATAAGAGACATTACTAAAAACATTTACCAACAACACTGTTCTCATGGCGTCGAACAATCTTACAAGGAAACCTTCTTGCGCTGCTGTTCCATGATTCTGTGCCATTCTTTTTGATGCTTTATTTCTCTCGACCCAACAATGTCCTTTCTAGCTTTGCAAAATCACCCTTCTTTGAAACACACCAGTATTGGATGAATGGGACCGAAAAAAAAACACTAATACAAGGCCCTGCACTGAACACAATTTCAGATTGATTATTGATCTTTTTTTGGGTTTGACTCATTCAAGCATAGTGCATGTTTATCAATTATTTATTTGAACCTAGCTGGTTTGATTCTTCTTGCATCACACTTTGGTTTTTTTCAGCAAGCTATGTATTTATTTTTTACTCTTAGTGCTTTTTTCCTTCATATGCACGTTTATTTTTCTAAAACCGAAGTTAGAAACAATAGTTTCCTTTAGCAATAAATTTAGCATGAAATTGCCAACTCATCCATTCATATGAAATGAACTCCTATATCTTGAAAATACAAATTCATAATAACGATTTAGCCACTATGTCCTACGGTGCCATCTCCTAGGAAAATGAGTTGGGAATAAAAAGAGACATGAAATTTTCCGCATGCTTTTGCACTTAATAACCTTAGCCAAATGATTCGTCTAAAAGGTGTAATAATTATACAAAGAGATTTGAAATGATCCTTGGAGGCTAAGAAATGTTTATAGCTGGACACCTGGTTCTTGACCATGCAGATTTCCACTTGTACCTATCAAAAGTTTTAGTCGATTGATTATCTTACTTTAATTCACACACAAAAATCCTTCGGATGGGAATTTTGAGTAATCTCAATCAGCCTCATGCTTATCGTATGCAAAAAATACAACCCGATGAGAACACTGAGCTTGCAAATCTGGTGGGTTTTTCAAGTTTACAACTCGATCAATCATTATGCTTATCACAAGCATTCTACCCTAGCTACCTCCATAAATAGACCTATTTCAAATCACAAAATTAATAATTGGTAATTGAGTTTTTTGATAACAACAATGGATACTCCCATTAGGCTCACTAGCAATAAGTCTCAGGTAGCTTTTCTGGGAGAGATCTCTAGTAGGCATTTAAAACACATGACAAGTAATAAAAATTCTCTAGCTATTATTGCAATAAAGTGGGTGCTGGGTAGGGATTTCCTAGAATATGAAGATAAGTACAAATTTAACACTGATGTCTGGTCTCATTTTGTTTCCTTCTTGCTTGATATTGAGGTGCCAAAGGAGATGATATTGCAACTTACGAAGGTGGTTTTCCCAAGCGTTATCTTGGTGGGCTTGGGGAAGTTGTGACAAATGTCATGTATGGCCTTGGGATTCCAATGGCTAGTGACCTATTTCAACATGTTGAGGATGATGTAGTGGTGCCATGGGTACCATTCCTGAGTGGATTCCACAAGATGAGTATTGATGAACACTACCAGAGGGTGTCTCCTGCAAGCCAATTCATGATGAGGTGCTACAACGTAGAGCTCTTCTACGATGTGGGGTGGTATACATACTTCAGGAACTTGGTGTACCCACCACCTCTTACTATTGCTGTTGACATTCCTACTAATGATGAAGTCCCTTTTGAATGAATGAAACTTTTCCTCCTCCATTTTTATATATATATATATCTCAAAAGTTTATAATATATATACTCAAAAATATTGGCTCAAAATCCATTTTGGATTATAAATTTTGGAGTACATAATACCATAAATAATGAATATATAACTTTTTATTAAGTTTTTGTTCCTATTTATTTCTCTTTGCTTCTGCTGTTAATTGGGTTCCTCTTAAAAGTTGGACTGAACAAGACACAAAAAGGGAATAATTACATATTCACATATTTACAAATGTTAAAGGGTTAATAAAAATAATTGAACAATTTAAAATGAATTCCGTTGAGAGGAATTCCCAATGCTTCTTTTTCTATATTTTCTAGCTCGTATTCATTGTGTTTCTTACATTCGATGATGGAAAAGGGTCCTTCCCACAAAATATCAAACTTACCGTGTTGGCCAGGTTTTGTGTCTCTCTCATTGAATTTGAGTACTAAGTCTTCATGCTTAAGACCTTGGTCAGAGGCCTTTTTGTTGAAGAATTTCTTAACCACATGTTGATGGTTGTTCAGGGATGTTAGAGATTTTCCTCTTTTTTCTTGGAATTCTAATAGTTCAGCTAACCAAACTTTGATAGCTCTATTTTGTTCTACTTCTAGAGACTTTAGCAATTGTGGCACGATAATCTCCATAGAGACAAGAAGCAACACTTCCTTCCCATATACCAAATCTTATGGAAAAGTCTTTAAGACTTGCTTGGGAGTTATGTGGTCTTCCCATAGCACTACTTTAAGATTCAAATGCCATTCTCTTTGATGCTTCAACCCAATCCTTTTGATGAGTTAGACTAAATTTTTATGAGTCGACTCAGCTAGGCCATTCCCCTATGGGTAATAATTCGAAGAAGTTTCTAAGAATATTCCATGATTGAGTGCAAACTGACATAACTTCAAACCCAGGAAGGCTTTCACATTGTTAGAGAGGATGGTCTTGGGTAGGCCAAACCTTGTTACTAACTCTTCTAGGAAATTTACAATTTTTGCTTCCATTGAATTCTTCAAAGGCATGGCCTCGGTCCACTTGGTAAAATAATCTATAGTTGTGAGAATCCATTTATGGTCAGTGCTAGAAGTGGGATTAATCATTTTGATAAAATCTAGGCCCCATTGTGCAAAGGGCTCTTCAACCACTATCGGGTTTAGCGGTATAGCCAAAATTTTCCTTCTTCCTACCAAGAATTGACATTCTTTGCAAGATTCGATTAAGGTGTATGAGTCATTGAAAAGTGTGGGCAAAATTTATCCTATGCACATAATTTTAATGGTGGTGGTTTTTATAGAGAAATTTCTACCTATTGGACTACTATGGAATTGACTTAGAATATTTTACGACTATTCTCGGTTCACACACCGCAGAAAAATACCATTTCAAAGTTTCTTTTGAAGAGAACTCCTTCAATCAACACATAAACATTGTTCTGTAATCTATAAAATCTCCTCTTCTAAGAAGGGAGGTTCACCGAATATTTCCCAGTTTGCATGAATCTCATTTTTTCTGCTACCCAGTAGTCTTCGGACTAAGGTTCATTTAGAAAAAATAGTTCGGGTTCTTCCTCTTCCATTGGTACTTCACTATCTTGCACCAGATATTTGTACAACCCTCTTCCTCGCACAGTTTTTGTGGGCCTGATGTTGATGTCATATTCTAGGATCTTTTTTATCCAGTTGATCCTTTTTTCTGTGATTTATCTTTCCATTATGTACTCGCGTACACTAGAATGCGCTACAAATATGACCACCTTACTACACAATATAAGGTGTCAATTTTTTTTAAGGCCCTTGATGATGGCGAATACCTCTCTCGATGAAATTGTATTTCGTCTCATAATATTTTAAGGTCTGGGAGTGGAAATCTATTGGGTGTTCTCCTTTTTCCTTCATCATCCTTTTGAGCTAGAATAGTAGTGACACTAGATCAACTACTGAACACAGACATTATGAAATCCTTTGTTAAGTATGGGTTTACCAGTATGGGGACTGAAACAATAGCATCCTTGAATTTCTCAAAGTCTTCTCTAGCTTCTTTTTTCCATTTGAATAACTGATCCTTCTTGAGCATCAGAGTGATTGGCCTAATTAATCCTACTAAATCCAAAATGAATTGGCTTACAAAATTTACGTTCCCTAGGAAGGATTGAACTCCCTTTTTGTTCACTAGAAGGGATAGTTCTTTGCTCACCTTCACCCGATCCAGATGAATAGAAATACCATCTTTGGACACTACATGTCCCAAAAGTTTTCCTTGAGGCACTCTGAAGACACATTTTTTTGGGTTCAAGGATACCCCGAACTCCTGGCTCTTTTGAAAAACCATTTCAAGATGATCAAAATGGTAATCTTTTGATTTAGAGAATATTGTAACATCATCCAAGTATATCAAGATAATTTTATTGATCAATTCTCTAAAGGAAATGTCCATTGCTTGATTGAAGGTAGCTCTTGCATTTGAGAGGCTGAAATGAATTTTTGAATAGGATAATGTTCCCCATTTGGTAGTGAATTTCATTTTGTGTCGGTCCTATTCTTTGAATCAAATTTGATTTGTAACTGGAGAAACCATCTAGTAAAGAAAAAATCTCCGAGCCAACCACTATTTGTAAGATAGACTCCATAGAAGGCAAGGGGTAGTGGTCTTTTAGCGATGCCTTATTCAGTTCCTAAAAGTCAACACAGAAGCATATATCTTCATTCTTCTTTTAGACTAGAACCAGGTTAGACACCCATGTGATGTGCTTGATCAAAAAAATGATCCAGAATTGGATCAACTTCCTCATTTCTTGCACCATAAGTGACTCAATCTTTGGGTTCACTGGTCTTTGCTTTTGGTAGATAGGCTTTGCACCTTCTGTCAATTGTATAGTATGTTGAATTATTCTAGGATTATATCCCTTGAGATCATCATATGAACAAGCCACTACTCCTTTATACTTTTCACAAAAGTGCATGAGCTTATCCTTGTCGCGTTGCAGAACTTACTTCCCGACCTTTAGTTTCCTTGCATCTCTGACTTGGAGGTCACCGTAGTCACTTTTTTCCACCACAAAATTCCTCTTGGAATTTCTTGCATCATCACAATCAAATAGGTTTTCAAGGGTAACTAGGCCTTTTGAAAGCTTGTTGGACCTCAGCTGAATAATTTTCCCTGCATACGCTTCTTCAATTTTTGGTTGGAGTTGATCAGCAAACTCTCTCGAATTCTAGATGAATGAGGCGATGTGAGTGTCGCTTTAAAAAATTTTCCAACTTAGGTCATTGTTGGGGATTCAGGGTTGGAAAATCACTCCCACAGAGTCTATATTCCCAATCAAATTGGAAGTAGGGTCAAATTGGGATCCTATTGTCGCAATGCGATCCGTAGTTGCACTATGCTCTCTAGGCACCGCCTGAATATTGAAAGCTTCAAAACCTTCAATGAGGTCCCAAACCCTATGTATATAAGACCACATGTAGACTTTATTTTCCATGAAGATACCTTTGACTTGATTAACTATAAACTTAGAATCTCCAGACACCATTATCCGCTTTACGCCCATTCACTCTACAAGGCTTAAACCTTGCATAAGGCCTTCATATTCTACTTCATTGTTTGAACAGGTGAATTGAAATTGAAAAGACCCGAGTGTCTCTTCATTGGATGGATATATCAAACATATCCTGACACCTATATCAAATTTACACCTTGCTCCATCAAAATGCAACATCCACAAATTTGAGGTGTGATTACATTGGGGATCCTTCATGACCCTCAAAATCACTTGATCCTCATTGTAGATCATGCAAGTCCCCAATCTGGTTGCATGATAATTCTCAAAAGGATTAGTGTCAATAAATTTACTCAAGAGGACTTCTTCATCATCAGTCTAGTCTCCGATTACTTTCTCATCCTCAAGTAACTCGGTGAAATACGTTTCCTCTTTGGTGATAGAGGTATGGACAACCTCAAAATGTATCATTGCTTCATCTCCTACATGTTCCAAATGCAATGGTTCAGACAATAGCTTCATCTTGGCCCCATGCTTAGTTCTAATAATTAGGTGTGACCAATCTAAAGAAAGGTACCCACCTAGCTTGGCAGTAAATTCCTAGGATAAGCAAAGACTGAACATGGGAGGGACATCAATGATCACAGTATCTTGTTTAACTGTGATGCTAGGGTAGACAAACAAAGTTAGTGGAAGGTCATTAATGAAACCGATAGTATCAAACTTATTTCCATCCAATTGCATAACCCCCTTGTTTAAAGGTTTATATCTAAGTCCTAAGGCTTCAACTATTTGCTTGGGCATGACTATAGTGCTAGCACCAAAGTCAATCATATGCAATTTTTTGCCCATAATAAGGGTTAAGAAAAAGGGATTTGGTTTCGTCTTATCCTTACCTTTTGCTGAGGAATCCTCTATATTATTTGTAAGGACTTTGGACTAAGGCAATGGATCAACGATATTTTCCTTAGATGGTTGCTCTGTTGGTTCTGTAATTGTACCCTCTCGTAGAGCTTTCTATAAGATTGACTTTTGCTCAAGAATAGCTAAGATATCCCAAAGGGACACATTAGTAGAGAATTTATTCAATTGTTCCACCACATTGAATGGAGGTGGAGTTAGATACTTCTAGTATTTAGGCCTTGTTATAAAAATTTCCTTGCATGACTGCGGTTGTGGAACAACTATGAAATAACTAGGAGCTTGGTCAAGATACTTTGGGGAGGTGGAGTGACCGGTTCACCTGTGAATCTCCTCTTTGAGCTAGTGTTGTAGTCTGATTGAACTTGGGGGTCTTTGATGGTGAAACATCATTCACGAGCACCACCTCTTCTCCCTTCCATCCATGAGAAGAGCGCGTGGTCGGGAGCTATGTCAGTTTCTTGCTCTAAGGACATCCCTTGCATTTGAGTGGTAAGCACCAAATTTTCCATTTGCGGGGAGATATATGCATAACCTCTAGAATTTGATGCGACACCCTGGCTCCTTTGTTCCACCAACTTCTGTTGTAAATTTTCGAGGATAATTCTAGAGCATATGTACTTCATTGCAGGGGAAGCACTAGGGGTTGATATCATCCACAATATTAATTTTCCTTGCTACCAATTCTCTATTTTAACTCGATGGGACATTAGGAAATGGAGTGGGTACTAGCACAATTTGATGGTTTGGTTGAGTTTGTGAATTTGTGTGTGTACCTCCTTGGTACTGGTTCTGTTGGTAGGAAGGTATTTCGCCTTGGTAATTTTGGTAAGCTAGCTTCTTGGGCATGGACTGATTTTTCTTGATGGTAGTTATTTCATTCGAGATACTTTGCAAAAAATCCTTGACATCACTCATCTCATCCCTTGAATAATTATATGTAGAAGTAGCGTTATGTTGTGTGCTTGAATATGCATACATAGATTAAGGAGGAGCAAACACACTGGTTGAAGAGATATCTAGGGTGAGAGTTGAAAATTCTGCAAATATAGGCATTGCGGGCCGAGGTGGTAGCTTTTTGAAATCAATCCAATTGTTCTTTGTTGTAAAAACAATTCTATATGCGTCTGGTAAGGTGTTCCCACCAAGAGATTGAACCATCATTGAGATGTCGACATTGATAGATTTTAGGTAAAACATGAACTCCAAATCAAGAGGTGGGAGGATAATTGTCTGGATCCTCTACCAAGTCATTTTGAATTTGGCATTGAAGTCAGCCATGGCCTCTTGAGGGGCCCACTTGATAGTCACTAGCTATTGGAAAAGTGAGGACCGATCTTTGTTGTTTGAAAAATTCTCATAGAAAGGATCTTTGAGCTGATCCTAGGTACTAATTATATTGGATCCCAAAGTGTGATACTAATTGAGGGCCTTTCCTTTGAAAGAGGTTGCAAGTAGCCTTAGTGCTACATTTTGATCAGCTACACCATGCACCGGACATATGTCTGCCACATTTTGCAAATGTTCGGATGGTGTCTTCGATCCTTCCCCGATGAACTTTGGTACAAATTTCAAGGTAGAGGTTGGGATAGGGGCCCAAACATCTAATGATAGTAGTGCTATGAGAGGGATTTTAGAACCCCATGCCACATAATTTATGTTAGCTATCGAAAACATGGCTAGTGGAGGGGTCAGGATGTTTACCGAACGAGTTCTTGTTCAAACTGTTACTAGTGTTGGCACTAGCAAGCTAGGGTTATTTGCAATTTGGGATCTAGTAAAATTTCTATGGCTCATACACCCATTTAATATTTGGATACATTCAATACAATCTCACTGGGCATGCAAGAAAAAGTAACTGTTGAAGCCTATAATTGCTAGGCGAACAACCTTATGGGAAACTCAATAAATAGGGGGACCAATTATGCTGAACTAAGTAACCTATGGGGTTTTTAAAGAAGCCGACTCTTCCTGTACTGGGGCTTTAGAAAGGGAAAAGGAAAAATATATAAAATAAAAAACTTATCTAAGGCGATGTGATAAGATTTAAATGTTTAGGCACAGGAAACCTTCCTTTCGGATGAGGTTGAGGGTTCGTTCAACAATATGCTATGTTCGAGAATAACAAAAAAAAAGATGAAAATCTTAAGAGATTTAACCAAATGATAGTATAATTTCCATACACATTTACTAAAAAAGAAGAGTCCAAGACATGATCCCAAACAACAAATTTCTATTGAAATTATAAAATTTGTAGATAAACTACTTAGTACAATGAAATAACATAGTATAATGTCTTGTATTATCTAAGAAACAAAGAGGCTAAACAATGGAACAGTCTATGAGTCTTAATATAAAAAAAAAACAATACAGAGACATGGAGCTTTTTAGTCTTTTCTTTTTATAAAAATCAAACCCTTTCATAGAGAAATGCAACAATATACATATACTTTTCCCACTGCCTGAAAAGATTTCTCAGGCACGCGTCATCCTCCCCTTCGATGAATTGATGATAAATCGTAATAGAAATATATTTAGTTTCCTTAAAAATAGTGCACTCACAACAATGATGAATGTAGTCTCAATGGTGAAGCAACAACAATCCTAGAAAGACATGTGTCTAACCGCTTGAAGAGTTGGATAGGACATGTGTCTAAGCGATGGAGCCTTCTCTTCATTCCTTGCTCTCTTGTGACCAAAACTTCCATTGAGATGACATGTGGAGAAGCGATGAGGTTTATATCCATCCTTCGCTTTCCTTTGGATGCAATCCCCATGAGGATGACATGTGGCATACTGTCGGCATGAGATTCCATCAATGGGGCCCACCAAAAATCATTCAAAGGTTTATGTAAGGTGGCACATGGGTGGGGCTCAAAGAGGAAGCAATGGGGAGAAGCATTTCAAAATCCCGTGTTACTAACATGTGGTGAAGCATATGAAAGCGCAACCAAAAAGGAGCTTGGGGCATTTTAAGAATTATAGGGTGTGTGGCAAAGGATTTTACAAATCCGAATACAAATTAACCTGAAGGGAGCTTCATGGATTATTTAATCCACAAGATGAATAATGTATAGGCTCTCACATTGTAAGCATTCCAACCCTAAGTTGGATGGGATTGTCTTCGTGGGATGTTCTGTCCACTTGGGGCCAAGGGGGGTATGATCCCACCCTTGGGCTTACTTGTGATGAACAATTTTTCTAGTGCCCTATCATGCATTTCTCTCCAATATCTACCATGATTGGTTATTGAAAAGAGTCTATAGATAGGATTCAAGTATAAGTTGTTATCCATTATTTCATAAATGTTAATAGTTCATTTATTCTTAATTTTAATTTTTATTACATAATTTACTATGGAACATTATTTGTAAAGCAATTTTATGTTGTGTAAGTGTTTATTAAGGTGTATTTAGGCATAATCCAAGTAGGGGACATTACATTATCCTTGATGATGACACCATTGTTAGATGTGAGTTGACAAAAAGAATCACCCAAACATAATATAAATTTGTAAATATAGAGTAGTTTTCCAACTGGAAATGTTGCAAATGCCTTGGAAACATGATCTGAGATTAAATCCTTCCTAAAAATAACACCATTGTTAGGTCCCAAAATTGTGGGTCCATAATCCTAGAGCTTCTTATTATGATAAGGATAGGGGTGTGTTGACAAGAAGGCAAGGAAGGAGGTTCATCAATAGATTTTCAGCATGTTGGATGTGTTCTTTGTTGAAGATATTGCATACTTATTCTCTTTCATGTGTTGATTTTTTCTTGAATAGGTTCTCCTTATAAATCCCATGTTCATTTATTTTATTCTTATTGCTAGTTTTATGTAATAACATAATCATCATATTATAATCCTTGGATAAATTATTATATTTTAGATTTGCTCACACTTGTAAGAGATTTTATTATAGTAGTTTCACCTTGTTTCTCAACATGTTTTCCTAAAATATTCTTAACAATAGCTAAGGTTGTAGGTTCATTGTAGAAACAGATACATTGAATCCACTTATTCATGAGCTTCCTTGATACCATTTACACTCCATCATGCTCCCTAGATATATTTTCCACCATAATTTACTAATGTATAAATAGGCACCTTGCTAAAAATAAACCAACAATAACCCATGGACTATCACCTTGCCATGGATGTACAATATGAAACATCGACACTTATAATAATTAAGATATCTCACTAATTTATAAATAGGTACCTTGATAAAAACAAAACAACAATAACCTATGGACCATCACCTTACCATGGATATACAATATGAAACACCGACACTATGAATAAATACCATATGCCATGTTCCTAGTAAAAGAAGATTTCAATTTGAACTACTTTTTTGCTATCAAATCTACCCTATATTGATTGTCAATGCAAATTATTCTTCCTACATTTACTTAATAATTATTTCTTTTTAATCTAAATGTGATTTTAACATTGGCCTTTTTCTCCTTAATACATAGGGATACAATTGACTATGAGCATCGACCAGAACTTAACAAGGCTTATTATAGGAAAGTTAGGATTCTAAGTTTTTTCACATTTCTACACTATCATTGTAAAATATTATTATGTATTATTCTTTTATTAATTTATTGGCTAGAAACAATCTACTATATTGTTTAGATTCCTTATGCGGTTTTTGAAAGCAATCTCTTTAAATTTCTCTGTTAGGTTGAGAACTTTCTCTATATATCTATAATTATATTTTTTACTTTGGAGTTTTCCCCTATTGATATAATTTATCACAACCATTAAAAAACCTTCAATTATCAATTTAGTATAGTTTTTCAAGAATTCCACTCTTAGCCTTGTAATAATAGCTTCCCATTATGCCTTGTTATTTGTGTAAATATCTAAAAATAGAGTTCCAATAATCTCAATAGATATGAGGAGTCCTTAATAGAAAATCCTCCATCAACAATTCTAAGATTACCCTTAGCAACCCTATAAAAGTTTAAATTTGTTAAAAATATTTGGGGAGGAAGTCATAAATAATCTTGGAGAGATGCTAGCTCTTGAGAATTTTGATCTCTAATAAAATTATTTCTTCTTAACCATTAGGGAAATATTATTGAAAGAACTAACAATTGGACACTATTTAAGTCAATATTGTTTAGAGCATCTAAACAATGGGTGCAATATTAGATTTCATCTATCATGGAACACTAGTTTTGATGAATATAAATCCACTTTAAAAACTATAAAAATGAATATCCCTAATCCTCCACCAATCTAGAGTCCCAACTACTATCTAGCATCAATTTTTTTTGTAGATAAATCATATAAGTAATATATGCAGTAGTAGGGAATAATATTTTCTATCAAGTTGTTCGACACATGTTGCAATTAAGTAGTTAGAGTCATGTTGAATTTGAAAGATTGGGATTTCAATTTTGATGTAGTCAAATCAAGTACATTTATAAAACAACCTAATTTCCACAATATAATTATTCTTTTAGTAAGCTATAAAGGAACTATACAACCCTTAAGTAGAGAATATCATACATAAGTAATTAACTTCAGTTAAAAAATATCATGATTGTAAAATGAAGATCCTAAAAAATTGAATTTGGAAACAATAGATAGAACACTTTGGCAATAGAGAATTACATAAGGTATGTGACCTAAGTAACACACTCCAAAAGACACTTCTTAATCTAAAAATTAGCATTGTATAGCCATTATACCATACCTTACATGAAATATAAAATTGAGACAATACTTCTAAACACATGAGAATTTATTTTTAAATTGGACACCTATAAAAATAAAACAACATTGAGGGAAACAGTCATGTAGACAAGTGGACAATATATATTTTTTTAAAAAATTGAACAACCATAAAAATTCAAATACTAGCTAGGGAAAATATCAAGAATGTAGTTCCTATGAAAAACAACCTTAAATATTTATAGACATTAAACTAAAGCCCTTTGTTTAAAATCTCAAATATTGATGAGAGGTCTAGATTATGTAGAATGACTTCCTAGTAAAAGATTAAAATAATAGTGAAAATAATAAAAAATATTACCATATTTGTGTTACTGTAGTATTTATTAGTTTGGATATTTTATCTTAAGTATGCTATTGTATATGTTATTTAATTTTACTTATGTAATTAGTTTTTAATTACGTAGGCAAGATAGGATGATGAGTTGCACAATCATAGGATTCTATTTTTTTTGTTTGTCATCATGGATTTGGAAACTTGGATAAGCAACTCCTTGCTTTTTGTTTTTATAACTTGTCCTCATCCTAATCAAATTTGGAATTTATAAGGTTATACTTTTGTAGCTCTCTTTCCTTCCTATTTGATAACAAAACAAGCATTATGAGCTCTTACACTTTGTTGGAGACTTATTTTTTTGGTAAATTGATTTATATTTAAATAATATAATTCTATTAGTAGTAGATTCTAGTTTTAAATCTACTCATAGATTTTATCATGGTATCATAACATAAGTGAAAGGATAGCTTTTTTACTAGTTTTCATATTTAAGAAATTCAAGGGGCTAAAAAACTTTACATGAACATTTTCAAAAAATATAACATGCTCTTCTCTTACATCTTTCGTTTGTTTGAAGAATTCTAAAGGTTTATAAAAAGTATGATAATCTATGGAGCTGTATGTAATTTTTATTTAATTTGGTGATTGCAACATTTTGGTGTCATTTTTATCTATTCCATTACATATGGGAGGCTTGAGAAAGTTAGAAAATGTTTGGTTTTTTGGATTTGGAGATCATTTGATATAGTAGTAGATGAGGATTTGAAGCTTGGTTCTAGTAATATGCTCACAAATAGGGAATTTTTAAGCCAAATGGACCTCACCATTATGTTTATAATGCCTAAAAGCCCATTTCCATACAAAACATGTTGAGTTTCAATGCTAGGAGCAGCATTCAAGGAAAATTTATTTTACCAAGAAGGCTATATGACCTCTCTAGCATGTAGTTTAAGGTAATATTTATAGTTGTTTTTATTAAGGTGGGCCAATTTTCCACTATAGTAGAAAAAATTGTGAGGCACTACCACTTAACAAGTAGAGAACCACTACCCATTGTTACATGGGTTCCCAAACCTTGCAAGCTACACCCAAATGTCATGGTAATTAAAATTACCATATTAGATTACTAGCAATAATTCAAGATGCTAGGTAACCAATGTTATTGACAATTGACCTGCCAATAACCACTAGTGGTGTCACACACTAATGACCCAAGAACGACTAGGCCCTTCTTTATTTTCCTTCACTAAGTGATATTTTTGACTAGGCATAAATTTCACCCTAAGTGTCATTTTTTTTCAATAAATAGGTGATGAAAAGTTGGTGATGGTGTTTACAACTACATTGGCTTCATTAAAAAAATATTATTTTTTCATAAATTATGGTTTTAAATTATTTTTCCTTTCACATCTGAAATGACACAACTTTCACCTCGAATCTCCATTTTTTGAAAACAAGTCAGAAATTTGTTGAAGAGTGCATAGCGATGTACATTTTTCTAGATTTTACACTAGACTATTTTTGTATTGAAATTCATGTTTTGGCCACTTTTGGGCACTAAAAATTATAATCTGGTGGTAAAAGCATTGCAAACACAATGAGGAAGGTGGTTTTTAAAAATAGTGAAAAGAGAGGGTGTATTGTGCGCCTTCTTTCTTGCATTCAAAATTATATTTTTTACACAAAAAATAACTACATCTATAATTTTTTTCTCTTAAAATGGATCAATTAATAGTTCTTATCACACTCAATTTTTTTTTTTGATTGAAAATAAAAAATGAAAATCCAGATGAAGAAGCAAGGGTTGAATATGGTTCAATGGGTTTTGAAATAGAACCAACATTAATTTTAGAAAATCCTAAATGTGATAAAGAATTCGGTTAATTATGTTTGTCTATATATGCAGGATTTATATTTCATGTTGAGTTTTCCTCTATACCAAATGAAGTGTGGAGAACTTTAGAAAGCCTCTTTGGATTTTGAAACCATTGAAGACTTCTTCACAAAGATAATTAGATTGGAGCTAAAATAGTGGAAGATAGAAAAGAAAGACACACGACTTACCTTAAGTATTCTCTAAGCTTGGTACAAAGTATTTAGTATTTGTTTCTACATTTCATGCAATATAATGTGCCTTAGGTTCCTATTGTCACTTGAAATTGCACCCTTTGTTGAAACTAGTTCAACTTTTCAGTGACACAATGGGAATGATCTCAAGGTGTGAGACCTTGCATTTAAGTTCAAACCTCTAGATAAAGGATTGGTTACTTACTAAATCTAGATGTATGTGTTGATCCAACTCAACTATTAGTAAACTAAAGCATAACCATAATATAACAACTTACAAGAGAAAAAGGGAGAGATAAATGCAAGAAAAGAAAGGGTGGTGATTCACCAAGACTAAGTGAGTTTCTCCATCTCATAGAAACATAGAGAATTATTAAAATGTTTTCATTGGATCACACATTTTTCTTTTATTATATCTTTTAGACAAGTACAAAGGTAAGGGATTTGATAAATACCATGAGGGAATAAAATTGATAGCTAATTCTTGTAAATCATTTATACATAATTTATATCCAAAAAATAAATAAAATAATTCAAATATGGGGGCAAGAATATTTATACAACATACTAAAAGGGAAAAGAGGTGAAATAATTCTTTTTATTAACTTTGAGGCATTGAGTCTATTTGCAATAACAAAATAAAATAAAAAATATGCCTCTGGTAGAGAAAAATGAAGGAAGGTATTCTTGAAAATAAGATCAAAAGCCTATTAAATTATAAGAGATGTTAGAAATCATGCCATAGAGAAAAACCTAGATGCAAACTCTACTAATGTGCTATTGAAAAGTATCTTTTGAAAATATAATTTGATTGACGAGGAGGCATGAAAAAAATTTCTTTAGAACTTTCCATACCTTTGCATTAATGAGTTATGGGTTCAAGTGTAGAAAAGAGAAAAATTCCCACAAAATCCACTACAATTATGAACTAGGAATAGTGCTCTAACTTTAGGCTCTACAAATAATAACTAAGGTAGTTGAGTGTTTCTTTCTCTTATGGGTCCATCTAAAAATTGATATAGAATAATTTCTAGTTTCCATTATATTGAGTTTGGTAGTTGGATGGAATTGTAAGAAAAAAAATTGCATTATAGAGTGGTAGGTAGAAGAAGAAACATCTTCTAGAATGACTTTATTACTATCAAAAAACTATCAAGCCATAATCATCAGACCTAGGAAAAGGACATAAAATCCTTTGATGCCTAAACAAAACCTTAATACTCATATTGGTTAGGCCATTGGAGCATTGGAATACCTTGATTAGAATAACTATCAAACTTAGGATGTGGGCATGTCCACCTCTGAAATATTTTTAAAATATTGATCTATTGAACATCAGGCCATCGAGAATTTTCCATGGGAAGGGAGATGTGACACTTTGAAACTTTGATGGGATGATGAATTCAACATGATTTAATCAGATGAAAGGAGGACCTTTGGGATTGGGGATGAAAGGGAAAGTATGAAGGGATATGAAACTATGAAAGTTCACAAGACATAGGAATTTTTGGAGTGGACTAAGGGAAATGTTACAAAATAATTTTTTTATAGAAGGCATGACTAAGATGATAAGCTTGATAGGGATAAAGGGATGAAGAAATCCAAAAGTTTGAAAGATAAATGAATTTTGGGGAATTGGGAAGGGATGGTTGGAAGGTAAGAGGAATCTTGAAACTTTGAAACTAATAATTTATACTTAGGAAAATTTCAAGGACTTTGATAGAATTTTTGACTATAGAGGGTGCATGGAAATTGTAATCAGAATAGGGGATGACCAAAAGTATGAATCCAATAAGATACATAAATAAATCAATAGAGTGTTAGAATACTAGGAGAAGGATGATTGGGATGACAAGTTTGATGGGGTTGGATGGATGGATGAAGAAATTCAATAAACCAAAAGACAAAGAATAACTATTGGGAAATGGGAGGTTGTTGAGATGAATACCAGGGGATTGATCCAAGAGGAAGTCTAAAATTTCAATGGATCAAAATAACTTGGGATTTTAAAATAATTTTGGTCTTCAATGATTGATAATGCTAAGGAATGTGAGGGATGAAAGAGAAACATTGATATTTTGAAAGGTTGACATGCTCAACACTTACGAAACATTAAGGTTTTGGACTTCAGGGATTGGGGTTTTCAAATGAAGGGTACACATGTAATGGAAATACCAATAGTTTGAAAGGATGAAAAATAACACTTGGTTGAGAATTCACTCCAAACTTCGAGGATCATGGATACTTCAAGGATGCATGAGTATAAGGTAAAAATTAATAGTTTTATAGGTCCAAAAATTCAACAGTTAGGAATTTTTTTACAAGGCTTTGGGATCCATAGGAGATGTATGTTAGGATATACACACTCAAAAATTTGAAAAGGTGATGATAAAACCACTTAGCCAATTTTGAAGGATTAAAGAAGGGAGTTGGATCGATTGGGAAGGTATGCATGCATAATCAAACTCAAAACTCTAATACTTTAAAAAACTCAAAATTTAGGTTTTTTTTAACATGGTTATTTGACTAAGATGTGAAATAAGGAAAAATGCAAAAATTAGAGACATAAATTCAATCAATACAGCCCATTTAGAACCTATTATATCAATTATAATCAATTGGAAATGTGATGACAAATTTAAATAGGTTCTAATAACAATTATTGGGAAATTCAATCTCTATCCAAATATGAATTTAATGGATGAGATATAAGTCTTGGACTATAATAATATGAAAATATCAAACTTATATGTAAATCTAAAAATTAAGTTGTCTTAATATGGAATTACCATGATTAGATTCATCTTCTTTATGATGCCAAGAATTATCCAACATAGCATACTTATTAACACCACCTTATATGGACATAAAAAAATATATAAAGAATAGAATCACTATAAGATATCAAAAGGCATAAATAAAAAAATCAAGAGCTTCACATAACACATGATTTATGTGGAGAAATCCTTGCCGAAGAAAACTCCACCAAGAAGAGAGGCCAAGTATGCATTATCTTTAAAAAAATGATATTACAATGCAATCACTTCCATTCTCCTCTTTTCCAACACAATGATAGCACCTATGCACCCATGAACAAAATCTTTATGCCTCAAGATGTCCTTGTTCCTACAATGAAACTCTAAATCCAAATTTTTCTCATGTTTTCTACATCCAAGAGGCTAAATTAATAGATGTAGGAAGAGGTATTAAGCCCCAAACAAGTCTCCCAAAGATGAATCTTCATGCCAAATGTCCCCAACCCTTGGATTACCTCCTCAAAATGTGAAAGGACACTAGTTTTGGCTCCAATACTTTACCTCCAACTTGGGAAACCAAACACGAAAGATAAATATTACATTAAATTCAATAAATGATGGAATACCAAGAGGCACCTGTTGCCCATTCCAAATTGAAGAGCACACAATATACTAAGAGGAGAGGGGGTGAATCCGTATACCAAATATATTTTAAAATATTTAATTCAACATGCATATTCAACCATGAGTCAAAGTAGCTACTACCAATCAAGTGACACATAAACACACATTCACATAATGAACAACAAATATATGTGGAAACCTAGAATGGGAAAAACCACGGTGAGAAGAGCTACTTGGAGCTACTTTCCAAATATGGCCTCACAAAATTAATGAATGAGTTACAATTATCAAGTAGGCACCAACCTACCAGAGACACCAATCCCCTATTATATCTGTAGGTTCCAACCTACTCGAGACACCAATCCCCAATACAAATATATGAGCAAAAAATCAATAAGTAAGACATCAACCCTACCAAAATACAAGGATAAAGCTTGCAGAACTCTAATGTTGATTACATAGCTTCCACTTGATTTGAACTTGCTTTAGACCTCAAATAACTATCCTTACACACACATACACACTAGTGATATATAAACTATGATGATTATATACATCCCATTCCATTAACAACACTTTATTTTGACTAGGAGAACCTTAACGCCATCCAAAATTAGCCAAGTCAGCTAAGGTGGACCTAAATTCAAATTCATATGAAACGTATAGTAGGTAGGTCCTAAATCAAATTTGATGCCACCAAAAGAACATGATTTCATGCACTTTCTTCAAGGACCTTAACCTGGACCTATTTCACTTTCCTATGCTACCTCTGAAGGTCACATGCTACAAGCCATTGCCATACAGTTCTAGAAAAAACACTGGTCAATTAACTAACACAATGACCCAAGTGTCACTTCAATATTTTTGCATGCTAAACATAAATCATGAAAAATTAAAAATAAGATAGAAAAAGTGTAGACATACTCTCCTTCCAAACCATAGACCAAAACTTGCATCTAGGAAGGAATATTAACCATGAATTATGTTGCCAAAAAAATCTCTCTGCTTGGAAAATTGACTTGCAACATTCCAAATTAGACTTCCAGTTACTTCCATCAATAGAAAAGATACAAACATGACATTACACACATACTACGATAGTATTATTCGTTGTTCTCAAAATTATATGATATTATAGTATGATTAAATTTAATTCTCATCGAACTACTAACATTACACCTTTACTACAATGATCACCTTTTGACATCAAGGAAAATAATCCTTGACATTATGCCTTTGACATCAATGACAACTTATGTTTAAAAATATCCCACTTTTTCATTGATGGTAAACAAAAAAATCTAACGTGTATAGATCAGAAGGACACCTCACATTGAGTTCCACTTTCTTTCCTCAAAATATTTAGCATTTTGAGACCATTTTGCCCCCTTTGACATCAATGACAAAGGTCATCTTCATTTTGCATAATCCAGAAACCTATTTCTCAGATAGAATCCCCTGAGTCCATACCACACTACTTCTGAAACAATCCACAAGACCACCAAGTCTTCTTATGACAGGGAGTGAACACTCCCCCTCAACCCATGCTTTCTCTTGATTCAAGAGGAGGGAGCTAAAACTCACGACTTCTGTTGGAGATACTCAAAAGTTTCCTTGGGATGCATTTTTTTGAAAATTTCTGCTACTTGCTCCTTTATTTCAACATACTCCAACTTCAACTCTTTGTCTATAACCTTCTCTCTTAGAGAATGATACTTAATTGCAATATTATTTTTCCTTGAGTGCATTACTGGATTCTTGGAAATATTTATAGCACTAATATTCTCATAAATAATGGAAATATGTTCATTAAACACTATCTTCATCTCCTTCAAAATTTTCTTCATCCATAATATCTGAGTGCATCATGAAGCTATTGTAGTATACTCTATCTTTTTTGTGGATACAGATACTGAATCCTTCTTCTTTCTTAGTCGGGATACAAGAATGTCACCAAGAAAGAAAGCTCCACCACTTGTACTCTTTTGGTCATCTATGCTTCCTACCCAATCTGTATTTGTGTATGTAGTTAGAGTGAAGTTTTCACTCATAGTATACCACAAACCAAAATCCATTGTAGCCTTCAGATATATGAGTATCCTCTTTACTACCTTGACATGAGTTTCCTTAGGCATTTCTTGAAATCTAGCTACCATCCCAAATTCTTGCATTATATCTGATCTAGATGCAGTCATATACAACAAGGTACCAATCATTGACCTATACAATATTTGGTTTGTCAAAGAAAATTCATCATCCTTACTCAATTTACACCCAATAACCATAGGTGTACTCACCAATTTGCATTCTTCCATCTTAAATTTACTTAACATTTCTTTTATGTACTTGTTCTAAGAAATGAATATGCCTTTGTTTGATTGAGAAATTTGTAAACCAAGAAAGAAAGACAATTCACTAAACATTGACATTTTAAACTCATTCTACATCACATTTTGGATATCTTTGTACATGTCATCACTACTTCTGTCAAAGATAATTTCATCAACATAGACAAAAATAATCAACAATTGATCACCTTCTATTTTTTTATGTATAAATCACTATTTGCATCACCTCTCAATCTGGAGTACCATGCTTTAGGAGCTTGTTTGATTCCATAAAGTTATTTCTTTAGTTTGCACATAAAATATGGATTATAAGAACATTGGAACCCTTCTAGTTGCTTAATGTAGACTTCTTCTAACTAACCATTCAAAAATGCAAAATTCACATCCATCTAATATACCTTGAAATTATTGAAAGCTGATAATGCCAAAAACATTCTGATTACTTCCAATCTTGCTACTAGAGGAAATGTCTCTTCAAAATCAATTCCTTCAACCTAAGCATATCCTTTACATACAAGTCTGATCTTGTTCTGGATCACTTTTCCATCTTCATTCAGCTTATTTCTAAAGACCCATTTGGTACCAATGATATTTTTATCTTTGGGTCTTGGAACTAATTACCAAATTTCATTATTCTTAATATGATTCAATTCTTCCTCCATATCATCCAACCATCCTTTCTATTTTCTAGCCTCTGTATAGGAACTTGGTTCATTTTTTTATAATAATGCAAAGTGTACCTATTCATTTTATTTTTGAATTCTTCTTTAGGTTTGAACCCCATTGTCCTTATCTCTAATGATCTAATCTTCAGAGTGATTCTTCTAAACATACCTTTTCAAAGACTTTGTAACTGTATTCTCATAATCAACTTCTGAGTCTTCATCACTGCGATAGATTGGTTCTTCATCATCTTCCTCATCCAGAATATTAGTATATTGTATTGTTTCATCAATACTTACATTGACACTTTCCACAATCCTTTTCAATATTTTGTTATAACATCTATATGCCTTGCTTCCTATAGAATAACCAAGAAAAAATCCTTCATCAGATCTAAAATCAAACTTACCCAAATGTTCTTCATCCCTTTTGATGTAGTACTTGCTTCCAAATATCTTGATATGTCTAACTAAATTTGGTCTTCCTTTCCATAGTTCATATGGTGTTTTAGTAGTCATTGGTATGATTTTAGCACTATTTAAAATATATAGTATTATTTATACTACTTCTCTCCAATACATATCTAACAAATTTTCTTTACTTAACATAGTTATGACCATCTCCTATACAGTTTGATTCTTCTTGGAGCAAAAAATCCATTCTATTGAGGAGTTCTAGAAGCATAAAAATTTCTCTAGATTCCATGCAACTCATAAAATTCATCATACTAGTTAGAAGTGAATTCTCCACCTTTGTATGATCTCAAAAATTTGATAGTTCTTTTGATTCCATTCTCAACCATTGCCTTGAATATTTTAAGCTTCTTAAAATCTTCTAATATATCCTTTAGAAAAGTGATCCAATTCATTCTAGATCAATAATCAATAAGAATCATACAATACCTATCACCTTGTGAGTTCTTTGTCCTCATTGGTCCACATAGATAAATATGGATCAAGTGTAATGGATTTGTTGTAGAATATTCCTCGATAGAAAATGTTTTCCTTGTCTATTTTCCTTCATGACATGGTTTGCAACTAATAGACTGAGGCTTCTTGATTTTTGGCATGTCTCTTACCAGTCCTTTTGAATTGATCCTCACAAGATCATCAAAATTGATGTGTCTCAATCTTCTATGCTATAACTAACTTTCTTCTCTTTGTATTGCAAATCAATTATGTCCATTTACTTCACTGAGATGGTATACATCACTGCCAGTCTTGCTTTCTTTTGTAACCACCTCTCTAGTACCAATCTTTCTGATTGCATAACCTTTATCACACATTTAAATTACACTAAGGAGACTGTGATTCAATCTTTCTACATACAAAACATGATGAGTTTTTTTATTTCCTCCATCAAGACTCAAGATACCCTTATCAGTAATCTTAGTAATATAATTCTTACCAAGAGTTACAGATCCTCCATCAAACTTATTGAAGTGCATGAACTTGATCTTTTCCCTATCCATGTGACTTGAGCATCCAGTAGATCAATGTTCCATAGGTTCTCCTTTTCAGCATGTAAGGAAGTTTGAGCCTCCATAGATTTCTCCAATATTTTCTCCTTTGGTTTCTTCTTCCAAACCTTATTTTCTTCATTATTTTGACACTCTGACTTATCTCCTTTTATATCTAAGGTAGAACTCACAAAATTGCTTCTACAATTTCTAGCAATATGTCCAATATTTTTGCATTTGTGACAAATAATATTGAAACTGTACAATGGTGCAAATGCATTTCTACTAACAAAATCATTTCTTCTTGCAAGATCCTTTCTACAATTCACAACCTTATGACCAAAGTGATTATAATTAGAATAGTAACTAGAAAAATAATGATAGAACTTTGTATTGTATCCTTGTCCTATTGAATCTTGTCTTTTGGATCTTCTATTCTACCTACATGCACTTGGATGAAACCATCATTCACCACCTTTATTTCACTTATTGCTGCAAATTTCTTAGAATTTGAACTTTCAGAGTTATTCTTTTCTAGATTCTCAACAATAGACTTCATATTCTACTCAATCACCTTACTCTTATACTCATTGGTATAAACAAGATTATTTTTGATATGCAGTGATCTTTGGATTTCTATTATCTGATCCAAGATCTCTGTGCTGTTTCCAAATTTTAGTTTTAGCTGATGATTTACCTTTCCAAGATCCTTCCTCGGTGATATAATTTATTCAAGTTTTTCATAATCCTTATTTCTTGATAGCAACCTATCAGTCATAACTTCTTCAATCATTTTTTACTCTTCCACTTGAACCTTTAGGTCAATGACCATCTTCTCTACTTCCTCAAGATTCTAAGATAATTTGTCTTTAGCTTTCACTTCTTCTACAATCCTTTTCTTTAGCCTTTTTATCTCCTTACTGACACTAAGTAATAATTCCACAAGGTCTACTTCCATATCATCTTCAATCCCAAACTTTATTTTTGCATCTTCTTCAGATGTTTTCATAGCCATAAATCGAGCCCTTTCTCCTTCATTCTTGGAGGTGCCTTGGTCATCATCATTAGATGAGTAGCCTCCCTCATTGATAAATAAGCTTTTTTGATTTTTCTAAATCTATTTCCCTTGTTGAAATGAATTCTTTTCATCATTATTATATTCCTTATATGGACACTTACCCATGGAATTTCCTACTTCACCATAATTAAAAAATTTGAAGGGAAACTTACCTTTGTACTTTCCAAAACCTCTTTGTAACTTATTGACAAAGTTTACTTCTTCCAAATCTGATCCATATTTTGAATCTAGATCATATTTCTTCTTGGACACCTTGAATGCAACCTCTTTCCTTACAAAATTGTCATTTTTAATTCAAATTTCATAGGTAGTCAAAATTCCATGCAACTCATCCATAGTTAGAGTATTCAAATATTTAGCTTCTTCAAAAACAAAAAATTTTGCATCAATTTTTTTGGGAAGGGATCTAAGTAGCTTTTTCACAATAATACCTTCTTTTAGTTCCTCACTAAGACCTCTGAAAAAATTGACAACCTCATAAACCCAAAGTAGGAATTTGGCAATGTTTTCTTCTTCCTTCAATTTCATACTTTCAAACTTACCTTGATGAGTTTGAAGTTTTGCTTGTATGAACTTTCCATCACATTAATATATGTGCAATTCACTTAAAACTTCCTTTGTTTTCCTATAATGCATGATATTCACAAAATCAGATTTAGGTAAACCACATAAAATTGCATTCCTTTATTTAGAATTATTTTCACAAGCCTTCTTTTTGACTTGATCTCTTGGATAATTTCAAGGATCTCATATCCTTCCACAATTGATTTCCAAATTTTAAACCCTATTTCTATTAAGTATGCTTCCATCCTTTAATTTCCAAAAGGAATAATTGGATTCATCAAAGAGTGGTGTCTTATTTGAAGAAAATCTTTCTTGAGCCACTAAGTGTGCCATCCCGAATCTACCTCGAGTTGTTAAGCCTTTTCAAAGGAACTTGGCTTTGATACCAATTGAAGAGAACACAATATACTGAGAAGGGGGTGAATTAGTATATTAAATCTATTTAAAATATTTAATTCAACATGTATATCCAACCATGAATAATCAAACATGAACCAAAGTAGATACTATCAATCAACAGAAAAAAACACATTCACACAATGAACACCAGATACATGTGGAAACCCAGAATGGGAAAAACCATGATGAGAAGAGCTAATTGGAGATACTTTATAAATATGGCCTCATATAAATGATGAATGAGTTATAAATATGAAGTAGGTACCAACCTACTAGAGACACCAATCCCTTGTATTTGTAGGCACCAACCTATTGGAGACACCAATCCCTAATACAAACATCTAAGCACCAACTCAATAAGTAAGATACTAGTCCTACCAAAATACAAAGATAAATCTTATAGAACTAAAATTTTGATTACACAACTTACACTTGATCTAGACTTGCTTCAAACTCTCTCTCACACAACTTATGGTTTTCTAATGGTGTCACACAATGATTGAGATGTAACTCCCATTGAATTACACTTATTCACACAATTATCCTTACACTCACACATACACAAGTTAGAAAGATCTAAAATATGATGATTATATATATTTCATTATATTAAAAATAATTCATGTCAAAAAAGAGTCCTTTAACACCATCCGCAATTAGCCAAGTCAGCTATGATGGACCTAAGTTCAAATTTACATGAAACATGTGGTGGGTAGGTCCTAAATCAAGTTTGATGTCACCAAAAGAAAATAATGTTGTGCACTTCCTTAAAGTACCTTAACTTGGACCTATTTCACTCTCCTACAATACCTCTAGAGGTCACACACTATAAGACTTTACCACACAGTTTCAAAACAACCATTGGTTAATTAACCAACACAATGACCCAACCGTCACTTCAATATTTTTTGCATGTTCAACATAAATCTCAGAAGATTTGAAATAATATAGAAAAGGTGTATACATACTCTCCATCCAAACCACAAACCAAAAATCGCATCTAGGAAGGAATACTAATCATGAATTATGTTGCCAGAAAAATCTCTCTGCTTGAAAAACTAACCTACAACATTCTGGATTAGACTTTCAAATTACTTCCATCAACAAAAAATATACAAGAATGATATTAAAAGCATACTAAAATAGTCTTCTTCATTATTCTCAAAATTCTCTGATATTACAGTACGATTACATTCAATTCTCACTGAACTACTGACATTACACCTTTACTACAGTGAGCACCTTTTGACATCAAGGATAATACTCCTTGTTATTACACCTTTGACATTAATGACAACATATGTTCAAAAGCTCCCACTTGGAGAATACCAATAGTCACTCATTTGTACTTTTCCTTATATTTTATTATATCATTCTAGGTATCTACATGTGGGGAAAACAATATTAAATATTTATGTCCACAAGTCACCTTTACCACTGTTAGTGGAACCCATCACCTGTATGAATATATTACAAACAATGATGATAATTAATATTAAAAAATATTTTTCCAATACACCCTAAGTGCCTAGAGACACTTTCCAAGGATGTTGGAACCATGCCATAGGATTTACAAGATGGATGGCACCTTAATCCTAACAAAATGAATGCGCATTAAATTTCAATAGTTCCACCTATAATTTTCCTTCTCTTGATGATTTTTTTGTAGAACACACTTAGGAGCAATTAAAACTGGTCCATATGGATAAAATTCTAAAAATCATATGCCTAGACTACAAACCAAGAGACAAAAGAAAAATGGGTTTGACAAATAGGACAAGAAAAAATAATTGAGAGAAGAATAAAGATAAAAATATTCTACCTCTTCCTCAAAAGATGATAATTCTAAGAAGGAAAAGGTTAAGTGCACAATTTTTTTAAAGAACTTGGCCATGTTGAGAATAAATGCCTATAAAAATAGTTGATAAGAATAATATCAAGTCACCATATCTAGTTAAGCAATATTCATTAGGAGAATCTTCAAAGGACATGATTTATAGTAAGGAAAAATGAAAGTAAATGATCCTAGTTACAATTTATTTATAATTGAATTCTTGAATCATTGAACTAGATGCTTCACACCAAATTACTTTGTTACATGATGGTTTCACCTCCTTAGATCAATGTTCTATCCCAATTATATTAATGGGGAATGACACTCTTGTTAAAGTGGATGGGTGAGGGTTTTTTTATATGAATAAATGAGCTTTTTAAAATATTATCTATGTACCATAGTTTTCAACTAATCTCTTTTTTTTTATTAGATCACCCATATTAGCTCTAGGAAGTGAGTTGAGTTTACTCTAGACTTAGTGGTAATTAGTGAAATGCACAATAGTTCCACAATTAATATGGGAAAAATTGATCATAAATCAAGACTCTACCTCTTCTCTCATTTTTATTGACTCTCCTTTAGAAACATTTCTCACTCAAATTCAAAGTAAGTCAATTTTGACATTAGTAATTTTGTCACTTGAACTATCATTGCCTATGATAAATTGGTCAATAAGACATGGTTTTAGGATCACCTTTTTAAAAATTTTCTAATGAAGTTTTCTAGGGGTGTAGTCTTTGTAAACATCCTAAAAATAAATTTGACAAGGGAAAAGTATGGAGGGACACATAACTTCTAGTGTTAGTATATAATGACTTGACAGGGACATTTCCACATCCATCTATTAGTAGGGATTGATATATCTTAACATTTATTGATGATATTTATAGATACACTTGGGTTTACCTCCTCAAATAATATTTTGAAGTATTTAAGTGTTTCCAAGACTTCAAATAATTTATATAGAAATAATTAGGGAAGGCCATCAAGATTTTGCACATTAAAATGGAAATGAATATTTTAGCCATAGGTTTGAACAATTTTTTCTTTTAAGGGAATTTTGTTGTAGTGCATAGTTCTATATGAGTGTTGTATGTGTGAGTGACCACATGATAATGAGGTGGCTATGACACATTTTACATATAAAAATGAATATGTAAAAAAAAATTAGGTTTCATAAGTTCTTTATGGGAGTTGGAAATATAAATTGTTTTAACTAGATTTTGATTAACATCTATCCTCAGGGGGTTTGATGTGAGTAAAGACTCTTCATTCACCAATGATTCATATCTAGAAGAGATAGAATTGAAGTGAATAAAAGGTAAATTAACATTGAGATTTTTTTCAATGATATCATCCTCTTGCGCCAAAGTATCCTCATGAGTAGGAGGAACTTCAAGAGAGGGATCAAAGAAAAATAATAAAAGAGGAGAAATATACTCTTCACATGCTTGGAAGAGAGCTTCTTGAAGTTTCTTAACAAAGCTAGAAAGGGACAAAAGGAAAAACATAAGTTCATTGTGAATGAGAGATATAAACAAGTCAGCCAAAGGCCAACACATATCTCTTTTGACAACATGGAATGGGGTTTGGTGTAGTATCTCATTTTCTTAGAAAATATTTTTTTTGCTATGAAAAGACAATATTTAGTTTTGAGAAGAATTCATTTGATATATCATTTTTTTCTTTTGGAGAAGATTTTACAAATGTTCCTTGGAAGCAATACACAAAAGAAAGTGATGACAAGACAAATATGTTGATTAAGGGACAAAATATTTTGTTTATATTTTAGTTTTTTAATCTAAAAGAAAATAAAAAATAGTTTGTGTTTTTATTTTCTAAAACAACAATTTTCAAATTCTAAATAAAATATTCAATATAGCTAATCTCAAAGTATATGCAAGTAAATCAAAAGGTTTGTAAGCATAAGCTACGTCAAGCTCACAAAATGTTATATGGAAAAAGAGATCCTAGAAAATTAATACATTAACCTAGATCAAACTTTTCCCATACAACATTTAGAATATGAGTCACCAAAGACTCGAGGCTTGGCTACTGTCCTCAAGGAAGAGCCAAGTTGTTTGGTGGGACTCTATTATTTTGTTGTAAAGATGAAAGATTGATAAGTGTGTTGATTAAATTAAATAATAGGTAAGCCTAATTGATTAATTGAGAAAATATGAAAAAATTACTTTACTATTTACAAAAAATGATGACAAAGAAGGAAAGAGAAGATCTGATAGAATGTGCCACCAAAAGTGGAGATGTAAATGGCAAGACGCTAGCATGGGGTACTAGTTTCTTTAAGGATTTTTACGATATGAATTTCTATCCAAAAATATTTCTCATAGTTCACTCCATATTCTTGTAGATCCTCATTGTTGAAAAGTTCTATATTTGTATTTGCACACATAAAATAGGGAAAATAGTTGTGCTATATAAGGGCTTGACTAAGTCAAACCCCGAGTTGGTGTTTCCACCACCATAAAAGAAATGATGATGATAATAAATATGTGTGTGCTCTCAAGGGAGAAAAGGAAAAACAAATGAGGGTAAATGCAAGAAGATGAGTCCACAAAATGTGGAATTTTTCATCTTAGAAAAAAAACCGAAATTGGCTTAAAAAAAAATGAGATCTCGTTTAGGTTTGGAACCCCGAGCCAAAAATGAGATCCCGCTTTTAAAAAAATGGGATCCCGCTTTTAAAAAATGGGATCCTGCTTTTAAAAAAATGGGATCTTGCTTTTTAAAAAATGGGATCCTGCTTTTAAAAAAATGGGATCTTGCTTTTTAAAAAATGGGATCCTGATTTAAAAAAAATGGGATCCCGTTTCATAAAATATACTTTGTATGATTTTAAGAAACGGGTTCTTGTTTCAAAATGAGATCCCATTTTTTAAAAAGTAGGATCCCGTTTCTTAAAATCATAAAAAAAAAACTTATGAAATAGGATCTCGTTTTTTAAAATTTGATTTTTTGGTTGAATTTTTGCTTTGTTTTTCGGTTTGGGAAAAGGCTTGGGGACCCAAACCTAAGCTTTGGACCTGGTTTGACCCACAAGTTGAAGGTCTTGACAATGCCACAAGAAAATAGTGACTTTGGGCATATGTCTGAAGACTTTTTTTGCAGTTTTTTTGACAAAATTAAAACCCATTATAGATGAGATAGTGTAGATTCTAAATATGTATTTTTTTTACAATCAAATTATTTTTTCTATTTTTCAATTAATTTGTAATGAAACTAGTCCATAAACTTGAAATATCAAGGTTTTTTACTATTTTAATAACTTTTTATTAAAATATTTTTTGTAAAATGAATTGCACAAAAACATACTTTAGACAATTATTTTCAATTTAAAAAAAATCAAAAAATGATAAGTTTAGGTCATCTTATGTGTGATGTACACAACAATTTTTCAAAACGACAAATATGGCTAGTAAAAATTTAACAAAAAAAATATTCAATAAAAAATTACAAAAAAATATAAAAAATGTGCTTTAGTGAGTTACAAATATTTTCCCAAAAGGATTTAGAAAAATAGAATAATTTAGGTCAAAATATGGATGACATACACGTGCATGGTATGGTAAAACAAAAGTGACTTTTAAACAGTGGTTTTTAGAAATGCCTATTAAAAATCAATTTGTAGCATCTGGGTATTGAAATAAATTACATATTTGGAAGCTAGACTTTGAGTACTACATTTTATGATGAGTGACTTTCTCAAGATTCCATCTCTAAGTGCTTCAAATTTTAAGGTCAAATGTGTCAAATTTTGAAAATCAAGGAAAACACTTCCACTTTTTGACAAAAAAGTGGACTCAACTTCTTTCCAACACCCATGATAAAGACTACAATAAATAAATACCATGAAATGGTGTTACCATAAGTGTCAAACCCTTGTTTGATTGATATCACAACATTAATCGCCTACAAGGAGTTGATGGAGAGGGGATAATCTTCTTCAAATACTTACCAGAGTTAGTGCACACAATAATAATATTCCACAAGTAGAGAGCTTCAAGATTGTAGAGACGAATACAAAGCTTATTCATAGATATATCCTTCATAGCTTTCCCTTAAAATGAGAAGAAGAGGGTTATATATATATATATATATATATATATATATATATATATATATATATATATATATATATATATATATATATATATATATATATATATATATATATATATATATGTGCATTTAGACACCCATCAAAGACCTTTTTGAGCTAGGATGACAAGGTACAATGCTCAAGGCACCGAAGACTGACAGTTGGATTTAAAAACTTTTTAAAATTCAAATATGAGACAATAGCATGTCGCTATAGTATCATTGCATTTTTCGCCCTCGAAATTCCAATTGTCAAGGAATTTAATATAGTTTCTCAATCAAGCCATGAAACAATCACATTATAAATAGAATTAACCATACACACAAAATCGTGCCAAACCTAGTGCAAAATTGTTAGCGGTGACAATTTATGACACTATAGATTTGAAAACCTTGCAAGGAGAAAAAATAGATAACATAAGGCATACCACACAAAAACAAGAAGAGATCAGATGGTTTATGTTGGCTTATAGTGCTTTAGGGAGCTTTGGACCCAACCAACAACCCTATCCTCCATATAATTGAAGGTATTTTATTTCATTGTAGTTCCCCCTATTTTAAATTCTAAACTTAAATTATTAAAAGTTGATGGGCTTCTAGCAAGCCTCTCTATTAATTCCATCTTCCTTTTTTCCTTAGTAGAGGAAGGAACAAAGGCAGAATGCTAGAATCTATTTGTAGGGATGAAGAGATTATTTCTTAGATATCAACACCCAAAACATTATTGACAAAATCACTATCTTAGACAAACTTCTTTCGAACTTCTCATAACTAGGTGAGACCAAATTTGAAATAGAAAATCGTTAGTCAATTTTTTTATAAATTTTATATAACGTTTACAACTTTTAAAAACTAAAACTTAGTCTTTTAAAATTTCACAAATGTGTAGTTAAGTCATCCAACAACATACAATCATATATATTGGTAAGAAAAATAAATAAATAATTTGAATATTATTGTGCAAATTCTATAATTGATAAGCCATGGAAAACAAAGTGATAATTGTTGTTTACCTGTAAAATATATCTAGCTCAACATTTTTCTATTATATAATTATTTTAGGATATCTTGAACCTATAAAGAAAGTAAACTCACATTCATAAACAAATGGAAGATGTGTTGTTGTAATCTATAACATTGTAAAGTAGGTTGTTGATACACCTCTTATAACATTATTTTTCTATTTAGATGCTAAAGAATCTCTTCATTTTTAGTTGACAACCTCTAGCTAGCAATTGTTTCAAGGTAATTTCCATATCACCTAAACAAGCATTGATTCTGAATAAATTTTCTATCCTCACTTTTGTAAGATTCAAAATGTTCTTTTCCATTTCACATATGTTCACTCCATTCCCCACCCTACATTCTATTGCCATATATCAACGAAGTCCATAATTAATGCAATTGCAAAAAATAATATCCTAGAAAAATGAAATATTATAAAAGTAAATTAGAACAATTTTATCAAACAAAATATGCTTAGACTATAATAAAAATTACATGTATATAATTACTTATTGATCAAATAAAATATATTATTTTTGCATCACCAATATATCATTTTTAATCATTATATTTGAATAATTCTATCGAATGATATCACATATAACATTTTTTTCACTTTTAAATATGAAATTTATGAATTAAATTGATCAAATAAAATATACCACATATATTTAATTGATATTACAATTACAAAATATTAATTTTGTACAACCATAATTTTATTACATAATTTTTAAAATTACCAAAATTCTTTTGGTATAACAATAACTTAGCAATCGATATTTAATTTAAAAAAATAATAATAAAAAATGGTGAGCTTGATAATCCATCAATGGAACCCACCTTGTTCTTATTTGCAATCAATTCAAATATGTATCTTTCTTTGTTTTTAACTACCATGCATCTTTCTTTGTTTTTTTGGTTTTTTTTGGCATAATAGAGGTGCCAATATTAAGAGGCAGATTATTTTCTTCTTAAATATGAATCTAACGTGGACAAAGAAACTAGTTCTATATAATGACTTATGATTTTGTGACAAGAATTCAGTTAAAATGATGAATACATTTCTTTACATAAACGATCATTGAACTTTTAAAAATACATAGAATTACAAATTTCTATGCCTAAATGATTTAGGGTAAGTCAATAAACTTAAATAAATGAAGTGTAATAATATTTTTGAAAATTAAATCTAATAAATAGAAGTATTTAGTTTTCAAAATAATGATGAAAGATTAATACTGATATTGAGTAGATTTTATTTACTACGATATTGATAATTATTTTTTATGGTTTGATTAATATCTTAGAGATCTTTGTGAGTCAATTATATGTTTATTGGGTCTAATTTGTGCGCCTTAAGATTAGTCTATTATGTGATATGAATTGTGGTTTGTAAGAATAATCTAACCGAAAGTTGTAGTAAATATTTATTTGTCTTTTCTTTCCTAATGTTTAAATTTGTGATGGTGTTGTTTACAAATTCTGTAGGGGAGCTTGTTAGACCACTAGGGTAAAGTTCTCTTAGGACAATGTTTTGTTTAGATTACCTTTATGGTTTTGAGTGATTTATTGAAGACAACATTCTCATGCACACTAATAGTGTATGTGATTTTGATTCCCTTTGTCTCATTAAAAAATGAAGCGTGTTCTAAATATTTCTTTTAATCCAAAAAATATAACATGATAATAAGTGCATATTGAATGCCTTTAAGTACTAAAACATAGCACCAAGTTTTACAAAATGTTTACCAAATTGGCTCATTATGGTTAATAGGAAAGGGAAAGAATCTTAAACTGTGTTAATTTTTTAAATTTTAGGGTCGATCCAAAGCCAATTGGGATTGACCCAAGATAGAATTATAGTAATTTTGTGGGTCAAGGTGAATGTGTGGACATGGGCATGAAAGCAAGATAATAAATAATATATAAATGGTGAATATATGGGAATGTGCATAGATAGGGATGGGATAAAGTTGAATGTATAGAAATAGGTACAAAGGAATTTGAAATGAATTTGGATAGGCATTTGGTAAGAGCCAAAATTAGAAAAAAAGTGTCACATTTTTATTTATAATTGTGTTGAGTCATTACATAAAATACCCCCAAAATAAAATGGGAAAAGTATGGGTATGTAAAGTGCACCATTACATTTTTTCTCCTCTTTGAAGTAAACGTAAATATAAAATATGCATGCATTTTAAAGTATATGAATATTCTCAAGAAACATTAAAAGCAAATATATTCAAACATGCCATTTTGAACCAAGTCTAGAGTTTGAAAAAACTCTCCATTTTGATAGTAATTCTGGTTATGTGGTTGATTGCATGGGTGCCACAAATCATGATCTTGAGATAGTTTATTTTGAATTGGAATAAGTTCCTTTGAGGTAATGGTAGTAGTTGGATTAAAATTATTCAAGGGTCTAGCATAATTCCATTGATTTTTCCCTTGATATGGCTACCTATTTTGTTGGTAATTTTAATTTTGAGGCTTATAAGGTCTACTATTTTGAGCTTGTTGCCTCTTTATAGTTAAAATCATTACCAAAATTATGCAAGAGGGTTTTCACCTCATGCAAATCCTTTGAAGGTGAATTAGAGGTAAATGGCTAGCTTGTATATTCAATAGGGAGAGGTGCCAAATTAGGTTGTTGGGGTGAAAATTTTGGGAATAGAGGTATTGGAGGCCTTACGACTATCTTACCAGCTTGAATGAGATAATTCTTCACCTTTATGGAAATATCATATGAATTTGGAAGAGTCACCCCACCCATAGATTGGATCATAATAGCAACATCATTGTTAAGAGCCCTCAAGTAGTACAAGAAGGCATGATTAGGATATGGGCGGGTGTAGAAATATGGGTAGCCAATTTGTGGATAATTTACTTTTTCATCCCGAAATAGAAAAAATGTGAGCGTGTTAGAGTAAAACGTGCTCATGTTATGGCTTGGTAATGACTGAGCCTAGGATCACTCATTACCAAGCCATAGCGTGAGTCTTTTATAACGTGCTTGCGTTATGGTTTAAATTTAAAAAAATTTGTGCATTTTGAGTTCAAAAAATGTGCATTTTTTGAAATAAAAAAAATATTTCCAAAACATAAGTACGTTATAACACACTCACGTTTTGGTCTACATTAAATTTTTTTTCTTCTCTTTTTCTTGTCTCTTTCTTCTTGTTATCTTTCAGGGAAACGATATACATGAAATAAACATTTAAGTATAAGTTGAAATTTACATATGGAAATTTAATTTCTTATACTTTAAGCTATATTTCATGTATATAAGGAGGATGTTTGAGAGTGGTTTCATATCTCTAGGAGTTATAATGCAAATTCTAGTTTTTGGAAGATCTTAAAAATTTCAAAATTAGTCAAACTTCAGTAATCAACATGTCAAATTTCAGTAATCAGGAGGTCAAATTTTAGTAGTCAACAAGTTGTATCATCTTTCTCTCTCACTCTCTCCTTCTCTATACTATCTATCTCTCCACTCCCTCTCTCTCTCTCCCTTCCTCTCTCTCTCCCCTCTCTCTCTCCTCTCTCTCTCTCTCACACCCCTCTATTTCCTCCCTACATCTACCTCCCTCGCTCCCCTCTCTACTTATCTCTATCTATTCTCTCTCTCTACATATCCTTCCCTCTATACTTATCTTTATCTCCCCTCTCTCCCTCTTTACCTACCTCTCCCTCCATCACTTTGTATCTTACCTATCTCCCTCCCTACCTCTTTCCTTCTCTACTCTCTATCTCTCGTCTCCCTCCCTCCACCTACATTTCCCTCCCTCCACCTACATTTCTCTCTCACTTTCTATCCCTCTCTTCCCCCTCTTTCTCTCTAACTCTCTACTATATATCTCATAATTATCTCTCCCTCCCTCTCACTCTCTCCTCTCTATCTCATCACTCTCTCTCTCTCTCTCTCTCTCTCTCTCACAAAAACCTCTATCTCCCTCCCTAACACTCCCTCCCTCCCTCCTTCCCTCTCTAATTCTCTTTATCTCTCCTCTCCCTCCCTCTCTTGACCTCACCCTCCCTCCCATTATTTTTGTCTCTCCTCCCAATATATCTCATTATTGTCCCTCCCTCCCTCCTCCCTCTTTCTCTCTCAATTTCTCCTTTTCTCTATCTCACCATTCTCTCTCTCTCACTCACACACACATCTCTATCTACATCCCTACCTCTCCCTCCCCTCTCTACTCTCTATCTCTCCTCTCTCTTTACCTCTCTATACCTACCTATCCCTCCATAACTCTCTCTCCATCCCTCTATATCTCACTTATGTCTCCTTCCCTACGTCTTTCCCTCTCTATTCTCTATCTCTCCTCTCTCTGTATCTCCATCCCTCTCTTTCTTTCTCACTCTCTCCTTCTCTCTATCTCACCACTATCCCTACCTCTCACTCCCTCCTCTCTAAATCACCATTCTCTCTCTCCCACTTTCCCTTCTTCCCTCACACTCCCTCCTCTCTAAATAACCATTATCTCTATCCCACTTTCCATCCTTCCCTCTCTCTATCTCACCTATCCCTTTCTACCTCTCCCTCCCACCAACCTCCCTCTCTCTCTCTTTATCTCTCTTTCTCATTCTCTCCTTACGTCTTAACTCTCTATCTCACCACTCTCTCTCCATCTCACTCTCCCTCCTTCCCTCTCTCCCTCCTCTCCCTCCCTCTCTCCTTCCCTCTCTACTTGCCTCTCCCTCAACTACCTACCACTCTCTCTACCTCTCTCTCTCCCTCCCCCCTCTTTCTTTCTTAATCTCTCCTTCCCTCTCTACTCTCTATAACTCCCCCCTTCTCTCTCTACTCTCTTTCTCTCTCTCTCCCTTCCTCTCTCCCGTCATTTTCTCTCCTCTCACTCTCTCTTCCTCTCACACACACTCATCTTTATCTCCTCCTTTAGTCTCCCTCCATCCCTCCACTCTCTAATTCACTCTATCTATCATCTCTCTCTACATCTCCTTCCCTCTCTATTTATATTTATCTCCCCTCTCCCCCCATCACTCTATATCTCAATTGTGTCTCCTCCCTACCTATTTCCCTCTCTACTCTCTGTATCTCCCCCTTCCTCTCTCCCGTCATTTTCTCTCCTCTCACTCTCTCTCCCTCTCACAAAAAATCACCTCTATCTCCTCCTTTCCTCTCCCTCCACCCCCCCACTCTCCAATTCTCTCTATCTATCATCTCTCTCTACATCTCCTTCCCTCTCTATTTATATTTATCTCCCCTCTCCCCCCATCACTCTATATCTCGACTTTTTCTCCTCCCTACCTATTTCCCTCTCTACTCTCTATCTCTCCTCTCCCTCCCACTACCTCTCTCTCTACCCCTCTCTCTCTCGCGCACACACACACACACACACACACACACACACACACACACACACTCACCTCTATCTCCTCCCTACCAGTCCCTCCCTCCCCTCTCTATTTCTCTCTATCTATCCCCTGTCTACATCTCCTTCCCTATCTACCTGTATTTATCTCCCCTCTCCCTATATTTACCTACCTCTTCCTTTATCACTCTGTATCTCACCTATGTTTCCCTACCTACCTAGGGTTGAGGGATTAAGGGTTGAGGGTTGAGAATTGAGGGTTGAGGGTTTAATGTATAGGGTAGAGGGTAGAGGGTAGAGGTAGAGGGTAGAGGGTGGAGGGTAGAGGGTTTAAGTTTTGGTGGTTGAGGGTTTACGGTTGAGTGTAGAGGGTATAAGGGTTGAGGGTTGAGGGTAGAGGGTAGAGGGTAGAGGGTTGAGGGTTTAAGGGTTGATGGTTTAGGAATTAGGGTAGAGAGTTTACTTGAGTTTAAGGGTTTAAGAGTTGAGGGTATAGGGTTGAGGGTACAGGGTATTGGGTTGAGGGTAGATGGAATTGGGTTGAGGGTAGAGGGTTTAAGGGTTTAGGGTTTAAGGGTTAAGGGTTAAGGGTTAAGGGTTGAGTGTTTAAGGGTTTATGGGTTGAGGGTATAGGGTTGAGAAATTAGGATAGAGATGGAGGGAGGGATGAAGGGAGGGAGAAATGGAGGGAGAAGTGAGAAGAGAGAAGTAGAGAAGAGGAGGGAGGGACAAAGATAGATGAGGGTTGAGGATCCAATGTATAGGGTTAAGGGTAGATGTGAGAGAGATAGGGGGAGTCAATGAGTGAGAGAGAGAGATAAATGAGAGAGGGAGAGGGGGTAGGAGGGAGAGACTTGAGAGAGAGATAGGGAGGGAGTGGGAGAGAGATAGAGGGAGGGAGGGTTAAGGTAGAGGGTATAGGGTTTAAGGGTTAAGGGTTAAGGGTTTACAGTTAAAGGTAGAGGGGAGAGAGATGGAGGGAGTGCTTGGGAGAGAGAGAGACCTAAGAGAGGGAGAGGAGGTAGGAGGGAGAGGGTTGAGAGAGAGAGAGGGAGAGAGATAGAGGGATAGAGGGATAGAGGGTAGCGGGTAGAGGGTAGAGAGTTTAAGGGTTAAGCATTAAGGGTTAAGGGTATAGGGTAGATGGTTTAGGGTAGAGGGGAGAGAGATAGAGGGAGTGAGTGAGTGAGAGAGAGACCTGAGATAGGGAGAGGAGATAGGAGGGAGATAATTGAGAGAGAGGGAGGGAGTGGGAGAGAAATAGAGGGAGGCAGGGTTAAGGGTAGAGGGTAGAGGGTTTAAGGGTTAAGGGTTTAGGGTTTAGGCTTAAGGGTAGAGGGAGGATAGATAGAGGGAGTGACTAAGAGAGAGAGAGACCTGAGAGAGGGAGAGGGGGTAGAGGGAGAGGTTTGGGCAAGAGAGAGGGAGGGAGGGAGTGGGAGATATATAGAGGGAGGGAGGGTTAATGGTAGAGGGTAGAGATTTTAAGGGTTAAGGGTTTAAGGATTTAGGGTTTAAGAGTTAAGGGTAGA